>JAQHUG010000083.1:6739751-6777867 GCA_028555095.1 Dicrostonyx torquatus | reverse complement strand
TGCTGAAGGCACCTGGGGAGGGGTGCCCCTGGCCTTTCTCCCATGTAGAGGTTTCAGGGAGTAGGGGTCCGGGCTTCCAGGGCCACTGTTGTCTCACCTCCTATGTCCACCAATTATTTGTCTCCATGGAGCTCAAAGGGAATGACATGTTGAGGGTGGGCTATATGGCTGTCTGGCAGACCAGCTCCCTGCTGGTGCTAGGAATGCCAATGTGTAGCCCAGGCTGGCCTCAAACTCATGATCCTCCTGCCTCTGCCTCCTTTAGCAAATCCTGCCAGCGTGTGCCACCACAACCAGCTTGATTATATTTATAATTGCTATTTGAGATCACTATCTCATATGTCATCTAGGATTGTTTTCTCAAGGTCTGCTAGTATGGGAGTTAATTTTTGGAAGAGACATATTTTCTTTTTTATCCATGTTGTTTGTGGTTTTGTAGCAGACTTGTCCTTTTGGAACTAGATGATTGGTAATATTTTCAGGCATGGCTATCTACCATGCCTCTGATGAATGGAAATTTGCATCTCTGCTTGCCTTTGCTCTAATTAGTCACGTTTTCCCAGATGAATGGTGCTTGGGTTTCAGAACTGCAGTCATTTGTGCTTATGTGCAAATGGGCTATGAGAACTTGTCTTAATTTAATTCAAGGACTCGGCATTGCTTCTGATCCCAGGAATGAAGCCTAATTAATTAAAGTTCAGAAACAGAAATTGAGGTTTAACCTGAAGGTCAGAAAATTAAAACAGCCAGTCACTGGCTCTTACCTCTCCCTCAGTCCAAAAATGGCAATCCTGGTTCCAAGTATTCCCAATACTCTGTCTGCATGTCTGTCTGCAGACCAGAAGAGGGCACCTGCCCCATTACAGATGGTTTTGAGCCACCATGTGGTTGTTGGGAATTGAACTCAGGACCTTTGGAAGTGCAGGTAGTGCTCTTAACCTCTGAGCCATTTATCCAGTTTCCTGCCTCCAAGAAATTAAGAATGAGACTATATCTGATAGGTATCTCCTTTTGTTTTATAACACTTTATAGGGCTGGGATTAAAGACATGCACGACTGGTATTCAAGGCATGCATGGCCCATTTTTTTATGGCAAGTAGTATGGCTACTGGGATTAAAGATGTGTGTTACCACTGCCTGGTCTCTAAGGATGACCAGTTGGGCTGTTTTACTCTCTGATCTTCAGAAAAACTTTATTTATTTATTAAAATACTAATGAAATGCAACAACATTTTCCCTTTTTATCTAAAAAATACTAATGAAATGCATCAACATTTCCCCTTTTTATCTAAAATAAAAAAGAAGGCTATAACTAATATGAGAAAAACTATATAATAAGTACAATAAACTATATACAATATATACAGGCAATAAATATATCAACAATGTCTGGTCCATTTTTTTTTGACAAATTCAAAGAAAATGCTCCGTATTGATTCTGTTTGGGTGAATTAAAAGTCTTGGACCTAATTTACTTTGTATCATAACTTGCTTTTTGTATCTGGTAAACTATAACTATGTAGTCTTCAACTACTTCAGAGACATGAAAAGGAAATAATGTTAAGTAATTAAGTAGGAAATGCAAGCAAGCAACTTCTGAATATGTGAGTATTGACAGAAACAGCTGGCTGACTAGACAGTCATCCAAAGTTCCTCTGGATGATTGGGGCATCTCCATCTTTGACCTACAAGCCTAGCATATCCAACAGACCTCTCTGTGAAGCAGGGCATTCTGAATTGACTGTCCCTCCTTGTCTTCACAATGTTTGGCAGTCTCAATTTTTGTCTTCTATTTGTCCAATTAGGACAGCATACAGTTAGCAATCAAGGCAATGGTCAGTTTTCTTGTCCCATGGCTTACATTTGCCACAATGTGAAGTTTCTTTGATGCCCATTATCTTCTCTGAAGTATATTGGTGCTGCCAGGAGCAGGCATGTCATATTGGCGTAAAGAAAAAGAGCCTAGATTACTAGAACATCTTCAATGCCATATTCTGTAGATTTCTGAAGTGTTTGAAGATAACCTGTCTATCTAAAATATATTTTTGTTTGACCTTGAAAACATAACTAATGTGAATATAAGTTTTATTATAGTAGGTGATTAATTACTAAACTGCCTTTCTTTATTATCCTAAACAGTTGGTAATAATAATTTTCAAGGATTAGAGATTTACATTACCTTGTTAAATGAGCTGTATAGGTACAATAACTTGAAAAGACTAGAAATGTATGCATATTTTAACACAATTAATTGCAAATGTGTATCAATCTACAAAATTTGTATATAATATCCAAAAGTCAAATCCAATGCAAAACATTTAAAGCTAGTAGTTGCTTTTTGAAAGTAGATTCAATATTCTATCTTTTTATCTTATCATATCTATATCCATCCTTCTTTTCAGAGTGGATTGAATAAGCTATCCTTTTACCTGACCATATTTATAATATCCATATTCCACTGAATGATCAAAAACCACCCACCCTACCTCTTAAGAATGTGATCACAGAGTCAGGCGGTTCTGATTATAGTTTCTCAGTGGCTGGCATGACACATAGAGGTATAAGGTAGAGGTGAGAGTTATTACCTGGGTAAGGTGTATAGGGTTCAGAATGTTTCTAAAGCAGGTGAAATCTGGGTTGTCAGTGAGAGTGTTGTTACCTGGGGGAGGGAGGCATGACTACAGTAGCTTAATTTTTGATAAAGCTGTCAAATGTACACAATAGAGAAAAGATATATGCTTTAAGACAGCCATAAAGAATATCTAAACAATATCTATATTGCTTACCCTGCTTGGTCTTAAATTGAGTATTTAAGTAACATTCTGAAAAAGGAGGAGGAAAAGACGTAAAGAGCAGGAGGATGGGGTGAAATCCTGTGCTCTGGACATGACATTGTTCTTGCACTAATGATCTCACAGTGTTTGTGACTGCTTGGAGAAGCTTTACACAAGACTGTGCCTTATCACAGTCCATAATGAATGGGGGAATGATGTTACTGCACCACTCCATAGGATTGGTTGCTAGATGAAGGGGAGTCATCTTTTTTTGTGGCCTCATTTTTGTGGCCATTGGTTAAATTACTTTTGCTCAAATAAATACCATCCCAATTTCTCATACAAATATATCTAACTAAATACACAGACACAGATATCAGTATGACACCAATAAAGGACACCTTTTGGAAAGAATAAGGGGCTTCATTGGTGTAAAAGAGAGATCAGAAAAATAAGATGGGGTGAGCATTACATTTTTATTACTTTTCATTTGCAAGCAGTTGTTTCTTTCTGTGCCCCCCAAAATAAATTAAAGCTAATGATACCTTTTTCTCATTTTGACATGGAAAGATGGTGCAGAGATTTCTCCATCTAGTATTCTTGCTAGGGACAGTTTAAGTAAAGTTTGATCTCCTTGGTAATGTTCCCATGGAAATTGTTCAATTTTATTCTAGTAACCTAAGAGCAATATATCCCAGTTAACTTATCTTAGTTTCTGTTAAACTGATTGCTTGCCCAAAGTATCGCCACCACAGTTGTTGAGCAAGGTAACAAAATATGGTTTTTGTCTTAAGAGCACCTTGTGCTAAATGCTCAGTGTTACACTTGAGTCCCAAATACCTCATTGCAGTTCCAGTTGGCTAGAATAAAGACTGAGTTGACTATAGATATAAAACCAACAAAAGAACTCTTAATAGTGTTATAAGGATGCAGAAGTGTAGCTTTCCACAACCAATGGCTTCTGGTGGGAGGGGATGGACTCAGTTCGATTTAAGAGGCAGGACACTGAGAATTTAACCATGCTCTACTGTATGTATAGATAACATAAGTCGTTTTTCTTTTAATATTTATTTTAGCATTTTTTTTGTGGAGGAAAGTCACAAGGCAGATATGGAAGGAATGTAAAGTGAGAGTGGTCTGAGTGCATGATGTGAAATTCCCAAAGAATCAATAAAAATATTATGTTGGAAAATAAAATATTAACAAAAAATTAAGAAGTTTCTGTATAGCAAAGGTGAAAAACAAACAAACAAATACAAAACCAAAAACACTGGCATAAAAAGGCAACTCATAGTGAGCAAAAGATATTTACAAACTGCAATACATGAAGGGCATTGATATTCATGATTTGCCTTTTGAAATTGAAAAATTTTAAACCTAATTTAAATAAAAACTGTTGTGATACAACATATTGCCCTAGTTAGAATGGCCACTTGTTAGAACAAAACAATACTGACAAAACATAGCAGAACATACAAAAAATACTGGTGAGGACATAGAGAAATAGGAAACTTTTCCCCACTGGTAGGATTGTAATTTGTGCTACCATTATGCCAATCAGTACAGATGGTTCTCATTTAACTGAACATTGAGATACTACCTGACCTAGTTGTATCACTCAAATTCAATACAGGATACTCTCAACTAAAATATCAAAGAGGTATTTTCATTAACTAAATGAAGGCAGAAAGGGAAACCAGTGGAATGGAAAAGGGAATGGTGATATGGCAATGGGATAAAGGAAGAAGGAGAACAAAGGGTAGTGCTGCATAGGTCCAAAAGTGTCGTGAAGAAGCACATGCTTTCTAGACTAGTCTGAGATATTGATAACAAGTAAAATAACAAAAGAAAAGGGAAATCTGATACACTTGGATAACATTTATGGGAGAGAAACATGTCTTCCTTAAATCCTTGTTTACTGTAGTCCTTTGAAGACCTTCTGACTAAACTACATATTAGTATCTCCTCCAAATTGCCAGCAGTTGAAATGCAGTTTTAAAACCTAATTTTTCAGTATAAAACAACTCTAACTTTAAATTTTAGATTATATATTGTGTTGTTATCTAGACATATGTTCATTCATAAATATGAATAAACAAAAATGATGATGTGAATATGTTTGTATATATACCTGTTGTTTGAAAATTAGAGTTTTTAATTTTAGCAAAAAAGCTACTATTTACAAGGTAAGCTATAGTCATACTATTTTTGCTGTAAGAGATGTGTTAGCCACAGTCAGGGATTAAGAAATTCCTCAAAGGTTAGACCTGAAGATGCATCCTGAGTTCTCCGTGCACTGAAATGTAATTTTTTTATTCCCATGGAAAACTCAAAGTATTAATATTCAGAATTACTGAATCAGAATTTAAATATGACTAAGGCATGACTTTAATGTGATATAGATTATAAATTATAAAATATCATGTGGTTCAATTATACTACATAAATAATGGATAAGAACAAAAAATTTAGAAAAGGATTGTCATTTTGGCAGTTTTAAAGGATCTAATTTTATATAATTAGAAAAAAATCTTTAAGGCAAATTTCTTTACATTGCTAACTGTATTGAGATCTTTAAAGATATGCTAGATAAAATAATTTACCTTAGGTTCAGAAATGCCCATAATCATTCAGTGAAATATATATTTTCCAGATGAATAGTTAAGCTGTAAGTTCATTATTTTGAATTTTGCTGTTTCTGGGGGATGATGAAATAGTTTAGCTACTATTTCTGATACAGATCTATAGAAGTATCTGACTTTAATTTGTGAAGAATTTGCATTTCCATTCCTAAGTATAATTTATATTTTAAGTGAACCCTATTAGAAAAGATACATTTATATTTACATATATATGTGCACATATATGTATACATATACACATATATTTTAACTGAGATATAATGCATGGCTTCTTGGCAATTCTAAACTGAGGGAAGGTACTCAAAAATTTAAATGGAAATATTTGCATAACTATAAGTAACCTTAAGTTGTCAAAGATTAAATGAGACTTGATGTTCAGCAACAGTATTGACTATTTCTTGGTTTTAATCTAAATAATATTAGGTATAGATTTAATTTTCCTCCTGGTTCTTTTAGGTCCTACTGTTCATATGGCAACCCATTATACTATGACATTTGTCATATCTTTCAAAAAAAAACTGTACCTTCAGACATAAAAAATGATATGTCAGTTGCCAAATCAAATGAGAATCTTTATTCATTGGCTGCTCTGCAAAATGCTCATTTTAAAAATCTATCCTTGCCGAAGGTCTACAGTTGTTTCTGTCTTGGTCTAACTGTCCCACAACTTCCTCCCACTGCCTGCTTCTGTCTCTGCTTATCCCTTAACCATACCCTAGAGCTGTTCTGCCCTCATGTCTTCTCTCCTCTCTAACCTGTGGCTCCCAGGCTACTTTGGTTCAAGTTTATTAGAGGGTTTGAGACATTATGCGAATTCATCCCCAAATCAAAGCATTCTTAAAAAGAGATACATGAGTAAAACAGATATTTAAAATACTAAGCAAAACTTAGATGGTCTCTGAAGAAACCAAGTATAAGTTGGCTCTTATGAAGATATTTTACAACTGTGTAGATATGTGTCATATTTGTGACTAGTCTCTAATGTGTTACCTTTCTCTCTCAAATTGCAGCCATAATAGTCAACTTTCACTGAGCTCCTCTGTCGGGTCAGGCTGACAAATGAAGCTCAGAGTAGACCTGCAAGTAAATGGTCACACATTAAAAAGCCTGCTATGTGTTTTGTTTAATGGTCCCATATCCACTTTTAAATATAGACTCTTTTGTTACATCCTTTTTGAAAAAGTAAATTTTTCAGTTTTGCAATTATAATATAATTACATCATTTCCCTATTTCTAAACTTTTCTATGTATCTCCTACCTTGTTCAAGATCATAGCCTTCTTTTCCTTAATTGTTGTTATTGTTGTTGCTGTGTGTGTATATAGTCATACGTACATAAATACAAGCTGCTCCGTTTATATAATATTACCTATATGTATATATTCCAGGCCTATGTGTTATTGTAGGATCAATTGGTGTGATCTTCCCTAGAGAAGGCTATATCTTGTGCTTTCAGCATTCCTTAGCTGGCTATAGTTCTTTGTCTAAGGTTCAGTCCTTTAGAACATTTCTGGTCCCCATTTGCTTGTCTGTTGCTGTCTTCCTTGTTCAGGTCATACTTAGGAAGCCAGGTTGGTGTGCCTGAAACTTCTGTTTGATTGCATGACAGAAAAGAATAAATATTAGTTACATAATGTTTTTATTGATCCTTCCAGAATTTTTAAATCCTCCCTCTACTCCTTGCATATCTAACCCTCAACTTCCCACAACCTCCCAGTTTCACGTCCTCTTTATGTTTCTGTTTTTCTTTGATTTTTGTTGTTACTCATATACATACTGTTTTAGTTAAGGTTACTATTCCTAACATGTAATGCCCAAAAAACAGTAAAATGGAAAGGAAAGGGTTTATTTGGCTTATACTTCTACATCATAGTCCATATTGAAGGAAGTCAGGACAAAAAAATCAAAACAGGGCAGGTACTAGAGGCAGAAACTGATTCAGAAGCGATGGAGGAATGATGCTTATTGACTTGCTTTCTATAGATTACACAGCCTATTTTCATAAAGAATGCAGGATCCCCTCCCCTTCAATCTTCCCCCAAGGAGGGGAACAGAGAAAAATATAGAGCTCAATAAAAATCAATTTTAAAAAGCTGAAAAAAATGCAGGTTCATCAGTCTAGGGGTAGTACCACCCACTGGAACTAGGTACTTCCATATCAACCACCAATTAAGAAAATGCCCTAACCTCACAGACTCTGGACAGATAACTGGGGAGTCTTCTTGGGACTGAACTAGACCCTCTGAATGCTACTGACAATTGTGTGGCTTAGTCTGCTTTCGGGAACCCTGGCAGTGGGAACAGGATTTATCCCTGGTGCTTGTGCTAGCTTTTTGGAGCCCATTCCTTGCTCAGTCTTGATGCATGGGGAAGGGACATTGTCCTGCCTCAATTTGATGTATCAGGCTTAGTTGACTTCCCATGGAGGCCTCACCATTTCCAGGGAATGGATAGGGGGTAGGTGGAGAGCAGAAGGACGGGAAGGGGTAAGAACTGGTGGTTAATAAGCAAAATGAATAAAAATTAAAAGAAAAAGGAAAAGTACTAAAGGTTTGCCTGAAACCGAGTCTTACAGAGGCATTTATTCAGCTGAGGTTATCATTTCTAAAATGACCCTAGCCTTTGCCAAGTTGACATAAAAGTAGCCATCACACATAAATAACAATACGCAAGTACATTCCATTGGGTTCATTTAGTCTTGTTTATATGTACATGTTTTTAAGGGTGATCACTTGATATTGAATAATGAATTAGAGGACTTATCCCTGGGGTAGACTGATTTTCCCTCTTTCAGCACCATTAACTACTTCTAGCTATTCAAGTGGCAGTGATTTGAAAGTCCCCTCCTTTCTGTGTGCTGTGATTACCATTGATGATAAAGAAACTGCTTTAGCCTGTTGATAGGGCAGAAGTTAGGTAGGCAGGGAGGACTGGACTGAATGCTTGGGGAAAAAGGGGTCGAGTCAGGGAGCCACCATGGAGCTGCCAGGGTCAGACATGCTGAATGTTTGCCAGTAAGTCACTGCCATGTGGCGATACACAGATTAATGGATATGAATTAAATTAAGGTGTAAGAGGTAGCCAATGAGAACCTAGAGCTAATGGGCCAAGCAGTGCTTTAATTAATATAGGTTATTTTGGTTCTCGATGGCCAGGACGAACAAGTGGCCTCCTCCTACAGGGCAGGGCTTAGTGATATCTCCCCCATCTACACTTTTAAGTTAACTAGTGTTACCATTCTTCAGGTCTCATCAGGCAGCCATATTTACATTTCCTAGGGGCAGCTTCCCTGCCCTATATAGAAAATACAATCATGCAGTAGTTGTCCTCCTCCTGTGACTCTTACTGCCTCACCTTTCATGTTTTCTAAGCCCTACGTGTAGGGCTTGTGTTGCAGTTGCGTCAACCAGGACTAGGTACCTACAGTAAGTTTTTCACACCATTTTCACTATTAATGACTTTCTATAATGGCCTCTGTCAGATTAAAAAAGAAGCATTCTAAAAGAATGAATAAGAGTTACCCTTATGTGTGAATATAAGATAAATATCAATAAGGCAGTCAGTGATTACACCGGTTTAGAGAAGCAGCAGTAGTAGGTTCTCCACTAGGATCCATTAGTAGTTGGCTAAGTTCACAGGATCAGGCATGAATTCCTTCCTATTAAGAGGTCCTTAAGTCCAATAAGATAACCTTTAGTTACTCTAAAGACATAAGAGCCACTGTTGCAACTTCAGTGTCATCTTATAATGCTGTTTATTATTATAGTTCACAGGCAAGACACCTGGGTACAGTTGTTAATTATTTTTTCCTTTGGCAGTTTGCACAGTGCCTTCAGACACTGAGAGCTTGTTCTCAGGTGAGAGGCTTCCATATTAGGTCCATACTACATAGCTCCAAGCCCTGTGTTCCAAGTGTGTGGTGTCTTCAGCAAGAGGACATGCCTTCAAATACTTGGTGAGATCAAAGGCAAGAGTAGTAGGCTATATTGTCTTATGTGTTTCTTGGACTTCCCTGATGAATAACTCAAAAGGAGATTTCTCTTGCCTGACATTGGAGTTTTTTGTCAGCTAGTGGGAAGATTTGCAAGGAAATTATAAATATTTTTATGTTTTACCAGTAGAAATGGTCTTGACGTGACACAGAAACATTATGAATGATTTGCTACTACAGCTCTCTCTCTCAGTGTTAATTTGTGTTAATGTATCATAAATGCATGTAGAACCAGTCATGATTTTCCTAAAAGTGATAGACACCTTCGTATCTATTTTTCTATCCTAGTTACATGCAATATTTTAATCCTTTAAAATTTTATTTATACATATACATGTATATAAACCTGTAAAAAGATAATATCTAATTTCAAAGTAATTTTAAAATTGTTTTATATGTTTTTTTTTAAAAAGTTGCATAATTTGGCAATTACAAGTCATAATTCTTTATCAGTTGCCTGTCCTATAATTGCTTCATTAAATGACTATGTTCCATTTCCTTCCTTACGCCCAAATCTCACATCTTTCACATCTGTCTTGTGTTATCAGACTACTGCATGTAACAACAATCCAGTGCAAAACAAAAAACATGGAGAGAAGGCTTGTAATAATGTATCTATTTATATCATTACCCATCCTGTTATATCTACTTCTTCAAAGCTGGGGATTTAATTTATGTTTCCTATTTACTAAGTTTCTCTTCAGAACACAAAAGTGACAGAGGGATACACTAGTTCAGACGTCCTAGTCTCTTTTCCAGTTTTATTTTATTTTTTGGTTACATGATGCTTGATATTTTGTTTCTTAAAATATGAAAGTTACTTCAAAGAAATTCTCAAGAATAATTTATTTTTAATTTTGATATGTAAATTATTAAATATGGAGAAGTTTTTTTCATAGAAATATTTGTTTTGTCTGTGGGAAAGAGGAATCTCTGGGGATTGCAGCAAGAATATCAGCAGCAGGCTCTTATGGTTTGTTCTTCTTGAAGCTCCAGGAAGATGCACTCGTGAATGGCTAGTCCACAGAAAGCAGCTTCCTCTCTCCCAAGGCTCACATCCTGGCATCCACTTACACTGTACCCTTCACTAGTATTTAAGCTTTTCAGAACAAGGAACTCGGTTTTGTTGACTTCTGTGTCCCCTGCACTCAGTGCAAAGCCCAGCTCACACTTTATAACTATGAGTTAATTTTTTTCAGATCTTCTCATAATGTTAAAATGTTGGATCTGTAAAGTATGAATTACTCTTTTGAAAAATTTAAAACTCAGATGTGCCCATACACGCTCCATGGTTTTATTCATGAATAACTTTTTCAAAGTCTAATTACATGTCTGTTCCACTATTTTGTAACTGATTTCTTGCTGATAAATGTTAGCATACCTAGGAAGGTATAGGCATAGTCTGGGTTGGCCAAGTGCCATTCACCCAGTGAAAGGTACCTTAGACAAGACAGAGATTCACATAGCCCTGGAGACTACACCCTACCACAGCAAGACGTTAACCCCCTGCCAGTTCCTATTTTCTCCTCTCAAAAATTACAAACCTTACTTCCCCAGGGTATACAGTACTGGCAGCCTGTAAATCAGGGGCAAAATCTGTGCTCCTAATTTGTAATTACTGGGTCCATATCCAACAAGATAGATCAGGTTGTATTGAAATTGCCCTTATTTAGAGAGCGGGCATGTTTCTCTATGAATATAAAAGAGTAAAACAGCACAATATTTAATGTTCTGAAAGCATTTAAGTTGTTTCTCACCACATTAAGAATATCCTTCTGACAGTTGTTTTGTGTTACTTGCCGGGTCTACTTTTTAGCTATGCTTATTACCAGTGGCTTTAATAACATTTGATTTTATGCATATTTTTCAAAATATTTATTTCTGCTGGGAAAGGGAAACAGGGTATCGGCTTGTAGAACGAAGACTGACTCTGGATCTCGTTTTTTTTTTTTTTATCCTCTATCTGAGAGCAGTCCCTATTATTAATGTATATTATTACTTCAAGTGTGTCAGAAAAAGAGACAAACAGTCAGAGGCAGGAATTTCTCCCTAATTCACTCTGCCTAGCCAGCAAAATGTAACACAAAATTATTCAGGGAAAAAATACAATTTTCTGTCATCTCTGTCATACACTGATAACAAAGCTATGGGTTAATATGTTTTGATATTTTTGTCACTCATTTATCATGTGACCTTTCATGCTATCATTAATACAGCTGAGGGACAGAGCAAGGGACACTGAAATAAGGGTGTGGAGAAGTCAGATTGCTTCTGTAACTACCAGTGGTCAGTCACAGCAATTTATGCTTTTCTCTAAGAAAGCCCTGAATGAGGAAGAGGAACACTTATTAAAATTTCATATTACTGTCTAGGTTCTGCCACATAGAATTTGCAACTTTTAGCGATGATAGGAATACTGGAGAGTTAATAAATTTCTCTTTGAATTATGATATTAATACAATGCAGTGTGCCTGTTCAGATACTCTGAACACACATATGAAAAAAGAAAGCATCCTAACGTTTGAAGATTGGCTATTAGTCATTCTCTGATTTGGTGAACCTAGGGAGCACATTGAAATATTATGTCTAATATTGTTCTGCATGTGCTCAGCAGAAATTGTTGATATTTTTAAAGTATAGATAAACCAACATAATTTGTGGTACTGGAGACACAAAAGTTTAATTTATCTTGTGTTTTCTTTGATGATAAATGATACCTGATTTAAATTTGCATACAGCATAACACCATTCTTGACAATGGTCTGGATTTTATGTTGCCCCTAGAAGCTGAACTGTTAAAATTACAATATAAAACTAATTTATACTTGACATTAATGAGTTAAGGAATGTTTTATATAGTGCATCGGGGCATGGGGAGAACTTTATAGGGTTATACTAAAAATGAAATTATGTTTGAATACTGCTATCAAATACAAGAATGAAAAATCCTTCCACAGTCTTAGTTAAGTGCTAATATAGAGTACCAGATCTTAATATTCGTGTTAAGAAAACCATTTTGTTTTCTGTTATAGCACTTGAAAATGGGATAGCATAAAAGCAAAGTATTAGCATTTAAAATATGCACATCTATTAAAGGTTATGAAAAATAGTTTGTTATAAAATTATTTGCATTAACCTAAAACACATCTTATTAAATAACAACAAAAATAATGATTCTGTCATTATTTCTTTGAAGACTATATTTAAAATACGAATAAATCAGAAAATGACCTTTCCATAAGGGAAAAAACAAGTAAGGGTGACAGTTTTATATAGAGGAATTGTTAAATAGGTCCCAAAGAGACTGTGAACATGCATAGTATTTCTTAGATCTTATTACATTATGTAATATGCATTATGTACATTACAATGTATTTTTAGCATCAAATCAGTATGGGTAACAACTAGCCCAGTGATGGTTTAAAATTCATTTTATTTTTAATTTTACTTATTTTTGTAAGTAAATGAACTTCATTTGGGTAATGAACCTGTGACTGAAAGTCAAGTGTATGTATTTTATTGGAAAGACAGTTTATGTATATTGTGATGATTGTCAGAAATACCTTATTGATTTTAAAATTATTATCTTGAATTTTTATTACTTTTGAAATGTACTTGCATATATAGAAACATTTCACTAAAGCCCATCACTCTAATATTCTATAGCTTTACTTTGTTAACAGTCTTATTGTATCATAAGATTAAAAACTGTATGGATCTGAACGAAATACTTATGAAAAGATACAGAAGAGTTCAATAAAAGACGAAAATGCATCCCTATTAATTGATAAGGAATTTAAACAACACATTAAGTTTATGCATTTTGTGCCTTACTTGACTGCATGCTTCATAACAACCTTTGTTAGCAAACACAAACTGCAGTCTTGGAGTTTAGAATATGACACATTAAATAATAATGCCATTTTGTATATTTCTCAGGTTCCCTTTGCCTTTCAGTGTTCTATGCTCAGTTAAAGATTTGATGCGATGAACTATCATGCATTATCTATAACGAAAAACAACTTCAGTTCGAGGAAACAGCTCCAGTTGCAGGGTCAGAGAGGATTCAGTAAGCAGATGGTTCAGAAAAACACATTTTACAAAATTTCACTTTCATTTGTGTCACAGGTGGAGGATAAGATGGTTATAGGAAAAAGTGGAAGAGTTTAGGGAAAACAAAATGAATAGAAGTCCCTCTCTTCAAGAAGCCACAACATATCCTTTATATGTACAAAAACACATCTCAAGAAATTCACGTTAGTTCATTTCAAAAAAGAGTTCTAAATGGCTGAGCGTCCCAGGGATGGGAACTTAATATATAAATGCTTCTCTAATTATGCTTTAAGGCAGTTTGTGGAAATAGATTGTCATCATCATTACTTAATTGATTTTGATTTTCCTTGATACATAAATCTAATAAAAGAAAATATACTAATTTGTGGATTTTTATAAATATAACAAACTGCTATTTTTGTTGTCTTTTTTCTAGTATTTCTAGCATTGGCAAGAGCACCCATGTTAAGGGCCAAGCTAAACAGGAGAACAAGGTCCCAAGTTAAACAACACGTGCAGAATCAGCAGAAAAATGCTTAGTGCTTTTATTATAATGACAGCATTCTATAAAGCTTTAATATTAATATCGTTTTTAAAGAATTTCAGTTATCATATCTTAGTATGGTTAGAGAAAGCTGTGATTCTACATTTTGTATTTCTGTTTGCATATAAATATAGCCAGAGTCACAAACAAAGCCAGCAACCTCACATACTTGCCTTCAGTGGTAAAGGATGGAAAGCCTGCCTGCTACCAATCAGCAAGTGGTTGCCATGGTTACAAGGTCAGGAAATATGCCTTTTCCCCAGTTGTCCAAGGCTTGCACATGTCACTTTTGAAACTATGAATTTTATATACAGGTCAGGAGATGCATACCAAAGAAATAAACAGTGAACTGGCCCATTATGACAGCTAACGTTCAAATGTCCTTGGGTTTTTAAAAGATATCTAGGCAAAAATACTATTATTTTGAATGAAGCTGGTTTTGATTGTTTCATACACATATATGTTATATAATATCTATTGAACATCATGTTTTCATTTAATGAAATTTCACATTGTAGTTTCAAATTATTTCTTAGAGCGGCAAGCATATACCAACAACTTGTTTCTTAAAAATGGCATCATTTTATCCCCAAACCTATTTTATTTTCAACCAAAGCATTAGTTATTACAAAAATATAATACATGGAACCTGAAAACACGACATTTAGACTGTTTTCTTGGAATATTAAAATTTCTAGGTTCCTTTCTAAAGTACTGCTGTTGTGCTATTTTTTAAAAGATGAATGTTTCAGGGATTATCAAGGTCAAATTTGTGAGATTTTAAGGATATATTATTTATGAGAAAATTATAAATTATCAAACAATAAGAAATTAAGTTGGTGAACCGATGCCAAAATAAAAATTGTCGAATTAATTAGTCACAGAGCTCTCCAGGGAACTGTGCTTTGCAGTGCATAAAGGGAAATTTGATAATGCATACTTAAGCATCACTATTTTTTCTTTTACAATTTGTTACTCATCTCTTACTATAAGATTATGCTATATTAAATAATTATCAAGTACAGGTATTGAGCTGGAACTTAGAGGAATGTTTATTATTCCTTTGAAAATGTGTATCATTTCAGGAAGCTGAGGATGAAGCTGCTCAGAGTAAATGGTGCAACGTTATTTACAGAGCACGAGGTGGCTCTTTCAATGCAAATGCACATCACCGCTGTAAACACACAGCTTCCTGTAGAGTCCTTATTTCCAAAAGTCCTGAAGCGATGGAAGTATGAGCAATGTGGGTTATTAAAATAATAATGCATATTTTGGCATCCATCCCAGCCGTTGTAAAGCCATTATCAGGTACACATGATTAAATAGGATTAGAGGAATCACAACTTTATAAGAGATACTTTCCAACGCTGAAGTCTCTGATTTTCAGTATATACAGTCAATTGTACTTTGCATTAGTTGAAGTCGAAAGCTTTAAAAGAGTTCTGAAATATAGTGGGAAACAACAGGGCCCTTTCATTTTATTTTCTCCATAGATGATTGCTGCTATTGTTAACGTTAACATTTCTCTCTCTCTCTCATCCCCCTCTCTCTCCCTCCCACCCTCCTCCATCTCTCTGTTTCTGCCCCTCACCCCTTTCTTTCTTTTTCTTTTCTTTTCTTTTCTTTTCTTTTTTTTTTTTTGGTCACTAAAGATTAGTCTTTACCTTGATAACAATCCTTTCCAGCTTTTTTTTTTTTTAACTGCAAGCAGCATTCAAATGAGAAACTAAGTACATTTCTTTTCAACAGGCAATTTACCCCATGATGAGATATGCTTTCACTTATTTTTCTTTGACATTCTAGCATCTAGCAGCACAGCAGGTACCTGGAGGTTAGGCTTCAAATAAGGGATAACTACATTCTTACATTAATAGATGCCATTGTATGGCTATGTCATATTATTGTAGCATTTAGTTCCTTTAATTATGCTTTTAAAATTATACTTGATAAGCTGATACAGCGAAAGCAAGAAGAAAAAATCAATTCTGTTATCATTTTGGTCTATCTGCACACATCTACCTCCCTGTATACCTAGCTGTTTTTCATGAATATGGGTTTCTGCAATCAAAATATTCATAGTATGTTTATAGGTAATAAGGCTCAAAATAAATTTTATTTAATTGATAAACTATGCTGTGTATTTGTCAAATGGGAACAGAAAATGTGCTAGTAAATATAAAGCATCGTAACATGAGGGGTTTTCTGTGTGAATTCCAAATGTAAATACACATTTGTTCACTACAATCTCATGTGAAGCGCATGGAGTCAGTGCAACAGCCCTATTGCTCTTCTCTTTTCCTTTTCTCTTTTTTTCTTTCCTAAGCTCCTGACAAACGTGCTTTTTGCCATCTCATGAGCCTGCTCCTCTATTTGGGATGACCTTCCTGTACAGCCATGTAAGTTCGGGGTATATATCGTGTGGCCTGTGCACAGCCTTGCCCATTAGCCTGTCTCCAAACCTTTGATGTGGACCATCAGCACTACGATTTCACTGGCTCATTCATTTTTGTGTTTCTCTAACGATCTCTGGCCCTGCTCTGAATCCTGCCTTTATTGTAGACAGAACTGACAACAGGCAGCCTTGTCTTTCATTTCCTTGATGTACTTTGTACTCTGGTATGGCTTTTGTTAGTATTGATGCAAACATTACCATAAACCACCACCTAGGGACTAGAAACAATTGACTAACTGTTTTCAAATCCAATACATTTAAGTTGATCAGACACAAAGTTTAAGTACAGTTAGCTATAACAGCACCAATTCTGTGTGGTCTCAGTCTCTCTAGACTCCAAAATAAAGGTCAGTGCAATGTGAATGCTTATGTCAAGACAGCCTGCAATGAAATTTATTCAAGAGATGAATATTCGACCAGGAACTCATTCCTTCACTTCCTTGACATGAAAATGCCAATTCTATTTCCTGGTTTATTTAAAATGATTTTTTTTCTCAAGCCATTTAAAACCTCATTCTTAATAAGAAAATTGGCCTGGCATGTGAAAAAAAGTAAATCTTTTGAGACATTCAGACTTTGATGAGCTGTGCACTTCAGATTGACAAGTGTTAAATTTTTTTTGTTTCGATTCTAAATTTCAAGCCCATGTTTATTGAACTTATTATAATAAGTAAGTTGCTCCAGCATCCAGAAGAATTACAAAGTTAACTATATTGTAAATGCAAAACTGTGGCTGACCTTCATTGTATAGGAGCAGAGAAAGGGTCAGTTTCCTTTTGAGTTTTCTGAGATCCTAGACTCAGAGTGCTGTAAAAAGGACTATTCAGAACCAGCTTCCCTTATGGTGCTTCAAAGACGTCAGCGCAGTCTTTGAAGTTTCTCCCTAAAATAATCAAGTGAAAAATGGGGAGCTTAAAAACAAAAAGATTAAGGAAATGAGGCAGACTTGGGGCACCTTCAATTCTTCCAATGTTCTAAATACTTTTAAAAAATTCCTAATTACATTGTTCAATATTCAGAATTTTTAAAAATTCCATATAGTAAATATCAATAGTTCTCTTTGTAAAGTGTTATTATATAATCTTAATATTTCTTTGAAAATACATTTCAGAAGAAGTAGAACACTAACCCACAAAAGCAATATATATTAAATTAGGTTTAACTGTGACGGCCGTTCCCTGGCCAAAGTTATACAGCACACACACACACACACACACACACACACACACACACACACACACAAATATATCTTAAATCTTAATTTCTAATCTAAAAGCATATTGTTTTATAGAAATACTAAGGTATCCATGAAAAATATTGACAATATTGAAATATAGAATGGAAAATTAAATCAGATAATAATTCACATATCAGTAAAACTATCTATTTCATATGTACATGCACATATACCATTTACAAATATTCAAATACCTACCATTGTAATTTTTCATGGAGTTTAATTTTTGTAAGCCCAAAAGATTACTGTGCAGCTAATTGTCTTTTATTTTAGGGAATACACTACTTGCTTTGTCTCTTGTGGGACTGCTGTCTGTGATTTGAATTGTACTGGATTTTCTCAAACTGCTCAGCTGTTCTTCAGCAGACAGCTTCACCAAGTTTCATTCATATTATGAAGATGCAAGAGGGCCGAAATGATTTAAGCCATGAGTCACCGTGTCATACCCTTCATGACATCATTTGATTTTCTTCAAACCAACCTCCAATGGAGCATATAAGATGTATAGGGGTTGATGATATAGGTGACTGAATTTATGTATAGAATCTCTGTCTGAATTGCCAAATAATTATATTTTGAAGTAGATATGGCACGTGAAAAACAATTGCTAACCAATTGAAAATGTTTGCTTAAGAGTCACATAATATGTACAAATTCTTGCAAAGACTATGGCATGTCATTAATAATTTGATATGTCTAAATTACAATGAAAGATCTTAATACATAGCTATATCATTTCCTTACGGTTAATATTGCAATATCATTCATGGTAAATCTTATTACTACTTCTGGCAATTTCAGTAGAAGTTGTAAGAGTTTAAAATAGTTTCTCAAATGGTTCACAGAAATATTTTAGTTCAGCTCTGCATTTGAACTGTCCATTGTTTCTATAATTTGCAAGTGATTTCTTAACTAAGATGGTTCATTTTCTAAATGTTTATAGAACTAGGATTTATGGAATCTCTTTTTGAACTATTGCATTAATAAAAATATATAGGTGCTCCAGCAAAGTCTAGTCTAGATCCTCTTTTTCAGAAACATGTTTATGAAGTTTTCTATTTCTTTCATCAGATTTTCAGATGCATTCATTCTACAGAAAACATAGCATTTATTTCTGACTGTGTTAAATCATGGGAGCTTACAGCATAGTATAAAAATACATAGCGATATTTAATAAGAAAATAAATGAATCTATTTTAAGTTATGTTTTTCATAAAAGTAGCCTTTTGTCACAGAAGTTATCCAAATGTTTAGTGACTTGTTTCAGGTTTTTAGCTGGCTCTTGGAGACCTACTGATAAATCTGAAGGGTGAATGAACAGACCATTTTTTATGTGGCTCACATAAGCTCTTGTGTGATTCTTGCTCATTTTTAATATTACCTGTCTTCAAAATATAATAGAGTTGCTTATCGGATGTCTGAAGCACTTTCAGGGACCTGTCCTGATTTTTATTCAAGCAATTGTATCACAGATTAACTCATCAGAATTCAGGGCCACAATCACTGGAGAAAATAGTGGAAAAGAGTTAAAAGATGATGAACGGAAGGGAAACGATGCAGGTGGATGTGGAGTGGACACACACTCTCATCAAATCATGACTGTGGGTCAAGTTCACAGGTCCTCAGAGAGCCAAATGAGCTGAGGGGCAGACACAAGAAGGGAGACAAGCTTTCTGTTATATGAGCAAGCAGGAAGTTGGTGTGAGACCTTTTTGTACATCAATGAAGTGGCTTCTTATTCCAAACTAGCAGATAGATTATGTTTTCAAACCTAGGAAACATTGCTGATGTTTCCTTCAGTCCACCCAGTCCCCTCTGCTTCAGAAATCTGAGATCTTTGATTCTGAGACCTCTTTACAGAAACCAAACTCTGCCTCTCCTAATGGGCTATCTCACTACCAATTCTGACCTTAGTAACTACAAAATTTGTAAAGATAAAGTGACTCTCAGAATAGTTGAATCTCGAATCAGTATTCATTCACTCTAGGTTCCTACATTCTCCAACATTAAGGACTTTGTATGCTACCTATCCACTCTATAATCATAGTCAAAATTGCCTTTTCAGGCAAATATTCAACATCATTTTCTGATAAATTGACAATATTTATAAGATTTTCTAAATTTTCACCTATAACTTATGAAGAATGTGTTAACAAAGAAAAGATAATGCCTTCTGATGAGATCCTAAGTTAGACTACAATAGGCAAATTAGCCAAGACTTTCACAGTATAATGAAGAAATAAAAATTTCATATTCTCTAAACCAGAATTTAAATAAAAATAACACTTATCTTATAAATGAATAAATTTGGAATGGTGCCTAGTTCTCCAAAACATACCTTGAGACCAGAATGTCAATATTCACCTTCTATCCACATCATGTGTGCTTCTACTTGTTCATTCAAGCAAACAGAAGACAGAAATGAAGTTTTAATATATGAAGAGTAGATTATTTAGAAATTATTCTCTGGAATATCATGGAGGAATAAGCACAATAATTAGTGCAACGTTGTTGTCAGTAATCATAAGGCCAGTCAATAAATAAGCATGGCTGTTGTAAATATGTAATAATTTGCACCATAATCAGAATATAATTCCAGTTCCATTTTTAGCTAAGATTTGTTTGAAATATTACTTCCTTTGTAATGTGCTGGTTTTCATTTGCAGTATTTTTAGAGAAGAGGCTTTAACGCATTTTATATTAGATTCAATTATATTTCTCAGTATAGCCTTGGAGAGACATCTGCATTAGAGAATTCCAGAAAATATTTATATTGAATCTACGATGGTATTAAAGTTCATCACAGCACTTTGGCATCCATTCCAGATGCTACCCAATCTAGCATTTTAAGATTTTGAATAGGAGCTTATGGGCAGTTGTCAAGGTAATTTCTCTTCCAAGAATTTATTTGGGCAATTTCATTACTCCAGTCACTACAGCTAAGGCCTCTCTCACAGACTGAGCGTAATTTCTTTCAGATTTAGTCACAGTGTGTGACACAGAGCAAGCGGTGCTCTCACTGACTTCTGAAAACCTATGTGATATCAAAGATGTACCCCGAGGAGCATTGCACAAGTCAGGATTAAAAGGGGACAAAAACAGATGTACTGACAATTCCACTCACACCCTGATTCTTTTTGTCTTTGCATTGGATATAAGTTTAAGTCTTTTTGTTATTCATTAGAAAGCCATAAGTTCCTCTAATTTTTACTGCTCTATTTTACCCTGTTGTTCCTCTTAATAGTTATTATGAAGTATCTGCAGAAAAAGTGGAGGGACATTTGCACTTGTATATGTAATTATATTACACAAGGTGGAGTATTTCAATGTTTTAAAATGTTTATGCCTTGATTGGAAGTTACATATACCGATGCCTTTCATATTTTTCCATTAGATGGCTCTACTGCAATACACTTCTTGGCTTTTATTTGATTAAAATTTTATTTTTTTTCTTCCTGTACTCATGAAAAGAGAAAAACTGCTTTGTGTTCATTGGAGTTAAAGCCATGTTCAGACACACTGGCCTTAACCATAACCAAGGCCACCGTCTTAGGAAATGAAGGACAACAGTAGTGTGCTTGACTTAAGGGGAATAACAGTAAAACTGAGAAGCCACAATTTGACAAAAATCAGTGCAATTACTGGGTCACGGTATCTAAAGAGACAAGCTGAAGTGGAGATCTGTGCAACCGCTCCAATAATTAAGTCTCCAAGAGCTCAAAACACATTTTGCCTAGATAATCCAGGTAATTCTGACTCAAGTGGCCAAGTGTCTTGCTTTAAGATTACCCAGCGCACTAGAAATCCAAACCTATGGAAGAGCTAAATCAGAGACCAATTCCCGTGCAGTAAAATGATTTGTCCAAGTGACTCTTTCATGGTCAAGTAGTCCAGAGCTGCCCAAGAATGAAGAAAATGCTTTGCTTATTAACTACCCGAATCACTCATATAAATTGACCAATCTCCTAGAAACAAACACAGAGTTAATGGAACAACAGACCTAATTTCTGATACTGGAGCTTTCCTGGGTCAGACCAGTGTTCGTGAAGACAAATGGACATGGCCCAGCACCCAGAATCTCCACTGAACAGCAGTCTAATCATGGAAAATTTGCTTAATCTTTATAAGCCTCTGTTTACTGATCTGTTAAATAAGTATCATAATATTGTGCATTTCAGATGATTATTAAGAAAATAATGTGAGACAATGGAAATGAAATGCTAAGCGAGACCTAGCAAAGTATTTAGCTCTCAATCAAGGCTAACTGGATTGCTGGACTTGTGCTACTTAAATGCCCCCCTCCCCGAGCAGCTTGTATTAGAAATAACTTCTAAATGAGAACATTCATCTATGAAGAAACTCTGCAACTGGCAGCTTTCATTCATTCATTTGAAAAATATTTAACGAGTATTTGCAGTGTGTACATATCTTTGGGGCTAGAAAAATTATGATATGAAAGCTAGGTCCAACTCAGAAGGTGTACTCTTACAGAGAAAACTGACATTTCATTTAAACATTTAACAAACACTAATTTCTTGGGAACTATTTCTGGTTTCAGATGATTTATTTCTAGAGCATTCTTAGTGATTCTGAATATGCACATATCATACAATTTTAACGCAGTTTTCTCATTGGACACAAAGAGGTAAAGAAAAAACTCAATTTGGATTAATTAAATCTGTATTAATTTTGTGGCCTGAAAAGCAATGCTTAAAGTCTCTGCTAGGAACCATTTACCTCAATGCAAAGCCTGGGTATTTGCTGAATGAGGTTCACTGGCCACAGTATCAGAGAAGGACAATACTCTGACAGCCATCACTTTTGGTGTGGTTACCCAGTTCTTCACACAAGCATGGGAAAGGAGCTGCTATTAAATCATGGGAAAACAAACCGCGAGTCTCATCAGAGATGCCACTGACAAACAAACATTACAAATGCCAAATGGCTTGGCTTTTTTCTTTTGCTGCTGTGGCAAAACTAATCATGCTGACCTAGATTGTTCATGTTTCCCACCAGGAGGCAGTGAACGAATCTTCAGGTGCCTGGATCTCGGGACGCCTAGAAGACACAGACTTTTATCTTATGCCAGAGAGCCAGATGCTTAAGACATGAATGAAAAGCTTCTGTAGGTGAGGAAATATGCACTGACAGATGTATAAATAGATACAGGGAGGGGAGAAGAAAGGCTGGGAAGGAATGGTAGAGTAATAGAAGTAGAGAAGGAGAGATAGGAAGAAAAAATAATATAGATACCTTTATATTTTGGAGTTATTTGTGACAATGAACATACGTTAATCCCACAATCAGGCTATCCTTTCTCTCTCTCTCTCTCTCTTTTTTTTTTTTTTTTGTTAAAAGTTCTATTTCTGGGACGGCAAGACTGTGCCATCTTACCGAGACCATTATTTTTACTGTGAAATCAGAAGTGAGAGACATACTTATTCAAAAGTGTGACCCAATCACTGCTCTAGTGAAATAGATTCCACTAAATTTATTCATGTGGATGATAATCTGCATTTTCTCCTGTGTGTATGGGAAGGTATGCTAGGAACTCACATCCAAGTCTGGCTTTACCTTGTTCTAAACCTAAGGATGAATTTCTGATCTTATGTTTTCCAAGTCCCAATTTCTCAGATTAGAAGTGTGTACACCATGCCTGGGTCTAGGTTTTTAATTTTAGAGATAGATTAATCTGCTTACCCTGGAAAACCTCAAACAATGTGTCATCATTTCACGTAGCATACATAAATCATATTATAGAAATACATTATGGTAACCAGTTATACTATGTGCCAGGCATTCATCCCAGTATTCTGTGTGTTACCAAGTACTACTGTTTCAGTCATCCTTTGAGTTAGTGCATTGGTGGGAATGAAACCACCTACAACCCTGAATCTCAGTGTTTAACCTCATGTTTATTTCTCACTCAGATCATAATTTATTATGACCATGATGGCTCTTTGCAATACAACAGAGAGCTCAAGATTCTTTGGAAATGCTGTCTTCTTCAACAAAGGACCAAAAGTCACTTGGAAATGGGAGAAAGCTTATAGAAGAGGTATTTCCTAAACCAGAGATAGAAATAGCATCCATCACTCATCGTTTCCTGATCAGAAACCAATCTCAGTTTAGTTTATGAGCAACTAAGCAAAGTATGCGTCCAGTATATTTAACTGAAAGGAAATACTGTGAGCATACAATCCAACTATAGTAACTCCTAACCCTCTTAACTAACATATAATGACTTTTTTTTCTGCTGTTCCCCAAGAAAGATAAAGGCCCAGCCAAACCACACATCTAGTTTAGTAACTAATATCTTTAAATGATATCAATCAGCATCTGGAGTTATCTTCCTGTCCATTATTCTACAAGGTGGAATATTTTATAACACCTTTACAGCATTTTTCACTCATACACATCAATGTGCAAAAAATATGCAATATCTATCTATCTATCTGTCTGTCTGTCTATCTATCTATCTATCTATCTATCTATCTATCTATCATCTATCCATCCATCCATATCTAGCATAGTTTGAGAATTTTTGGAGAAAACATACAGTCTATTAATTAAAGATTTAGATTTAAATGGCTGTCAAACACACTGGGCAGGACGATCTTAGGACACTAAATTAAAATATAATTCAAATATATGTAAAATATCCGATATGAAATTATACTCTGAAATATATGTTAAATAAACCATTTTTAAAATAACTGTTTACTTATTTGTCTGCAGACATTAAAATGATTCAAAGTAGGTCAAATGATATCATTCAAGGATGTTAAAACACAGTGTTATAAAAGACTGTATGGATTCTATAATGTCAGAATAAATCATATTATTTGCATGTGCAAGTCGTGTTATCAAACACATGTTGTCAAAGAATAGCTTCCTTTGAAATCATCGCTGAGATCAAATATTTTGTGTCTGCCCTTCTTCCTGTGGTACAAACTGAACTGGCAGCTAATATTAAGTCTCTTCCTGTGCAGTCCTCACACTAGCAATCTCCTCCATCAATGTGAATCTCTTAAAGCCATGGATGTCTTCTCGACACTGTGTGGTCAATCTTGGTAGTCTTTTAGAGCAGACTGAGAAGAACCTCAGAGAATACAAAGGACCTCTCACATTTCCACAGAAGCATTTACTTAGAGGGAAACCCATTCTGAGGGTAACCAAAACCATCCTATGGGTTATGGGGTCGAGATGAAATAGAATGAAAAGAGAAAGAGGCCCTTCATGAGTAGAGTTTAGTGGAAAATTCTGACAAAAATTTTGAGAAGTGTAATGTGGCTAGATATATAGACAATAAAGCCCATCTTAATGAGGCTTCAGATAGGACAAAATAGTCTCATATTTGTCCATATTCTGGTAAACTAATTTGACTGTTGATTCTGTCAGAAACCTTTGTGGTGTGATTAGATTAAAGGTGACAGACAGCCCTCGACAAGCAAAGACAGGTTGGTCTCTGTGAGTTTGAGGTCAGCCTGGTCTACAGAACCAGTTTTAGGACAGCTAGAGCTTTACACAAAAACCCTCTATTAAAAAAAAAAAAAAAAACAGATGAAAACAAACCAAAACCAAAAAAAAAAAAAAAACAAATCAAGCATGGGCTTGGATCCTGTACTTTCTTTCCCCACCCACCACTTCTGAAATAGGAATATTTACTATATTTTCTATGTTTTGGGGGGTGTTGGTGCTTTCAATGAGAATGGTCCACGTGTGCTTAAATATTTGAAAGCTTAGTGCTCAGTAAGTGGAACTGTTTGGGAAAGATTAGGAGATTTGGCTCTGCTGGAGTATCTGTGGCCTTGTTAGAGGAGGTGTGTCTGAAATTATTGGGCACCAAAATGAATCAAGAGACACAAGCAACGAAACCCATTTTAAGAATGTGGGTTTTGGGTGTGTGTGTGTGGGGGGGAGGGTTGAGACAGAGTTTCTCTATACTAGCTCTGTCGACCAGACTGGCTTCAAACTGACAAAGATTGGGCTGTCTCTGGCTCCCTAGTGCTGGGATTAAAGGTGTGCGCCAGCAAAACCCAGCTTTAAGAGTTTTATTGGGGAGAGAGAGAAAGACACCTGTGCAGGCCTGATGAAGCTGGTGCAGGAAGAGAGCATGGAAGGTCTTCTCCAGCTTTTAAAGGCTGCCTAGCGCATACACACAGGGGCTTAGGCAGCTGTGTCATGGTAGGTCTCATGGTGCATGTAGATCACAGAAGGCCCTGGGTGGCCATGTAAATTGCCTGAACACTTGATGGCAACGAGCACAGCCGTGGAGTTCTTGGGGTGGCTAGACACTTTGCCAGAGCTCTGGGTGACGGAAATGATAACAGTGTCACTGGGAGTGGACTTTGAGGTTTCAGTAGACTCAATCGTCTTCTCCCCCACCCCTCTTTCTCTCTCTGTCTTACAGCTTCTCTTTCTCTCTCTTCCTCTACCTGCCTGTCAGCCCTATGCATGCATGCCTCCTGCGGTATTTCTTGCCAAGACAATGGACTAATCCTCTGAAACTGTAAGCAAGTTCCTAATTAAATTCCTTCTAAGAGCTGTCTTGGCCTTTACTGCAGAACAGTAACTAAGGAAGTAATTAAGTACTTAATTGCCAAGGCTTTGTGGAAGTTCACAGCTAAAAGTTTCCTCTTAAGTATTAGAGAAGATTGAATAAAGAATTTTGAACAATGCTGGGATTATTGGTTCTATAGGAATTCTGAGAGAAGGACTGAGTGGAGGGTTTTTCTTTCTTTTTCCATTTATGGTTGAGCATGACCTTTTGAGACTAAAACATTAAAAAGATGTGTTTGGGTGTTGAGGTGATAACGGATGTGTGATGACTACTCATCGACTTGATTAAGATGACAATGTCCTGGAAGATTAGTAAAACATATGTATAAGCATGTCCTTAATAATTTCTAGGAAGGATTAACTAAAAAACAAAGACCCACCTTATGTGAGAAGCAATGCCCTGTAGGCTAAGGAGATATTAGAAACTTACCCATTTTCTATTCATCCTCAACAATATGAGGCAAAGAGTGTCTGCTTTGGCCATACTGACATGATGTTTTGCCACACTCTGGGATGTTTATCCCAGATTCAATAGGTCCAAAAATCCTGGACTGAAACCTCTGAAGCCATACCTAAAATAAATCTTTACCTATTAAGTTATTTATGTCAGATATACCACCTATTGAGAAGAAAATCGAGCTGAAAAATTAAATGCAAAGAATTCTGCCAGTTTTCATGTGCCCTCATGCCTCAGAAACATTTAATATAGGTAAATAACTTTTAATGAAAACTGTCATTCCATGTGATTTCAGCATCCTATTCCCTGCAATTCTTCCTACCCTACTGGTTCTTTGCATTCATTGCTATCTTATCAGCTATGTTGCTTTTACATTGGTATTCCTTCACCTCAGTCCTAGATCTATTATTCTTTCCAAAACTGGCTTTTTGTAGAAAAATGCACTCTAATTCGTGTCTTAAATTTCTGTCTGTAAGTCTGATCTCTCTTCAGAGTTTGTATCATTCGTATTTACCATTCATGAAATTAAAATTTATCTGTAGAGCTCAATAAAAATCAATAAAATAAAAAGGAAAAAATTTATCTCAACACTGACAGATCCATTATTAAACACATACTGCACTTTAACTTGGTTGATGATCTTTTGGTGGTTTCTCAGTAAATTGCTCTTGTACTTGATAGCAATAAGCTGACACTTTTTCTGTTCTGTTCTAGGACTAATCACCAAGAGGAGGAAGGTAGTTCTCTTAGTGTCACCAACTGGACCAAGAGGAGTGTAAGCACCTACTATTTTAGAGTTAAAGTCTGGGCTTACAGCGTTCATGGTTCATCAGTCAGTACTCCTGCTACAAGAGTCAAGGCTGAAACTGGTGAATCCTCAGAAGTTCTAAAGCCAGTGTCCCCATTTCTTTCAATGGGACAACAAAAAAGAGACCCTGTCTCAATCAAACAATGTGGAGTATGAAAACTGACTGATTGAAATGATCCTGACATCAGCATGTGCACAATGGTATCTACACACCCACCCACTCTCCCCCAGAAACACACCCTAAACACATTCAGAAGATTAAAAGAGATAACATAAACATAATTCTTATTATATGTAATTATTTGTATTTAAATAAGCTATAGCAACATTTATGGAAATAGAGTAAAATTCAATATTAATTTATTTGAGATTGAGCATATTAAACTGCTGAATAAAGTGATCAAAAACATATAAGTAAGTGTATTATCACAGTGGTGATAAAAGAAGCATACATATTTATCAATTTATTTCTCAAAAGTTATTTTTATGATTTTTGTATTACATTAGTTAAGTATTTGGAGGAGAGACAAATGAGGAGAAATTATTAGTGAACAGTTCAAGCTGAAATAAATTTAAAAGTATAAATATTATTAAAATAGTAGTAGCAAATTACTTATATTTACATAACTATGCTATCTCATTGTGAATTTTAGCTGAAATTTGACCTGCAGTTTCTGTAGCATTGATCATAAGACAGGCCTGTCAGTGGTGAGGGGTGCTGGATTTGAGTCCTAGAAAAGTTTGTTTCCAAGCCGAGTGAGAAATGACTTATAGTGTAGAGCAGTGGTTGTCAAACTATGGGTTACAACCCCTTTACTGGGGTCTCCTGAGACTATCGGAAAACACAGGTATTTATGTTGTGATTCAAAACAGTAGCAAAATTACAGTTATAAAGTAACAATAAAAATAATTTTGTGGTTGGGAGTCACCACAACATGAGGAGCTGTATTAAAGGGTTGCAGCATTAGGAAGGTTGAGAACCACTGGGAGAGAGTGTCTCCAGAAGAGATATACATTTAGATTGGTTGTCCTACTGGGAGAATTAGACAATTATATACTTCAGGCCATTGTAGTTGCTAGGATTTAAATATGATGTGGGAATTATGTGTGAGTGAAAGCTTACGTCTTCCCATCTGTGTATGCACAATGTCAGTGTTACTGATGATTTACTACTTTCACAGGAAGGGCTGGGTCATCCACTTCATCTACTACATATATAGTAGCTTAGTGTTAACAGTCGAAGGGCAGCTTTTATGATACTGCATTCTGTTTCTACTTGTTAATATATATCTATACTATTTATATGCTAATTTGATTTAATTATAAGTGAAATACAAGAAGGATATAAGGAGTGAGGGAAAGAGTTATTAGAGGCTGGTCATGCAAATGAAGAAATTCTTCTGTAGTTGAAATGTGTTATTTTGAAATGGGTAAGCTACAAAGTTATACAAGGGTTCAATATGTAAACTAATTTGGGCTGTATTTAACAATTTTATTAATATATAGAAAATTTCATTTATGTTATGGAGTTTGCTTGAAGCCAATATTAGGTAGGCTGAGTGCCTCCTTTATTAACAGTTTCTTGCATATGTTGGCTTCTCAAATGTAAGATATGGTGGTGGACATCTATGCAAATTATTCTACACTGGTAGTTGTGAGTTCAGCCGTAGCTACTTCGCATTTTATGGCAAATATTTCTGAAGTTATAAAAATTACTCTTAGTACTGTTAGTGAAATAAAATATTCTATAAATGAAACCAAGATGAAGTCAAGTTACTCCGGATGGCCCAAAATAATGTTATGATTAGGAAGTTATGTTAATAACCATTAATATAACAATAAAGTGAACATTGGTTCCTGTGTTACCAAGTGTATATCTCCAAAATGATGGGCATCAGTGGATGTATCAAGCATGTAGTTTCTAAAAGAGAAATATCTCCCAGATACATGAAGGGTTTCTGAAAAGACAGTTTAGTGCTTATTTAGATCAAGTCTAACAGAGGCATTGTTTCTCTCAATGCCAACAGATGAGTCTGCTTTGAATCAATGCTTTTTATCAAAAATGCATTTGGACATTAGTGGGAAGAATGCTGATCTAACTTGAGCCTGTACCCAAGCCCAGTGGGTGTCCCCACTCTGTGAACAAATGAAAAGGTTTTAGCTTGTTTGTGTTCTCTCCAGAGAACACAGCTTTCTGAAAACGATACATTTTCTACTCTTTGTAAACTACAGGATAATACATCTGGAGTAACTGTTTCTGTACTTTTAGAATTAGCTGGGCAAACCTTGTTGCTGCCTTAAGAGATTTTTAATTATATAGTTTATTTCTGTAATTGCTTTATTTTATAGTGCACTTGCTTCCTGGAAGTGCACTTTGTGTACGTGGCAACTCTCGTTTCTTTAATTATAAGGTTAATATCACATAATTACAGGGTAAATACTCAAGTTATTTTTGTCCCATGTGCCAGTGTTTAGCTAACTTGGTATTTTGTATGAAGAAACAAAATGATGATTAGTAGTTCTAATCATTAGTAATTCTTTAGAAAAAGTAGCTTTCTGCAAAAAATAAGATCACTATTATAGTAGTTGCAAAATCACTTGCAAGTGCCAGTACAGTGGACTGGTTTCTTAAATAACTCATGCTACCCTAAGATTTAGCATGGTAGACCTGTGCTTTTCCGCAGTGTCAGAAAATTGATTTTCATGCTTTTCAAGGAAAACATTTATTTCATGCTTTTAAGTTAATACTTAAATTTAAGTTAAATACTTAATTTCAAGTTTTGTGTGCTGCCACTGTTATCAACTCTAAACTTGTATGTATTTATCTAAAAAGCTGAGAGGACAAAATAAGAATTTAGAATATACTCTAATACCAATTAGTTCACATACTAAAAGAAGAAAGTGCAAACAATGTTAAATTTAAATTGTTGACATATCATGACAGATATTTTCATGATTTCTGTAAGTAGAAAACTTTAAACTTTTCACCTTTTCAATGGTTCCATAGTTTGAAAAATATGAAATACATGTTTTAGATTTCAATAAGTCAATATCAATAATGCTAAATATACATGATTCCTTAATCAATTAATCTATGAACATGTATTTTACCTTATTAATTTTAAATAATGGAATATAATGCATTCTGTGCAGCCACAATTATATTTGTATGAGAAGTAACCAGATAAATTAATAATCATAATTTGCATTAAAAGTTCACTTATGCTGCTAAATAATGAAACATGACATGACACAGAATCAGCAGGTGTAATGAAGGCTGATGAAGGGCTGATGAAGTGGGGTACAGAGGAAAAGAACTGGATTCTTAAAAGTGACAAAAGATGAGTTTTCAAAGAAAAGATATATTTGTTGTGTGTTAGATTCCAATGGTAAGCACCAGGTCTTCAAGGCATATAAAAAATAAATATTAAATCCATGGTTATCAGGTCACGTTTCCACACTTTATCAAACCAAAAATTCTTACAATTTAAAGTCTACTAAAACTAGTATCATTTAATGGCAACAAGAATATTAATAAAAATCTTTTTGCTTTTCACTTTTTAATTTTTTTGATGTTATAGCTTAATTTTGGCATTTCTCTCTTCCTTTTCCTTTCTAGTATTTCTATACATCTTCCCCAACTCTGCTTCATATTCAAGGCTGTCTTTCATCACCAATTATTATTTCAAGCATATTTGTGTGTGTGAGTGTGTGTGCCTGTGTGTGTTCCTAACTCTAACCTTTTCAGTATGTACAATGCTTCCTGTACAATCAAAATAAAGGGATATATAACACTGCTTAGAATTGGTAATGAGATAATGTGAACATGTGGATAAACTGAAGGCTCGAAGTATTTCAGCGACAGGGTAAAGACACAGACGTTTGACCATAACACACTAGTTTATTTTAATACTGTGAAATGAAGAAAGTCCATATGTATGAATGACAGCTGTGACCTATGTCTGTTGATGCTTCTATGCTGAGGAAAGACTTGTGCTGTGCTGTGAAATCTATAGTAAGCACTCTATGGTTTATTCCTTCAATACCTGATCTGTACTGGTGCAATATCTTGTTCCTTTCTTCCGTAGCTTTTCTCATTCTCTTTAGGTTAGTTAAGAATAGCAAAAAAATTCAGTTCAGACTAGAACTGAAATAAGTTTCGTGAAGCAAGATGGTCACAAGAAAGGCTTTGGGATGTTTGGAGTCTTATTTCAATGCATGGAATGAGTGAAGGGATCCAGGGAAGGTAATGCTGTGGAATGTCCACCCACAGTTCATAATGCAAAAGTACTTTGACATCCCATATACACAATTAGGAAACACTGACTCACTGACTAAAAGAAAGTGGTTCAGGAAGAGCTTGGAAGTTTGATTGCTTTGTCCCCTTGTGCATATGCATTTTCTGAAAGACATACACCCAAGAGCCTTCATGTCATCAGTGACTGAAAATAATGTTTGGCTTTAACAAAGCTCTTACTTAGGCAGACGTAAAGATCACAATCACTATTCTTTTTTTTTTTCTAATGGTTACTTATGTTCTCTTACACTGTTTTTCCTTTGAAACATGTGCTAATTTCTATGACATTTAATTTCAAAAGCTACTGGCAACTATATACTTTGCATGAAAGAGAAAGATATCAAGGAACTAGAAATGTTTTCTTGGTGTACATAAAATTTTTATTTGGTTTAAGACATGGAAATATAAGAATCACATTTCTCACTGGGGATTGTCAACACTGTCTGGCCTTGGGTTACATCTCTGTCACTGTTGCCAGCATCAGGTTCTCACACCGCTGTGAGGAATACCTCTAAAAGAGGGACTCTAAATGTCTGTTTATTGTTGTGTACATGACACTCCCAACAAAGCCTCATATGTATTTTAAATAAAAGTTTTGTTAAGTAAACATATGTACATTACTTTCTGTGAGAATAAAATTTATAAACACTTGGGGTCAAGCAAGGTATTAAGATATTGCAGGATGATGTTTCTCCTCATGTAGTTTAACGCATGAAAATCCATTGTTCTTGTGTTGCTCCTCTCACATCTGTCAGTTCTGGTACTACCGGGGGGAGGCGTTCCATATTAGAAGTTATCTGTTAGTCAGGTGATGGGGGCACATGATTTTAATCCCAGCACTCAAGAGGCAGAGGGGGAGGATCTTAGTGATTGTGAGACCAGCCTGGTTCACAAAAATAAGTTCCAGGACAGCCAGGGCTACACTGAGAAACCCTGTTTTGAAACCAAACCAAACAAAACAAAACAAAAAAGAAATGATTTGCTTCTATTATCTTTCTTTAATTTTGAAATCTCTCCCTTCACAGAGATATAGATACCCTAGAACAATTCAAATGGTTTAAGATTTTTAGATACTAGAAGAAGAGGATCATCATCCATAATTTGTATACATGTCATGTTAATAGTAAATACTGAATACTAAGAGCACAGTACTAATGAGTGTCCTGTAATTCATTTATACATTATGATTGAACTTAATCTCCTAATGAGCCTGGGACAAATGTGATCTTCTCCCCAGTCATTTTCTATGAAGATCACAACAGGAATGGATCATCAGTTTCTAGAAATGATCACATGGCTGGTTCTACTTTGATATCACACTTTCATAGATGCATTTATCTACCTTATGGGAGACAGTGTAAGAACGGGGCTATATATCCAGAATTAGATGTGAACAGCTTCTTTTCTCCCTTCTGTTCCTTGCATATATAACATCTTCCTCCTTAGTACACTTCCCAACATGTAGACTTTTTCTGAGGCACCAAGATTTCTGAGTAGTAGGAAAAAACTCAGTGTTTTTTCCTTGGTGGAGAGGACTTTGCACACTAAAAACATATGAAGTTAACTTTGCTGTCACTGAATACTAATTGTTAAGTACTAGTTAAGATGAGGTTAAGGAGATGGTTTGGTTGGAATAGCAGTTGTCATGCAAACATATGGTCCTGCATTTGATCCCCAAAACTTACATAAAAATGCCAGGCATGGTGCATTGCATAACTGTAACCCTTGTGCTGGTAGAGAGAAGAGTAGTTGCCTCCTGGCACTTATCTTGCCAGCCATCCTAGCCTATGTCATGAATTTCAGGCCAATGAAACACCATGTCTTTTTTTTTTCTTTTTAAATGAAACACCATGTCCTAAAAAATAAGGTGGACAGCTCTTCTTAACCTGTACTGAGAATACAAGCAAGTGTCATTATGTCTGCTTTTATGTGGTACCATTAATCAAACAGGATTTTGTACATGCTAGACAAGCTTTCTAACAACTCAGTTATATCCATAGTCTGACTTTTCTCTAAATTAATAATTTCTACAGCCATGATATATTCACAAAATTAATAAACTAAATTTATTCAACTCTGTTAGCATTTTACTTATAGCTATAAAAAGTGCATAGTTATCTGAGAATAAAGTGATTTATTTGGTTTGGAAGGTTCTAATATAATGATGTCATCTCTTTCAGAATTAAAACCTAAAGTTAATACAATCTAAATGGGATATCTATAGGACTGGTTTTTGTTATTGTTTGCAACTTAACAGGATAAAGTATTTTAGAAAATTTAGATAAAAAGAGAAATGTATTCTACTGGATATTCACACAGGTTACTTACTAAAATAACTTGGAGTTCATATGAAAATAAATTTAACACATGAAAAGAAAATCGTCAGACGTCTGGGGAAATACAGTAGGGTCACTGATTAAGTTCTTGCTTCATGACATTGAGTACCTATGTTAAGTTCCCAGTACAAACATAAATAGGTCAGGAAGAGTGTGACATACTTTTAATCACAGTACTAGGGAGATGGAGACAGGTACATTCATGGGGCTTGTGGGACAGCCTGTCTAGTGTTTAAGGAGGTGGAACTCATTTCTGAGATTACCCACTACTCCCAACATACCACTTACAAATGTGTGCCTGAACACATCTGAACATGAATAAAAATACACACACAACATATACACACACATGCATGCACACACACAATCACACACACACACAAAACACAGACATATGCCTAAGAATAATAATAAATATTAAAAATAGATGGGGCAAATGCAAAAGCACAAGTTTTGTGGTACAGTAAATAAATAATGAATTATTCCCCAGTTTTTTTCTTTTATTTTTCTTTTTGAATTAGCTTTCTGAGAACTTTATACAGTATATTTTGATCATATTTACCCTCAACTCCTCCTGTCTTCTCCCAAAGCCACCATTACCTTCTTAAAAACCAATTTCATGTCTTCTTCAAAATAAAATAAATAGCAAAGTCAAATTTGTCACATTTGTGCTGCTCACCTAGTTTTGGGAATGAAGTCATCCACTGAGAAGTGGTGTGACTATAAGAGGTCACACCTTTAAAGAAAATTAACTGTCTCTCTCCAAGGAGTTGTCAATTGCCAGTAGTTCTTCATTTAGGGGAGGAGCTTCATGACCACAACACATTCACACTGGGAATTTATCTAGCGTAATAAAAAGTTATTGCAATATCATTATGATTTTAAGAAGCATGAATCAAAATAAGTTAACCTATTAGAATTGCTATACAGATTTAAAAACAATCATATAGACATATACACGCAAGTCAATTTCGTGGTTAGAAAAGACCCTAAAGTTACAAAAAAGAAGAGAAATCACATATTTCAATATCAACGTATTTAGATAAATTTTAGTGCAAATTTAAATCTGGACTAACATTGAGAAACTGTAGAAAAGGAAATCAACATGAAGACTATAGAGTAAAAATAAATTATCAATAAACATTAACATTGTACAAATTGAAACAAAAGGATTTGAAAATAAATGTGCCTAGTTTAGTAATTTGGGGAAAATATCGTTGTTAGTGAGCATTCAAGTCATGGAAAGTCAGTTAATACAATTGCTAAACGTATTTTGTGAATCTATTTGTCCATGTAAATATAAATCTTTAGCATCTATGCTTACTTTTAAATATACTTTTCTAAGGAAATAGTGAAGTATTAGAATGAAGCTTTTGCCACATAAAAAGTTATTATTGTCTTCCTTACTACATAAAAACTGCAACTCAAAATGCTGTTAGAGTGACTGAGAAATTTCTATTCATTTTTATATTGAAATATTAGAAAGTTTAAAGGGATGTATTTAAAAATTCATGGACTAGTTGTAATATGTTAAATAATAATGCATACCGTAAACCATACAAAGTACATGCATGGAGGAACATCTGGAAGTTTACATCTGAGGATCATTTTCTTACCAATTCTGTATGATATTTTTATTCATATATTTATTCTGCATTTAGGTTTAGATTAAACAGAAAATCAATCATAAGATTATCTCTATGCTAATCAGGCAAGTTAAATATGCAAATACATGTTGCCCAAATTTTTTTGTACTAAAGATTGCCAAGAGCAGTTATTGAACAATCATCTTATGAAGTAATGGTATGAAAGAGCCCTGAAATTTTCCAGGAAATGAGAATGTGTCCCATCATTAATATCACTGAGTGAAGTTAAAAAGTCAGATAAGGCCCGAAGGTCACATGGAGATTGTACTGGAACATGTACTTGATTTAATAGAAATGTCATAACCAAAACATTTGCATCAATGAACTGCACATGAATTAAAGATAAGTGAATAAAAAACCTTAATGTACTGATTTGGAGTCACAAAATCTGTATAATTATTAAATGTTTCATTAATTTACCAAATGGTTCCTTCTGCATGTCTTTTCCTATTTGCAAATTAGAGACCATACAAAATACATTCATCTGTGCACAATACAAAAATAGGAAAGAAATAGTAACACATCACTGGAAGAAAGTAAAATATACATAATGAGAAAGCACATTTAACATGAAAGGGGTATATATGGCAATAAACAATTTTAAAATTAGTATTAAGCTCCAATATACCTGTTCTAATAGCCTTGGTATCAGTACACACCATATAACTTTACATAAGTAAAAAGGCTTCAGCTGCCATTTTATTTGAAATTCACATTACCTATGTTAAATAGATAAGTAATGTATATGCCAAATTTTTGGAGCTTGATACCCATAGAGAATAAGTTTTGGTATATAAACCTCCAGTCTGGTAAGGGAGACTGATGAATGCCTCACAGGAGACAACCAGCTTGTGGCAGCATGGAGAACTCCAAGCCTTGCTTGGAGTAGTGTTGATGTGGCTAAAGCTTGAAGGGATATCAAATATATAGAGCCTGTAATATCAAGCAGTTTCATATTTCAAAAAGAAGAAACCTAAGTCTTCTATTCGTTTCTGTCACTTTTTAACTGATACCTAAGGAAGCCTGACTTCATGATAAGAATGTGTGTAGCGATACTGCTTTGATTCTGAATTGTAGGAAGTAACACAAGGACAATATTTAGAAGAATACTTTGAATATTCACTAAATTCAAACGTATTGGCTATACATAACAGCAGTTGTTTTAAAATTAATTGTGAGACTGGGTATGTAACAAAGCCATAGAGGAATTGCATAGCATGTGGGTAAGACTTGATTTTAATAGTCAACACTACAAAATTTAATGAATAATTATATGCATACATGAAGTCTTTCTGGCAAATGCCTGTGATGTAGTTCCCGGTAATTATATTCTGAGAATGTACTAACACAGTTTTGTCATCCTTGGCATCTTAGAAATTAACTGTATCTTTGGTTTATGTGTTTTATTGTATAAGTTTATCATCATGGGGTTTATTTCAAGTTCAAACCCATGAATTCTTTGGTGAGTAGCTGTCCTGTGGATGAGCAAGTATATTAAATACTCTAAGTTGCTGTGGAGGTCTCTCACTATCCAGAATCACTTAAAACTGAGCTATGAAAAAAGAGTTATTTTTTTCATACAGAGACCAATGTAAAGAGAGACTATGCATTGGTTTCCTGGCTGCCCAAACCTGAAAAATCATATAGAATCTTTATTAATTACAACACTGTTTGGCCAATGGTTCAGGTGTATTCCTAGCTAGCTCTTATATCTTAAGTTATTTCTCTTCATCTATGAATCACAATGAGGCTGTGGCCTGCTTGCAAGGTTCTGGTGTCTTTCTCCTTCAGCAATTACATGGCATCTGTTTACTCCAACTTCTTTCTCCCTGCATTCAGTTCACATCTAACTCTATTCTGCTGTGATGTAGACCAAAGCAATTTCTTTATTAACCAATGGTAATAAAACATATTTACAGCATACAGAGGGGCATTGTTGATCAGAGAATTTTTTTACACTCTTGGTATTTCATGCCTAAAGTTGTCACTATTTCCACCTAAACCTAAGTAAGAGTAGATTTCCTCACAATTTGAGAGTATTTTCCCCATAATTAAGGAGTCATTTACAAATAAACAGAACCTCCCAAATGCAATGGCTTCTTGCTCCTAAAATGAGTGAGATGATGGCATGTAAATCTTATTGTAGTATGTCATGAAACTACGTGTAAATATGCAAATGGAGTCAAATAGGGAGGAACAAAGTCTTTGACAAGTTTTTAAATGAATGAATGCCTTGATTTACTTGGGCAATTTTGAGTCATATATCACTTGACATTAAATTTAATTACTAATGTATTCAAATCTTGAAAGTAAGGGCT
>JAQHUG010000083.1:6721974-6732115 GCA_028555095.1 Dicrostonyx torquatus | reverse complement strand
GCCCAATCACAGACTCTACTTTCCAGGACCAAACTTGTTTCCAACTCTGTTTTCCACTGGTTTTTCTGCATCTCTCTCCTGCCTTCCCCATCCTAATCTTGGAGGCAAGGGACTGAAGCCTTACTCACTGATTTACATTTCAATTAAATTTTGGTTCCAGAGATCTTGATTTAATTTTGAGGATTTCCACTTTTTCTCTGAACACTGAATTCTACAATGTATGTACTGGAAGCAAACTTTCAGTGTGAACTTTGAATTTTGATTTACTTAGCAGTATAAACACACAGGAGACAAAAGAACACTACAGTTTTTACTCTTTTTGCTTAATTCTTTATATTATATTTTTGACATTATAATATATTTACATTTCCCCTTCCTTTTCCCTCCTCTAAACCATCTCATATACCCTTTGCTGCTCTCTTTCAAATTCATGAGCTCTTTTTTATTAATTATTACATTTGTATATATGTATCATGTACGTGTATTCCCAAATATAACCCGATCAATTTGTTTAATGTTCCTGTATGTATGTATGTTTTCAGGAATGAATGTGTGGTACCATACAGCCAATTATTGCTCTTTTCCCTGGGGAAGACTGTGTCTCCTATCCCAGTACTTCTCAATTGCCTGTAGTTCTTTGTGTAGAGTTGACACCTGTTTGGCTTTTTCCTGTCCACTTTGGCATGCCCATTGTTGTTTAGGTGATCATGTTGGGGAGACTTTATGACAATATATTGAAATATTTATAATATTTAGGGTAAAGGGCCTAAATGAACATTAAACCGTCAGTTAATGCTGATTCAGGAAAACACAGAAGGCGATCGCTGGATAAACACATTTCAATTATTGTTCCATATAAAGTTTTAGCAAAAAAGGGCCGTTTATTTTATCACTGATGTTAAAGTTTGGCTGTGGTTTTTATTTGCTACATACAATAAATTATACACCCAAAACATACTGTGTCCCTGAGGTAATATTGAGTCCTAATTGTTTTTAAATCATAATGTTGCAGGAATCAGAAAGCCCCACCTCCTAGTGTGACCATAAAAATTAGATGGGATTACCCATGTACAACATCTTTCTTCCTGCACTTGGCTCAGAATGCAGTTTCAAAGCTTAAAATCCATTGTAAGTACAGTAAGTATATAGTTTATTGAATATAAGACAAATATTACAGGTTAGGAATAGCAGATCCATATGAACTAATGATTTTCAGAAACTGTCTGAGATTAGTGACTGGATGTTAAAAGCGACCAGTTTATAGAAGGAGAGTGGCAAAGCAAAATGTCTCGGTTGATCTGGCTGGGAATTAGAGAAACACACCAAATTTGTAGGCTAATCACTAGGTAGAGATGAGCCACAGGCTTTCTGGAATAAGACTATAAAGTACGTTTTCCAGGGGAAAGAAGAGACACATCACCAAGCACATTGAAAAACAGGCAGGAGAGTTTGGAGTTTCTGAGCTATACCCGAAGAACTTCTTTTCGATTTTTGACCAAAGAAATAAAATGATAAAATTGGCGCTTTACAAAATTAGTCTGTCAAAGGTATGCGAGATGAATTGGAAGGGAGGAAGCATATCAGCAATAGAAGTTGTGAAGTAGCAATCCAACTATGAAGCAGGGGAGACTAGATTAATTGGCGGAGGGGCCAGGGGAGCAAGCAAATCTGAGAGACTTTGAAAAGAGCAGTGACAGAAACTGAGTAGGTGAAGGGGGAAGTCAGGGGGATGGCAAAAATTCCTAAATGTGCTGGGGAAGAATAAAAATGAAATAAGAAATAAAGAAATTGATACGACTGTAAACTAGGATTAATTGTTGGAAAGCTCCTATAGAAAATAGAGGTGAGTCTTCCCAACTGTGTGATGGTCAGTCACTGATCAGGGTCAGGTGCACAGCATCTGCATTTGGGGTGATGCTCATTCCCGAGTCAGATAATCAAGTACAGTTGGCTAATTCTTGTGAACAGTGAAAAAATGGAGTGATTTACTATGAAGTTTCTTAGAAAATACTGGACAATCCAAATGATTATTTTATTATTATGATACTTATAGAATTAGCAAGCAATTAATGGTTCTCACATAAATTTATAAGTAAAATATTCTATAATTATCTTGTCTTCTAAGAAGATTATTTCTTATTTTATCACCCATTATTATGTATATTAATTATAATCATTCCATATTCGTAAAGAAATATAAAATTATACCCTAGAAAAAATATGCATGTGGCCGGGCGGTGGTGGCACACGCCTTTAATCCCAGCACTCGGGAGGCAGAGGCAGGCGGATCTTTGTGAGTTCGAGACCAGCCTGGTCTACAAGAGCTAGTTCCAGCACAGGCTCCAAAGCCACAGAGAAACCCTGTCTCGAACAGAACAAAAACAAAACAAACAAAAAGAAAAAAGAAAAAAATCCATGTGTTCAAGTGTTTTATTTGATTTATGCTATTTTATTATTTAAGCTTTCAGAACATTATATTTTAAAGGAATAACATGTGGAAATAATATCTACATTTTTATGTTAGAAAATTATAATTATTTGTAATTACAAGGTAATTACCTAAGCCATTTTTGATTCCATTTCAAATGATGCCCTTCCTTACTTTAAAACCTTTCTCTGTTTAAATTTTGATGTTTACATGTATTGTGACAATATATTCTCAAGGAAATTAATTTCCATGGTTTAGAAAATATGATTCCTTCCATTTGGGATTGATGCTTAAATACCATTGACTGTTATCAACAATCCTACATTTTCTTAAGACTAGAGGTTAACTGAAAGTAAAGAAGAGTTCTGGCTTTTCTGTTTGACAATATTGACAGATATAAAAGATAATAAACAATAGAGTGCTATCAAGTCTAGAGAAGAACATGTTTCTGACACTTCTATCACGTCCGCAACGTTCCATTCCTGGGTAAAGCTGTATGGTTCACAAATACTTAAAAATTGTCAACTCTTCCACAGACGACATCATTCAGAAGCCAAGGAATTTCATTTGGATATCCAGTAAATGATTATGACTACACTGTCTTCATAGACTGTCTCTATGGTTTTTCTAACTTTAGAAATAAAATTAAAAGCAAATTATTTTTAACACGTATAAACACCTCATAATTTAAGCTCTATGTAGTCAGTTCTTTTATATAAATATTTTAATATGCATACATGTATATAATGTGTTTAGATCAAGTCTACTTCTCGTTTCCTCCCTGCACTCCTCCTCTATCCTAGCCCTTACCTCCACTTTTTTATTCTAAGTACAAGATCAAGACTTGTATTAGATCAAGATGGGATCAACTAAGATCCCATCAGGGATGGTGGAGATGCCTACGAAGTCTCACTTTCTATCTGAAGACTCACTGACAACTGATGACCTCTCAGGAAGTGACAGTTTGCTTCTAGGATGTGGTCCCTAAGAGGCTACTTGCATTCCAGAAGATGCTCCCATAACCACGCACATGGATACAGTACTAAAAGTACTTAGTAAGTGTTATTTCTTAAGTACACAAAGGTTAATATTCAAAAATTAAAGGTAAATGTTTTTGAAAGCTTAAGCTTATTAAATAATTAATACCTTTCTGTTTGGAAATTATAGGAAGCTACCCTGTGTCTATGTTATCATAGATATATGACATCGGATGAGGAAGGACTCATGGTTGTTTTGCTGTGCAGACCTCTTCAGGGAGGCTTTCTTTGTCCTCTCCCCTCTCCATTCTTTCTGACCCTCTTAATCCTCCTAACTTCTCCTCCTTTGTCTGTCTCATACTCTCATTTCTACTGACATGTATAGTCATTTAGTCTATGGAGTATAACATCATAGTGATCGTGGCTAGGTGTTTTTGTCATAAATTCGACCCACTTTCTCTTTTTATAGTTTTGTTTGTTGTGATGTTACAAATGCACTGATCCTATTCTAAATTTTTAGGTTATATAAGTGAAAAAAATCTCATATTTTATTCATTTTACAATGTATATGTGATGCTTTAATATTGAATTAGAAAGGTAGAAGCATTGGTGAGAACAAGAAAAATATATATTGTATTTTGCTTTTAATTAATAATTACCTCTGCTGCTGGAGAAGCATAATTTTCTTTGGCATATCTTTTGATTCTCTTTCTGACAGACTGATGTATAACATGTTTAAAGAACATGACACAGTGTGTAGCCAGGATTCCTGAGAGTGCTGAATAAATATTCATCACATTAAAGCAGACAATGCTTATTCTATTCTCCCCATCATTAAAGGAGCCTGTATACTTAATTCATTGTCCTATGATTAAAATGAACACTCAGGATCCTTGTGTTGGGATGTGTCACTTGGTTTTTACTTCTTTTCTCTAAAACAAATACATTTTACATACCCAGATGATCAATTTTATTCACGAATTGGCTTTCATAAAGTGTGAAAGCTAGAGAATCAATCACATGCATGAGATGGCCAATTCATGTCCTTGCTGTGGATCACACAGACACTGTCCTCTTTGAAACTTTAAAGATTCACTGATGTTTAAGGATTCCCCTCCAAATGCAGCATGCACAGAAAAGCAATACAATGCTAAGACCAAGAATACTACTAGTGATCCTGAGCTGCTGACCAACCAGTTAATTTGAAATGTAAATAAAAAGAAATGATGAGGCATGTTGTTTCAATTTAGAATAAGCAAAAATATTAAGTTATTTGTATTAGAAACTTTTAAGGGAGGCAGTTTTGGCTAAGCTGATGTTAAAGCTACAAGAAAACTAACATAGGCCTTGAACAATGCACAATAACTTTGGAAATGCTGACTTTTTTCATATAAAAGGACAATTTGCACATAGATTCCTCATAAACTTACACCTCCGTTTCAAATAAGATAATGTCATTCTGAAGTATTGAATATTATTTTAAGGTATCAATATCATTTTTTCGAGACAAAGTCTCATTCAGTCCAGGTTGGCCTTGAACTCTTGACGTCTTGTCTCCACTGCCTATGTACTCCTATCAAAGATACATGCCTCTATACCCAACTTCAACAACATTCTTTAATAGATGCTTAAGTACTGATCCCAGTTAGTGGTAGTACTTTGGGAAATGTGGGATCTCTGGGACATGGGGACTAGCTATAGGAGGTTGGTCCCTGGCTGTGGAGCTCTGATGATTATGCCTGCCTTTGCTTCTCAGTACAGCTTCAGTTCTCTGTTTTCCAAGACCTGGTACCACTTGCTCCTCATGACACAGGTGTGGCCTCTCCCAACACTATATTTTTCCCCTATGATAGACTAAATCGTTTGAAAATGTGAGACCAAATAATTCCTTCCCCCTTCCATTGTTCCTGCCAGGTATTTTGTCACAGTGGTGAGAAAAGAAGAAATACATGCATTTCAAGGGGAAGGGAAGAGGGATTCTTCAGCACAATTTTGAAACATGGGTATTTGCAATCTGCCTACCACCTATAATGTATTTCTTCATCTACTCAGCTTCCTTAAAAACAGGAACAAAAATCTTTAATTGGAATAAATTTCTGACAACAAAAACATACCCTACTGCTAAAAGCAACATTAACAAATCTTTCTAAGCACATTTGATTTATCTACTGTTCAGGGGATAGTTAATTCTAGATAATTTATAAATCTCATGTAGTTCAACATGCTAGGTATCTGGATTTTTCATTGCAGATAAAAGATGAATATAAAATAGAAAAAATAATAGCTATCGTTATTGAATATTCTGTTTTCTATACACTTTTAAGTTATTTTCACACGTTTAAACAAAATATCCTGTTTTGATATTTTATTGATGAAAAGAAATAAAAGTTACTTATATAATCTTATCCAATGCCAAGCAGTATGTTAATATCACCACAGATATTTGCATCAAGAATTTTATTCAGATATTAGCCTTTTAATAACTGACACATAATAGAATATTTGATACATTAAGTATAATGTGAAAGACTAAAATTGCTTGATGCCACCAATCAAATGCTATAAGTATTTTTCTAGAGCTCAAACTTTTTCTCATTTCGGAGTCTATGGTCATCATAGTCACTGGTTTCTGTGGATTCCTAATATGTCTGTTTTCACATGAAGTGAAACTCATACGTAAAAGTAAGCATAGCCTCACCTCAAAGAGTCAAATGTCTAACAAGTTATTGAAAGAATATCATTTCTTATATCTTTATATAATATCTTCACTTGTAAGTACTCATTAATCAATAATACTAAAAGCTACAAATTTATTAATCAGTTACTATATAAAAATATTTGAAAAGAGTACAGTGCCCTGCCTTGAGCAGTACAGCAGGGTTAAAAAGACAGGTCTAAAAAAGGATTCATCATAATGTATTCAGGGTTATGTCAGTGGCATTAGTAGAGAACATGGGAGGCAATAGAAGTGTTGCTTTAAGCATGGGGTAGTGACTGGATCTAGAAATTCAGCTTTCAGAACATTAAATTCTGAGCCTTGTTACTTGTATTAAATTAGTAGATAACAATATCTTTGTTCAGTCATGGAAAATGATCTGAGTTTTCTTCTGTAACTGATCCCTAATGTCATCCTCGGGGGAGGAGAAAAGAATGCACAAAGTCTATGATCACAGATGCAAGGAGTCTGAGGAAAGGGATAGAGCAGACTCATTTATTTAACAATGGTAAAACATTTATAAACCCTCTCAGCACCCAGGCATTCCAATGCATTGACACTTGACATGGCATGGTCACCCCTCATTGGCTAGGCATGGTTAGGACCTCTGACCATGTTTGTTGCTAGACTTTCAGGCAACATTGCATGATCTTACCTCATAGCTAGGCATAATCAGGACCTCTGACAGCACCAGGCAGGCTTCAGGTTTTCTCCTGATAAGTCTTAACTTCCTACATTCTCCCGAGAATAAATATCTGGGTATAAAAATCATATTTAATGGTTATATATTACACTAGCATTCAATATTGTTCTTGTTGGTTTACTTATTATTTTTAAATTATTAATATTCAATGCCACAATCAGATCCTTCATGTGCTTGGAATATATTGTGTTGTTGGTTCTCAGAAGGCCAGGGAATAATCAAGGAGATCCATGTATCAGGAAAATGCTGTTAATTTTTCCTTAGTTCACATTTGTTTTGTGAAATGGTTTCACTATGTAACTCAGGCCAGTCTTCAATTTGCTATACTTCTGAATCAGTCTACCAAGTTCTAGAAATACAGGTGTGAATCACAATACCCAACATTATATTGAAAACTTTTAAAATTGTACAATAAAACATTTGCTATTGTCAATGATCATACTTGCTGTGCATACTTGCCATTAACTTACCATTTTATGTTTCCTGTTAAGTTGCACTTGAGTAGAGAAGACATGATCGAACACTTGGGTTTTGTAATTGAAACAGTTCTTAAATCTACACAAAGGATATATATATATATATATATATATATATGTGTGTGTGTGTGTGTGTGTGTGTGCGTGCGTGTGTGTGTACATATATGTGTGTATATATACATATAAATGGCTTTTCCATATTTAGAAATTCCACATAAATTTAGAAAACTATGTTTTAATGCAATAAACTTATAACGCACACTCTTAAACTCTTTACATAATTCACTATTTTGCTTTTAGATTATATAAAAAGAGCATTTTGCTCCTCTTTCTCTGTTATTCTCAAATGCTTTATAATAAAGCAATTTTAGCCTATGAAATATATCTTAATTTATTAGAAAAGAATCTAAATGATTCAATATGCTACTTTATGCAGAAGGAACAAGGAGAAATTTTGATGTAATTAGTTCTCGTGAGGATACAATCAGTAGTATGGAAGACTTTGCAAACATTGCTAAGAATTCTTCACAAAATACTGGTTGGGTTCAGAGAAACACCGTGCTTTTGAGGGCTAGAAAACATGTTTCTAGAACCTAAACAACATATTTAAGAATAGAGATATTAGAATTTGTATAACCACACTTAACTCTCAATACCTAATCAGCTAGAACCTTATCTTCTTTATGTCAGAATTTAAGTATCTATGAAAATAAATGCAAAGTAATAAACATATGAATGAGTAATTTAGAAACAGTACTGGTTAGGTTTTGTATATGTGTGTGTGTGTGCCTTATTTCTATAGTGCAGATAAGAAGAGATTCCTGATTCTAATGGCCGATTTGCTATGATGTCAGCAAACAAAACACACACAAACATGTAGATAGATGTTTATATTTATACACACATACATATGAAGACCCTGTTTGTCTTTGTAGCACAGCTTAGAGTCATCTGAGAAGAAATCTTTGCTTGACCGATTGCCTATATCCGAGTGGTCTGTGGATATGTGCATGGGGCATTGTCCTGATTATGAATTGATGGAGGTTGGCTCAGCCCACTATGGGTGGCATCATCCATAAAATGGTTGTTTTGGGCTGTACAAGAAAACTGGCATAGCTTGAGTGTGAGCATGCCAGCAAGCAGAGTTTCTCCATAGTTTCTGTTTCAACCTCCCACTTTAATTCCTGACTTCCCTCAATTATAGACTGTGACCTGGAAATGTAAGTCAAATAAATCTCTTGTTTATCTCAGTTGATTGTGTGTATGTATGTGTATGTGTATGTGTATGTTTTGTCACAGCAGCACACTGAATCTAAAATACATCCTTCCCATCTGTCCTCAAAATGGTTACATTTCTTTGTTTTATTTCACAAGTGATTGCAACGTGACACATTTGGTAATTTGACAAATATCGTTCCTGTTGTGAATCAGAAATGCAGAGGGAAATGCTCTCTATCTACCGATAATAGTCACTGATAATATATTAACAGAAACAACATTTTTAAGTACCTACTGTGTGCTGTGTATCATCTTGACAATTATCTTTAGATAGAGAAATAATGTTAAATATGCAGAACTGCAATTGTAAACTACCAAGGATTAGGAAATTGTCTGAAGATCTACACTGGGAAACAACAAGTGTTAATTTGAAAACATAAGGTCTTCTATGCCTCAGTTATTTTTCCTATATTGAAAATCTATATCTACATGAACATTTATTTCTCAACTTAATATATACATTATAACAGATTGGTAGGATCGTTTGGTGTAAATGAACACCTGATGAGCAATCTAACGACCTGAGTTCAGTCTTCAGAGCAACACAGTAGAAGGAGAAAACTGACTCCTAAATGCTGACTCTGACCTGCACCAGAACAGGGGTATGACCATACAAATATGCATGTACTCACTAAATAATCATGAACTTTAAAAAAAGGCTTATTGTGAATATGTACATGGTGTAAGATTTTAAGAAACATGTTATATGCATATCCATATACAAGCACATAAACATCATATACTCACACTGCACGTTTGTGTGTTTACAACATGATAAATTGAGTCATTTCAGGAATTGTAGATTACTAACAAAGTTAAACATGGGACTTACAGAGATTATGTGGGGTCTGACACATATGGACTCAGTTCCCACCCAGTAGGTTCATGATCACTGCTCTAAGCCTGCATTTCCTCATCTGGGAAATAGGAATAAAAGTTTTCTTATGGCACTCTTGGGAGGATAAGAGTCAGAATATGGAGAGTGCATTGGAAGGATAAGAGTCAGAATATGAAGAGTGCAGAACACTTCAATATGGCACCAAGCAGCTCAATCAATCTCCTAACCAATTTTAATTAAAGCCAGCAATGCTTCCTATGTGGCAACCTCACAGAAGGCAGGTGATTCCTATCTATCACTTGGCTGGGAGGTGCAACATTATGTCAGACCAAAGTAATTTAGCATTGTGTAATGTAAAGTGTCTGTGTGTGTGTGTGTGTGTGTGTGTGTGTGTGTGAGGGAGAGAGATAGATAGATAGAGAGAGAGAGAGAGAGAGAGAGAGGATAAATTGTCCAATTGCTATGTTATTATTATCAACTTTTATGAGCAAATCTCTAAAGAATATAGATCCAAAACATCTTGGCGAAAATGTTTCAGAGAAATGGAAATGAGCAGAAAGTAAGTAAATGTAATAATTTTTAATATTTATCTTAGGGAAACTTATAGTAAACTCAAGTAAGAAATATATATTAACCTAATATAATCAATATTAATTTACTATTGATTTTCTTTTTTCACATTTTTTATTAAATTTAAAAGAAAAATTTACATTTACTCCCCTTGT
>JAQHUG010000083.1:6710789-6721601 GCA_028555095.1 Dicrostonyx torquatus | reverse complement strand
TCTCTATCGTATCTTCAGTGTCTGAAATTCTTTCTTCCATCTCTTGTATTCTGTTGGCTATGCTTGTCTCTGCAGTTCCTGTTGGTTTATCCAGCTTTTCCATATCCAGCCATCTCTCGGTTTGTGTTTTCTTCAATGCCTCCATTTCAGTTTTCAGGTCTTGAACTGTTTCCTTTACCTGTTTGATTGCTTTTTCTTGGCTTTCTAGCATATCTTTGAGGTATTTATTCATTTCTTCTAACTTTGTGTTAGTCTTCTCATCCCTTTCTTTAAAGGAGTTTTTCATCTCTTCTTTAATGGTCTCTATCATTTTCGTAAAGTTAAGTTTAAAGTTGATGTCTTCTACTTCTTCTGGATTAGGTCTTCTTGTGCATAATCGCTGGATTTTGGCGTTGTCATGTTGCTTTTCAGGTTGTTGGAGGAACTCCTGACTTGGCGCCTGTCCTTCTTTTCCCCTTCTATTGGATCAACTGGTACTCGAAAAGGGCCACTTGCTCAGTCTGGATGGACCTGGATCAGGGGCCTTCGCTGGCCCAAGAACCTGCCGAGCTCCTCAGATTCAGATGGGTCTTGGTCAAAAGCCCTCTAAAAGGACCTGAAGCAGACAAAAGGGTGAGCTTCTCTGCTCTGTCCAGCACACAAAGCCCTGTGGCTTTGTATATGCCCCCTTTTCCCTCAGGGTCTCAGCCTGGAAACAGGTTGAGTTCCTTTTGAGAACCTAGGGCCCCACCACCAATGGGGGAGGTATGCTTGGCTGTAAGCTTGGATGTGCTAAGCAGATAAGCCAATAGGTAGGGGAAGCTCCCTTAATGGCTCAAAGGTTTTGGGGATGGGAGGGTGTCCTTAGTCCCCTCTGGGGCCAAACACTTAGGCACCTGGGCTAGGAACCACTTACCCTTCTGGTGGAATGGCTGAATCAGGAGCCCTCTCCAAGGGCCTGCTTCAGTCAAAAGTGTGGGCTTCTGTGCTCCACAAAGCCATGTGGACTTATACAGGCACCCTTTTCCCTCAAGGCCCCAGCCGGGGAACAGGCTGAGTTCCTTTTGGGAACCGAGTACCCCGCCTCTGATGAGGACTGATGCTTGGGAGTGAGCTAAGGTGTCTAATCAGAAAAGCCAATAGGTGGGAGAAGCTGCCTTAATGGCCCGAAGGTTTGAGGGATGGGCGGATGTCCTTAGTCCCCTCTGGGGCCAGACACCCAGATGGCTGGGTTGGGACCCACTTACCCTCAGGGTCGAATGGCTGAATCAGGAGCCCTCTCCAAGGGCCTGCCGCAGTCAAAAGCTACTATTGATTTTCAATGGCATTATTCTTATCACTTGGTATACTTAGGGAGATGATCACGTATACTTGCTTTGAATACGTAGCTATAACTAGTGTTCCCCTAAAATACTCCAGCTCTGCTGTTAATGGATAACACATTTCAACCAATACAGTTTGAGCCTCCAAACCTCTCTTAAATAAACTGTAGTCAATTATTTTTCTTTAAATTCATTTTTAAAAAAAAAAAAACACCATTTTTTTTTCTTTTTGTGAAACATTGACTGACTGTTGGGAGACAGAGCAGTTCATGGTGTTTCCACATTTAAATGATTTCCTCAACTGTTCTGTTGATTCTTGTGTCGCTATGGTAAGACATTCAAAAGGGTTTTCATGGCCCTGCCTGAAGTGTTTGTCTAATGCACTACGAAAAAACAGTCTTGCCGGCTGTTTTTGGTTTTCTTTTTCTTTTATATATTTCTGCAAATTGTTTTTTCTACATTTAGAAGTATCTCTTTCTTGGAAAACTTTTCACTAAGAAAGAGTTCTTTTCCTACTACAGAACTTAGCATGCAGTCTTTTCTTTCTACCTTTCAGAGAATCAGTTTCATTTTGGGTAAGAACCTGCCCCTTTACCTGGGGCATTTTTTTTCCAGGTTTCCTACAAAAATGTAATTGCAAGCAAATGTAAAATTTTTCAAATGCCTGCCAGAAATTTTAATGTATCTAGCTGTGGTTTTTCTGTTTTTTAATTGTGATAAATTCACCTATCTAAAGGAGAATCTAGCTGTGATGCTTGGTGCTTACACTATTTTCATGTGTTTTATGGCAATATGTTGAAGCTGCTTTACAAACTGACAGGCAAGAGATATTTTGATTGCCAGCAAGGTCTGCTGATTGTGAAATCAATGCAAAAGTATGATTTGATAAAAGGCTCTCATCTCATAGATATTCCCATTATTTAGAGAGGAATGTTTTACAAATTTTTCCAGGTTTCCTACAAAAATGTAATTGCAAGCAAATGTAAAATCAAGGATACAGTATTTGAAGATCTAGAGAAAAAACAAACCAAAACCCTGGTTTCAAATATAATGTGTTTGACATTGGTTCTATTCATTTTTGCCTGTAGTGAGTATTTGCTTGGTATATTTTATATGAATATAAAAAATTAAAAACATCCATTTGAAAATCATTTGTGTATTATATTTAATTTTCATTTATTATAAAAAGATTTAATGTCAGGCCTTAATCTTTCTCCTTAGAACAGCAAAACAACTGAATTCACAAAAATGATCTCCAAAGCAAAAAGAGTTAACTTTTACTCAAAATGTTTTCTTAAAGCCTTCAAAGAGGACATCCATCCTCATCATTTGAAGATGCGTAAGTAGCAACAGTATTTCCTCGTCACTTAAAAGCCCAGATATTTTATAGGCCCGAGAAGCAATTTTGAGGTGAGCAGTAATCATTGGCCCTAATAAAGGCAGATTGCTGTGCTCCTCTTTTCTCCCATCTCCCTTCCCTGTGACCTTTATGCATCTATACTGTGCAGGCTCTTCCTACCCCCACCATAAAATTGTCCAGCCATTTCTCACACTCATTTGTATGATTTTCCTTAATGGTCCAATGTGTCATTCTACAGGGTCCCTCCACTCAGCTGGAGCTGCTTGAAATCTCAGTCTTGATTTCCTTTGTCTCTTCATACCGTCTTTCTCCTTTGATTTCTTGAATTCATAGAAGCTTCTGGGGAATGTGTGTGTAGGAGGATAAGCTGAGGGAATATCTTACCTCCTTTACATCAACATGGCATCCTTTCTGCTCCTTGTTGGAGTCAGTGTGAATCACTGGGTGCTTCAATGATGAAGCCAAATTAGAAACTAAACCCAGGTGTTTGAAGAAGACTGAAATACATATTCATGCCTACTACCAATTGTGCTGTGCTTCTGAGAATTAAAAATATCTCTTTTTAGTTTTTGCTGCAAGGCATATGTGCTGGGTAAAAGTAGCAGCCATGAAGAGTTGATTCAGTGAAAACCTACTCTTCTTTAAAAAACATAATTTTTTAAACAGTGTAACAGTTTAATTTGCACTGTGGATATCAGGATATGCACGTGCTGTTTTACACTACAGTGGCTGTGGCTTTCAGCAAGAGAAATGTTCAGTGTTATATTATTGCTACCGCAAGCATTGATTAAACTCTGCAGTTCAGGAAGCCTGACAGGGATTCAAAGAAGGAAATGTAAACTTGAAGATCCCAGAAAACAGCTACATTTCACTCCATAAAGCTGCCAATATTTTAATCCTGATGTAAATCATTTTTATCAGTACACTTTCATATCTTAATTTGTGTACCAAGGAAAATATTCATTTGTATTCAGGTCAATAAATAACAATATGTTATTAATTGTCAATTGCCATCCTTGTGAGACAGTAAGCATTTTCCTTTTGCATCGGTCCCCGGTGTCTATACCCATTCCGAGATAGACCTCTAACATATATTTTTCATTTTCCTTCAGTGAACAACCTACCTTTCATTATTTTGTTATTGAGAATCTTTACTTTCTCTGCTTAAGTGATGTCTTTGTCAATGATAACATTGTACTCATTTAAAGTGATGACTGATATGGTAATAGATCCAGTGTGATTGAAAGCAACCTTTGTCAATAAGAAGGCCAGATCCACAAACTGTGCACTGATCTGAATTTGCTCATTATTGGAGAACTTTCATAGTCATATTGACTTGCTGTCCAAATGTCATTACTTACCTGATGCCTCCATTGTTTAAACAGTATAGACATTGCTATTGAATTTTGCATCTCCCGATATTTGTCCTAAAATACATATGTCTCAATTATGTGATGCCAAAGTATATAATAAATATTTTAAGTGGCAAAACATTTATTTATGCCTCTATTAAGAAAAAACAACTATAGCTGTGTGTACTATGCATTTATACTTTTACTCTATTCTTAATTTTGAAACATAGTTTTGGGCCACTTTGAAAACCACCTCAAAACACTGGAATGACAAATATCTTACTATTACTCAAGGATTTGGCTTAGTTATATCTTCCTTTGGAAGAAAAGGTGTTTAAAACTGGCATATTCCTAGTTCCATGATATTTTAGCATGTGGGGAGAGTTAGTTTTGGCTTCTACATAACAAAATCACCCCTGGAAAATTCACCCTCTGGTTTAGAGAGGCTCTGATCTACACATGAAGACTCATTCCTGTCAGTGTTGGGACCGTATTTGATCCTCACTGTCTATGAGCAGTTCAACATTTTTCCCATTTTTTTCCCTGATACTTTTTACTGTGCCTGAGACTTGATAGGTGATCTACACATTTTTGCTAGTTTGAAGACTCTAGCCTGTTCAGGGTGTCCACAATGGAGCTGACTAGAATATTATTGTTTTCATGTGACACTTACATAGAAAGAAACATTCCTAAGTTACCTGAGAGAAAGTTTGACCCTTGATTGTCCTGAGGGGGGGGGAAGTGATAATAGCAGAAAATTCATTCTCCTAATTCTATTGACCAAAGCAGTTAACCCTTTGCTCTCTCAATAGTTAGATGAGTCTCATTTTTTACATGAATCTCTTTTGAATGTATGACCAACCACTTTCTCTCCATTACAGTGTATATTTTCTCTTTTAAGGTTGTTAATAGATTCATCATTTGTTTCTTCATTAAAGGTTTGAGAATTGTTCAAGAACTTGGGTTTTCTCCTTTTTGACTAAGTTGCTTAAGAGTTTAATCATTAAATAATCCTCCCCTGCCCTTGTGTCTGTCAATACTTCACTTTCTCTGTTTCCTGTGCAGACCTTGTTGCTACATCTCTAACCCAGTTCCTAATAGACAGTATAACTCTCTTCCTACCCAGACTTTGGGCTTGAGAATCTCTTTTCATCTTTACTCTCATTTCACTCTTCAGCCTGCCTGCGATCTTATTACTCAAAGGCTTAATTTGCTTATAAAGTGAAATTCAAACTCACTATACTAGTATTCATGTCATTCCTTGTTTTGGTGCCAACTTATAATTTGTTTATCACTTGTGTCTATTTTATATTAAGTCAGTCTGTACAATTTATCCAGCATGGGATATTCTTTCTGTTCTTTAATGCTCAGTCACATGACATTATCTTCACCAGGATAAACTCATCATATCTTTCAAGTTCTAATCTTCCAGAAGGCTTCCCCAACTTCCAAAGTAAAAGCAATCAATCCAATAAACTTCCAGGTGATTGGTAGCTCAATGTACATCTTTATAACCTTCCTCAGTTTGACCTGAAGTTAATATGTCATGGCAGTCCATTTTTTTCAATAGTTACAGGAGCTTAATGGCATGTTGTTTCTGTAGCCATCATCTCCACTCTTGGCATTGACCAGGCATGGTTTAATGCTCTGCTAACTCCATCCTGAAATTATCAAATTTTGAATATATCAAACATCAAAATTTGGTTAAAATGGGTGAGAAGAACATACAAAGAGATGGGTGACTCAAAAACCTTTCAGGTATTATTCAGAAAAAAATAAGGGGTCTCTATCTATTATGGGGAAACAGAACCTCTTCTCTGGTCACAGGTTGAAGAAATTATAGGGCAGAAAAGGCAATGGATCTGAGTTTTACATTTACCTGTATTCACAGGAAAAAGAGAGGCTCTTCTGTTCAAGGCTGAAAGTAGACCTCATCTGTGGGAATAAGCATAGATATTTTGGAAGTGGTTTGGTGGTATATCAGTTCAAATATGTAACCTTCTTAAGTTGGTAACCAGGGCCTCAGACCTCTTTATCATTGGTTTTGACCAGGTTTACAGTATTTGCAACAGATTTTGTCTTGTAGTGTAATCCCCAAATACAATTAGTGAAATAGGCTACCTTTGTAACAGCTGCACTGGCAGTACATCAATAGGCATGTCTTGCCTAGTAGGATAGTAATGCAGCTCATAAAATTGACAACTGGGTTGGATATTCAATATTTTATTCTATAACAGCCTGCACAACACTGCCTGCAACCTGATTGTCCTATGACAGTACAAGATGCTGAGGAGAACAGACAACAGTCAGGGAACATGGCTAATAATGGGACAAAATAGTTTATATAATAGATTAAAGATCATGAGACCGATATACCTCATCCGTGGTCAGCCATTACAGGGTGGAAAAGGCAAAATCTGGAAAAACAGGCTCTGTTAGCCCTGGAACCCACGCACTCTAGCTCAAGAAATTATAATTGTTTAAGCAAAATGAGTATGCACACAAAATGCCCTGACCATTAAATCTCTTGTTGCATTAGACCTTACAAACTGTAGCCATGCCTGTAACAGTATCTTATTTAGCAAAAGTAGACACTTAATAAATATGTTAAAGGAAATACTGTTTAAATTTTAAGATAGTTTCCCTCAATAGCTGAAACAAAACCAGGTGATTCAAAACCTAAATCAGTTGACTTTTAGAAATATAACTGCATCAAATCTTGACAATACAATGTTCAGGTGAAGTATTAAGAACAAAAATTTCACTTCACTGTGTTATCCTGAAGAAACAAATGGTCGTAATTTATGGAGATTAGACTTTTTTACTCTACAAAATAAAATAGTGATCACTCTAATTTTTAGGAAAATGGATTGAGATGTTTATATTTGACCTTAAATAGGTAAACCATATTACTTCAACCATTTATGAAATATGTTTACATTGATTTAATTACTTAAAAACTGAACAAAATACTTATCTGTGTGATTCATTCATTATAAACTCAGTTTCTGTTCACTATTTCTGACACAATATTGGAAGAGTCATTATATAGTTAGTTAGAGAGGGAGAGCAATGGGATGGGACTGTGTAGAATTTGATAATTAGAAGGAAGGTTCCCAATTCTTAGAAAGGCCTGAGTTGCCTACCATGTTCAGTATTTTAACATCAGATCAGAATATCCCTCCCTGACTTACTGGGGGAGGAATGTTGATCAAGAATTAGTTCCAGACCATTGACCTTTTCGATTATCTGTAGATTTTGTTTTGTTTTGAGAAAGTTCACAAGGCTCGCTTCTTTTTGTTCAATATTTATAATAGGAAGAAGATCTGCTTAAATGACAGTACACTCATTGAGAGCACAACTCAATGTCTCAGCTTTGTATAAAAGAGGTAAAGGACCACTGTATACTTTATACACTAGTGCTCATCCTTCTCTTCGGATATTAGGATTTATATATTTGTATTTTACAGTTCAATTTCATTGATTCATTGTCTTATGACTCAATCAGCTATAAAAATTAGTAAGAAAAAGGTGAATTTTATTTGTAGGTCCTACAGGATGTACATGAATTTAATATCTATGGTAGGTGAACAGTGAATTTTTATGTATTTAGATTCTAAATTTCTATCTGTTTAGAAGTCCTAATTAATTACCATATAATATATTTGAATTTCCTTATATATACATGATATTTGAAATTTCTAGGTATGCAGTGAAACAATGAGTTTTATTATAACTCATTGATCATCATCTATAAAATATTTCATCTTTTGTATTTAAAAATTTTATTGCTGTAGATAAATTTAATATTTTTAGGAGGGTAACTAGATCTTTCATCTTACTCTACATAATAAAGCATAAGAGATTTATTTTGAAAATAACAATTTTGAAATAAATAGTGCATATTTAGAGCAAGAATGGTAGTCTATGCCTTTAATACTAGCACTTGATTGGAAGGGGTACGCATATCTTTATGATGGACACTATCCTGCTTTATGTAGGACTTTCCAAATCAGCTAGGGTTGCATATTGAGAGATCTCAAAAAAAAAGAGAATTTTTTTTAAAAAAACAAGTATAAAAATTAATTTAAGATTTTCTACTATTAGTGTTTCATTTTATTTATATGGGTTATTCTGGCTGATCTGAAGCATACTTAACTATGAGAGACAGAGACACAGATGGAGAAAAAATCTACACTGTGACCAACTCAAACATAATAGGAGACATCTGATAAGAAAAGGAACATTCCAGTGGTAATTTTCAGCAACCTGGATATTTATTTTTATTATTATTATTAAGTAATAGCTATTTTCTGAAACTGCAATCAATGAGAAAGATAATTTAACAATTTTAGGAGAAAGACTGCAGTTCAGAATTTAATGTTTTTTTTTTAAAATAGAACAACTATTTTAAAAAAGGAGTCAAAGTAATGTCTTTAAAACATAAATGTAGAATAGATTGGAGTGAGATAAAAGTATATCAGGACGAATGTGCCAGTGATAGAAAATAAAATAATGTAATCATACTCTAATTTCAGATCTGTGCTCTAACCCATGTTGTGGTTGGACATTATTGCTTTCTGTTTAAGACCATGCTATTGAGTTTCCTCTAATATGTTTTCAATGTTTTCCTAATAGAAGAAACCTTTGAATTTCTTATCTGAAGAGGGCACAGAATTCAGGAGAGAGGAGGTAACCTCTGAAAAACTGTCTCAAGTCTGAAACAAAATTGTTTTCCAGTAAATAATAATTAGAAAATCTCTTTTGGTTGGGTTAATTAGTGAGTTCCCTAATGTTGCCTTTTCAGCAAGCATTTAAAATAATGTCACTGGAAACTAAGTGAAGCAGCACCTGTATGCTAATAATGTTGGCTAATGTCTTTCTTCTTGATAGCACATGACTTGAGTAATTCTCTGAGCATCCCTCATCTGGTTAGTGCTGCCCGGTGTGTAATGGCATGCAGATATAAATACTAATGGAGAAAGTGCACTGCCTTGGGGAACACCCATCACAAGTAACTAATTGCTTTATGTACATTAGTACCAAGTGAAGCGTTTTACATCTTCTGAAGGGAACCAGCAGCCTCTACTCTCTAATTTACCAAAATGTCATGTCTCCTTCTGACAGAAAGGCTAAGAATTTTTAAAAACCATCTCAGTAACACTTTTCAATTCACCATTCCTGGTAATCTGGGTTCAGAATATTGACTCAGAAAATTACTAATATTTCTCATCAATTGATACATAGTTAGAAATATTCTTTCTCTTAATTATTAAATGCCTATAAATCTATCTGTCTTTCTCTCATCATCTATCTTAAACTTCTTGAAAACACTTGGAGTTAACTTGTGTGTTATAAAAAGTATTAAAACATTAGCTTTTCAGGCTTCAATTGCTTTGTACTCATACAAGGGTAAATTAAAACAATAAACACACAAGTTCCTTTGAAAACAAAAAAATTAAACAATACACTTTTCGTGAAGAAAATGAGCTGAAAGCATTAGTGACATTTCTTCCATGACACAGAGTTACACTTTGATGTATGTGCCCTTAATGTGCTTACTTAGTGGTGATACACCGCGATTAGACAGTTAACAGTACTGATGGGAAGTGCAGGTTGCTCAGTTTGATGAATGGAGGCTCCCTGTCAGGGAACTGGACTGTTTCCATGAGACAGGTTGCCACTGCTGTCACCAAAGGGACTCTTGTAATTATCTGCAGTAAGTGACATAACTGGAGTGTACAAAGTCAAGTTGAAACAAGTTTCTTCCAAGTTTTCCCTACCACTGAGCCCTCCATTTTTTACTGAAGACATTCTGTCCTCTCCCTTTTAATGTAAGCTCTACTTCAGTTCCAGACTAGGCTGTTTATTCTGATATCTGAATACTACGCTTGCTCTTTCTGTAGCATTTCTTACTTTTTATGGGATGGCAATAAAAACATGCCCTTGTATATAGCACATCTGCTGTCTGATTTACAGAAGGAAGGATGCATTTCCTGTGTTGTTGAAGAACCTTTTTTTTTCTTTTTAAAGTTTTAGTAATGTGAGTACACCAAGCTTAGTGATGGCCCTTGTCTTCTAGTCCTGGGTGTCAAAAACAGGTGGAGGGTGGGAATCATGAAACCTATGGAATTAGCCACTGAAAGTAAAGAGGTGCTTGCGGCCTGTGTGAAGCACAGCCAAAGTAGACATGCTAGATTTGGTGCTAAAAATAGTAAAAGTATAGTCCTAGTTCCCCAATGTGACATGGGACAGGTCACAATCAAGCTCAATGATGTCATTTGAATATTGACTATTAAAATATGTTTTATATGGTCCATTATGAGAATTGCATACTACATGTATGATGCTGGGCCTAGCATAGGTAAAGATGAGAATGACGTTTTTGTTATAATTAGCCTTCGTGATAGAAAAGATTGGGCTTTATCTGCACTTTTCCAGTTGTATATCTGCTTTAACTGAATAACAGGTTGGTAACTACGAAAGACTGATTCACCTATGTAAGGATACAAATCTTCTCTATATTATAGCGATATTTTTATTTCAATGTTTTGTAAGAAAATCAATGATTTTTTGGTAAATAATAACCTCCATATAAAAATAAATAGCTTAATGTGATTTTTTCCTTTTTTTTAATTGTTAAAAGAAAAATTTACATTTACTCCCCTTGATCCAGGCCCTCCCGCTCTCCCACTACCCCACTGCCCTCCCCCTGCTTCCTTAAGATGGTGCAGGATACCCTGTCCTATGGGAAGCCCAAGGCCCTCCCCCCTCCATCTCACTCTAAGAAGATGTGCAT
>JAQHUG010000083.1:6685510-6699221 GCA_028555095.1 Dicrostonyx torquatus | reverse complement strand
ATAGTTGTTCATGTTTGTTATACATATAGTCAGATTTATTAGGTTCTTTAGATACATAGAGATTGTATTCTGCCTAGATAGGTAATCTTCAACCACTTCAAGGATCTGAAAAACATGGCATTTAAATAGCTAGGGTTCTTAGTGATTGCTCCTGACAGCACCAATCTGTTTCTGAGAAAATGTTGAGCACTGAAGACATTTGTTTTCTTCTTGGCAAAATTGGCCTTTGGGCAAGGAACTGCCCATGCCTCAACCACTGACAAAGTATATGTAATCCAAACTGGATAAGAAGCACACAAGGAAAAGGACTGCCAAACCTTGCCAAGACAGGCCAAAATGTTTCTGGAAAATTCCTTGCCTCTGAATATGGTCTGTCAGTTGTGCTAGGCCTTAGTCAAAGTTGTTTGCTTCAGTGTTGCAAAGGAAAACTGAGAATGTATTGAACAGACTTATACATATATATGGTATTGGTTATGGGGAATATAAGCACCCAGATGATGTTTCCCAAGACTTAACATGATGGGGAAGTAGTTTTAGCTGGTCCAATGGAAGACATTTTAAGTCTATAAATTATTATAAATTTACTATTCATTTTCATTTACATAATTTTGTACTTGTTGAAGAAAATGTTGGAATCATATTCTACAAGCCAATGATAGGGTATTTTTAAAAATATTGATATGAATTTCCTCAGTGTGTTATAATTGAATCTAAGAAGAAAACCTGACAGAAAATTCTTTTTGTAAAACTCAAATCCTCAAAATAAATGGTGCCAGGATGTGAGATGATGACATGATACTAAAAGATAGGACTGTTACTGATATGGAGAGTGATTAAAATTCTCCATGTACAATGATAATTTGTGGACCCTGGCTTTGGTGATTCCATAAAACTCCGAAAATTGTGTATTAAGCTTCAGTTTATCGACTAGCCTTTCAGCAAAATTAATATAACACATAATTATAAAAATAAAATTTAAATGACAAAGTCCATCCTGGTTTGCTTTCTTGTTGCTGTGAAAAATAGAAACACTACAGAAACCTTAGGCTTATACTTCTATGTCACACTCTAGCATCAAAGGAAGCCAGGGAAGGAAGCAGAGGCCACAGAGGAACATTGCTTCCTGCCATCTTCCTTATCACCATTCAGCTTGCTTTCTTATATAATCTGTAGTGCTGTATGCCCATGGATAATACTGTTTTTTATTGGGCTGGGCTTTCCCCCAGTAATCATTGAGTAAGGAAATATCCAACCAACATGCTCACAAGGTAATCTGATGGATGCTATTATTCTCTCCTTCTGGGTTACTCTATATTGTTGAAAAAAATAGCACACACACACATTATACTGTATATTTACTATATATGTGTGTGTTTGTGTGTGTGATTTGAAATTTACATATTTATGTAGTTTGATACTTAGGGAGATACATTCATCTCTAGTTAAAATAAATAAAAAGCTTGCATATTCATCAATGTTTTACTTGTTTTTTGCTTCTAAAATTTGATGCTCTAAGAGTTTCATGGACTTTTCACTTTTATGCTATTGTAATATCACCTAATCTTCCACTGGAACACTCTTTAGAGTGTTGTGCTTGCATCTAAATTCTGTTGTTTAAGTTGGGCTTATAGAATTCTGCTTTAGTGGCAGAATTGCACTTAAGAATGCACTATAATGTCCTTTATTCTTTTTTTCTTTTCTTTTTTGTCTGTTTTTTGTCTGTTTTATTATTATTATTATTGTTAAAAGTATTACTTTGACAAGACCAACTATTATGAAAAAAATACAAATGGGAATGTCATTGAACAGGAGATAATGTGAACTAAGATTTAAAAGGAGGGAATGTAGACAACTTATTTTTTAACATAGTGTGAACTAAAGAAAAATATAAAATGTTAGATAAAGAGTCATTTAGAATAGAATATATTGGAAGATGTACATGCCCAGGAAGGAGACTGAAATAAGAATGAAAATAAACTATACAAGAGATAAAATACTGCAAAAGTAAGGTTATTGGGATATAAAGATTATTATGATTCATACCTGTGAAGGAAAGGCTTGATTTCATATATGGCAGTGTTGTGGGATAATGCTCATGTACCCTGTAAAGATTTGTCACTTGTATTGGTTTAATGAAATGCTGATTGACAAGTAGCCAGGCAGGATGTATAGTTGGGGCAACCAGAGTAGGAGAATTCTGGGAAAAGTAAAGGCTCAGTCTGCCATCACTGGTCTGATGCAGAAGAAGCAAGATGAGAATGCCTCACTGATAAAAGGTACCAAGCCATATAACTAACACAGACAAGAATTATTGGTTTGTTTAAGTTGTAAGAGCTAGTTAATAATAAGCCTGAGGTAATAGGGCAAACAGTTTATAATTGATATAAGAGTCTCTGTAATTCTTCCGGACCAAATGGCTATAGTACCAGGAATGACAAAAACTCTGTCTACATGACAGGACTCAGCTCATATATTGTCACTGCTGGGTATCTGGAATTTGAAGAAATGAAGGAGTTCCCTTAATTTGACTATCTGCTTTGTTTGAATTCCCTCTGGCTCTGAGTATCAATCTTCCATGTGTGAGAAATAGCAATCTGTTGGCTGCTTTGGATAGTTGAGAAGCATTGAAGTCTTCAGAGAAGAAATGGTGTGAAAGAGACACATGAATGGAGCATTAACATGTTAGTAAGGACAGTGAAACTATCTAGTTTCTTGTTCATTGGTAACAAATTGTGTGAGTCAGTGCTCCCAAGCTCCTGAAGATGGTACCTTCCATAGACAGCAACCCTATTCTGTGTACAGAATATGGATATCTTTGAGGAACTCAGCACGAGGGAGAATAATGCAAGAAATCTGAGATCAATGGTAAGTCAGGAGAAAAAATCAATCATCTGTGTTAGGATCTTGGATTCTGTTTCTATGCTAGTACAGTTTATGAAGTAGCTGAATGGCTTCTGCTAGTTTTATTTTTGTTTCTTTGTTGTTAGTATTGTTGTTCCTAATTTGATATTATCAAAACAATTTTTAGTATCATTCAACTTTCACTATTCAACTAGTTTCCAAACTATTATGAAGACTAATTTAGATGGTGAATATTTATAAAATTTAGAAATTAGACATATTTAATACTAATTCCCACTTCCCCAGGGATTAATTATATTCTTTGTTTTGTAAAATTTCTTTGGTAAATTGACAGTTCTAAGACTTTAGAAACACAATGCGCAAATGACATATTATAGTCCATTTTCAGCTTGTCTGGTATTCTTGATAACATTTTAATTATAGCTCATTTGCTTCTCAAAAGAAAAGGAAGTTAGTTTGAATTATGGCTTTATTTTTGATATGAGAGAATTTGGAGATAGTTTTGAATTAGTTGGTTTCTGTTTTTGTTTGTTGTTAGTTTTTTTTTTCATAAAAGGTATAAGGACACATAAAAAGAGTAAGGGTCAAAGCTAGTGTTTTCTGTATAGTAGATACTTTGAGTGCTGATTTAATCACTAAAATAAATCTAAGAGACAAATACCATTATTTCTATTTTAAGTAATAAAAAAAGGTTCAGAAAACTTTTATCACTTGTTTAAAGGCACAAATTCAGCAAGTGACTGAACTGCATTTGAGCCCAGATCTGTCATTGTATGAAATCTGTATGCTTTTAAGGTCAGAAACTTGCCTCCAGGCTTTAAACTAAATGTCTGTGTCTTTAATGTGTGAACTACTTAAAGTAAAGGATGTATGGAAAAGGCACAGAAACAAATAATCTCAACATTTGACTTCATTTCAATCATACATACATAAAAATTTAAAAATTATTCCTACCCAATAATCTCTCCACATTATTATCATGTGATTTATCATATACTAGTGTTTGAAATAATTCAGTATAAATTGACTTTAATTATCTATATTTATCTAATAGTACATTAAAGATAATGCTATGCTAACTATAAAAATGAAGACTGTATATGTCCTTTGTTTTCTCAGGTGACTCAAATCAAACCAGATAATTCCATCTGTTTAATTTCCTTTGACCCAATTCACAGTCACTACTAAATAAATTTCAGAAATAGAAGTTTTGCATTTTGCAAAGCTTATAGTAAGCCTACTGCATCACATTGTTTCATTCTATCTAGCATTAGTTTATGCATCATATAATAACCACATGTGTATAGGTTTAGTGCAACAGTTGTGACAATAAAGCCAAAGAATCTTGACTTCAAGGAAACATACAAAATACACAGAGAGATTTAGGCATAGGCATACAAACATAATTAGAAACAAGTATATTATATATAAATAGGCAATATGTATATGTTCAATATATCTAATAATGTAGAGTAACAAATTAGACCCATAATATTTATTAAATATAATATTTCCATGAGCTATGCTATTTTAACCTTTAAAAATTTGGCAGTGATGCCCAATATTATCAGTACAATAAGTAGTTAACATTATCTGGAAATTTTTTACATTGTTTATGAGAATTAACTTACATCCTTTGGCTAGTCATCTATTACTATATAATACATTAAATAACATTAATGATTTTCTAGATACTGTGCATCAAGTGTGTGTGTGTGTGTGTGTGTGTGTGTGTACACAATGACATTTTGAAATTTGGAGGCAAATGGATGGAACTTGAAAATATTGTACTAACTGGGACTACTCAGGTCTGGAAAGATAAATGTCTTTTTCTCTTTCATAGATGAGTCCTAGATTTAATTTTTTTTCTGTGTTTCTTCTGGAGAAGTTGAGGGAGCCATGAAACTAGAAATAGGCAATTTTTGGGAGAGTAGGTTAAGGAGGGAAGACAGAAAATATAGGTACAATATTACCATACAGGGTAACTACTGGGGACCAGAAGGTTTAATCAGGATATGGGGTAGGTGAGTGGTGAAAGGATGTGTTGGTAGGGTTAGCAAAATGAAGTGTACAATAAAAACATATAGAGAAATTTATGATCTTGTAACTAAAGTAAAATTCAAATGGGATAGTACACCATTTAAGATGTAAAACACAGGGCATGGAAATACTGGGGGCTAAAGGGAATATAGTGACAAGTGGATGGGGGAAAGGTGGAATTGGGGTTAATTGATGAAAAATAAAGATGTATGAAGAAGCCCTATGAAAATACACTAATTTATAAGCTAATTAAGCATTATTTGTTATTTATTTATTTATTTCTGACAGAATCTCACTACATAGCTCTAGTTGTTTCTGGAACTCACTATGTAGACAAGTCTTGAATTCAAGTCCTTGAATTCACCAAGATCCCCCTGCCTCTGCCTTGAAATGCTAGAATTAAAGACGTGCAGCACCACTCCCAGCTACATAAAATATAATTTTAAATAGAAAATTTTAACAGAAGATAATGCTGTGCCCAGATGACACAGGATGTTAAATGAAAATCTCAGTACCAATCTCCCACTAAGAGTAGTTGTCCAGGAAGGCCTCAAAAGCATCCCAAACAACGTTAGATAAGACTTATTGCTAAAGCCACTACACACTTGTAGTGGTGGACATAGAGAGATAAACCATGAACTGACCAAGAAACTGTTACTGTTGGCTAGATTTCATAGTGCTTGAAGATTCTGTACAGAATATGGGGGCAGAAAACACGTAAGTCATCTTATCCAGTGCAGACTTGCTTGCTGTATGCTGCATGGGTAGGTGAGATGTGCCCACAGGTGCAGTAGTGCAGTAACAGTTCTTGGAGTAACCACACACTTTCTGATTGGATTTATGTCCTACCACACAGAAAAGAAAATCTAAAAGTCATTGCCATGGTGGGTATTACAAACTGGGGGAAAACTTCTGCTGTTTGCTAAATAGTCCTATTGTCAAACTGCACGTTTACATCCAGAACTTTGTAGATTTTCGTTACTCTAAATTTTGAGCAGAAAAGCTTCTTTTCAGGGGATAGAGATTTATAGCTGTTCCAAGTTCTGGAGATCAGTGACTGGGAATACCCAACAGTAGATAGAATGACTATATTACTTCTCCTGATGCCCTGCTCAGGAAACATCACAGAAGGTGTGGGGTAAATACAATATAAGGTGCAGAGGATAGTGCTATCAAATGCTGTCTGCTGGACATGGCATGGGTAATGTATGCATAAACTCACAAAAATTGTTATTGCCTACAAAATACATGCAAATGATCAAGTTATTTAAACATTCCAGCGTGAATAGGGAGGTGCATACCATGACCTCACCCCTACCTGAAGAGCAGTTGATGACCAATGTCAGAGGAAAATCCCTTTTTCTTTTAGGGTGCAAACACTATGGTGTTCCTAAGTCCAAGTGTAGGGAGCAACACCGATGTGCATATGGGCATCACTCACTGGACTCAGTGAATCATGCATTTTTTTCAAAGGACATAAAATTGTCAGAGAGATAAGTTTGGGGGGCTGAAAGTTGGAAATTGAGATGGATAAGATGAAGATATAAGTATAACATTTTCAAATCATAATAAAGGCAATAAATTTACAAATAAAGTGAATAATTTAAACTTCAGAAATATGTGGTAAGTTTGGAAAACATTGTACTTCTGTGATATCATATTATAAAATAATGTCAATGGTCTAACAATACAAAAATTATTTTCTATAGTATTACATCAAAGAGCAGGAAATTAGGTTGTCATCTTTTATTTAATTAAAGGATTATACTACAATATAGTTCTCATAGTAGTTGGTTAGCGAGTTTTATTGTGTGAACAAATCAATCAATGAAGACCTGAATAGTGCTTGTTTCTTGTATTTATGTCAATAAATTCCACAGAAGAGATGGAATTCTTTCCCATATTTCTGAAATCACATGATAATTTTCAAATCTGTTTGTGCATTTGTAACTTAGTTACCAGATAAAACATTTATAATTGAAAATCTGTATGGTCAGAATGGCTTTTGTGTTTGTGTTGTATTTCAAGGATAGGAAGAATGATTTTTAGAACGAATATAGTTGAGAAAATTCTCAAATTCATTTTCATGAAAGGGATAAAATTATTGATAAACACATCTAAGTTTGCAGATTGGTTATTTCTCAGAGGTTATTTGGGGTCATAATTGTAAATCTCATTACCGTACTTGAAAGGGGTCCCTTTCATTATTATGGTGCTGAGGTCCGTATCCCTGAAGCTAATTGCAAGGTAGAGCCGCAGAGTTCTAATTGTTTGCCATCAAAATAGCTGTGTAAGCTTGATTAACAGTGTTCAGCAACATTCATAACAGTCCAAGCCTGGCCCTGCATAAAATAGAAACTGGGAAAAAATCAATAAGATTTAATAAGATCAGGAACAATCACTTACAATAGTACATCAATCACACAAAGTAATAGGTGCAGGATTTGATAGGGTCCTGAACTGCCTGAGAGATTCATAACCAGTACTCGTTAATGATTTGTTCATTTGCATTTTATCAATCCAGCTACAGCTGATAAGCAGAAGGAGCAGGAGAAAGAAATACGTTGACTTAAATTCATCAGTTTTACAATTAAAAAAATAACACAAAATAGCAAGTGTCTTGTCACATGGAAATCTGAGGTTATTACCAAGATGTGTGTGATCATTTGTTCTCCAGACTGAGCTGCTGTTAGACTTGCCTAACAGACCCTATGTTAGTGTTCTGTGGTCACTAAGATGTCCAAAAAACTTAGAAAGAATGTACATGGCAATGTAAATTTCCTTTCTACTACCCATAGGCCTCTATTGCATTATTACATTCAATGCAAAATGGGCCCAGTTCCTTGTTTTTATCTCTTTGAAATAAATGAAGCTCCTGGCTTTGCCTTAGGCAAAACCTCGATCAAATGCTGAAATAATCAAAATGAGATGGCTTTCTTGTGATTATTGCTTATTATTCTATCTTCCTTCAGTTGATGTTATGACTTTATAAGGTAATCATTCTGTATTTACTATCTTTATTAAAACACATTTGGGGAAGAAAGGTAAATGAATTGAATAAAATTGTGTAAACAAATTTCTGATTCTAAATAAATGATAGTAGGTAATATGAAAAAAATAATCCTCCTATAAACATCAGAAGCATAATGAAATCCTGAGCTTTTTTTCTGTCCAAGAAATGCATGTGGATTCCTGCTTAGAAAATTTCCTGTAGGTTTTCTATGGGAAGAATTATGTGAGTGATGGGATGCAGAGCGTATTGTCAGGAACCAGCAGTTGTACCATCCAAAATGTGGATTAATTAGTCTCTGTCCGAAACTACAGTAAATAATATGCTCCTTTAGAGGAAAACATCATGAATCAGTTCTCTGTAGATGGTGTTTAAATAGGAGATTTCTATATGGGATACTTTAGTTCAATCAAAGTACAGGTAAAATCCCATTATGACAGACTCCATGGGGCCTCTAAATTGTTTTGTTGTGGTAGAATTTGGTTAAAATGAATAAATACATTTATCACATTCTCAGTGTGGTGTACATACTAGAGAGACAGATGTGATGCTGGTCTCTTTTCTATTGAATTAACACATGAAAAGAAATACTTTGAATAGAAAGGGGGAGCCAGGAGCAAGGTCTAATGCACACACACACCTTCCAGGCTGTTCCTAAATCCAGGATACCTTTAAAATGGCCTGGGATTAAGATAGCATTTTGATTTTAACCTTTTCTTTTCAAAGATAATACTGATTATGCTGACTTCAAGTAGTGAAGATTTTATATATATACATATATATAAACAAATTATATGCATTTTTATTTTCCTTTATTTATGAAACAAACCACATCAAAATCAGGAGCCACAAAGAGCATCACATTTAAGATGCATTGCAAAATTTACCAGCAATCAATTCATAGCATGTCAATTTTCCTAAAAGCAAATTGACAAATATCCAATCAACTTAAAGATTAATTCCCCCATATTTGAATTAATACAAAATCAAGTGTTAGATGAGTTGTTTTTCAATGACCAGGAAGGCTTCAAATATTAGTTATCACTTGCATATTGCTCATTCTTAGGAGTTTTGTTTGAATATTGGCAGAGTTTCAGTCTTCTGAACATTCTTATCTTTTATTGACTTGAGAACCATTTTTAGGAGGGCATTATAAGAGACTGTGGAGAGAGATGTGAGATCTACACCAAGTACTTTTATTGTGACACAGCATCATGGATTTTATGAATTTTATGATAAAATATTATGGACAGACTTTCAGCATTCAGAAAATGGTTTATCAATTTTGTGTAATTAATACAGCCATCTAATTTGTCACCTCCTAACTATGGCTCTCTGAGAATGGAAAGTAGAATTTTGCTAGCTGCACTGGGATGAAAGGGTCACATTCAAAAGGAATGTTTTGAAAATCATAAACTATGGATAGTTCACATTAACAAGACTAGAGAGTTAAAATAGACAAGAGAGTAAGTTAAGAGTTGTGGAGAAAATAAGGGATGTGGTGGCGCTTCACTTGGAATACTGAAGATAAGTACCATTCCTCATAAAATCAATTTCTGAGCAAGGGAGCATGAGAAGACAGTTACAGAAAGTGTCTTATGAACCTAGGATGGAAGACACTAAGATGATTATTAGGAACCAAAGATTGAAAACCTTGGATACAGATTTAATTTGTAGAATATATGTACCATTGAAAATGTTTGAGACATAATCCCAAAGAAGAGGCAGAACAGCATTAAATCCTTAGTGAGGTGTAATCTAGAAACCCAAAGATGTGGATTTTCATTCTGGCTTCTGCACACTGCCAGCTATGACTTTATGAAGTCATGCATCTCTACAATTTCTTTATTTTTCAAAATCTATGGTCAACATAAATTGCCTACCATGATTTGGCACACACTAAGCACTTAATACTTGTCACTTATTATTATTACTAATAAAAACATAATGTGCTATGGAATAATTGAAGGTATTTGCACAAAATTTATGTATTTAGTCACAATGGAACATTAAGTGGTGAATTGATAATTGGTATATTTGTTATGGTAAACAAAAATGATCCAGCAATATTTTATTTTATAAATACAAAATCATATCCTACTCATGTTCTTACAAATAGATGTGGTAACAATCTCGGTGCACTCATGAGCTCGTGGTGAAGTTGCCTGCACAAGGCCTACCAAACATCCAATCATGAACAACCAAGGAAGAAAAAGAAAAGGGATCTGGATACCTCACCCCTAACTGAGGAACTATGGATAGTTGTTAGATTCTGTGGGAGTAAGAATTGGTTTTCTTCAAAGCTATGCCCCATCTTAAGGAAGCAGGGGGAGGGCGGTGGGGTGGGGAGGGAGCGGGAGGGCCGGGAACAAGGGGAGTAAATGTATTTACAAATTAATTTAAAAAAAAAGAAAAGAAAAAAAGAAAAAGCTACGCCTCCTGGTAAGTCAATCACACTTCAGTGAATGGCCCTGTCCCAGAAATGTCTGGACAGCACAAACTGAACCCAATGGCTTTATAAACAAGCAAACAAGCAAGCAACCCAAAAGATACGAAGTCAGTGGGGTTGTAAGGCAGAGGTAGATATGGAAAGAGTTAGAGAGAAGTGAATGTAAATATAATCAAAATACCTTATATGAAACATTTAAAAATTAATACTTTAAAAAAATGGATTGAGGAAGACAATACTGAAAAAGAAAAAGAAAATCGAGGCTTTCAATCCACAAATCTCTTTTGTGGTATTTAATCTATTAAAACTTTTAGAATCTATACTGCCATATATTTCTTCTAATCACTCATTCTGTGCCTGATTATGAAAGTATATATATCATTAACTTCCCCAAGGAGTCAATTTTGTAAATAGCAGCATGCCTTGTAATTCTTTTAGCTCTTAAAGTTTTTTAAAAAATATTCCATGCCCATGCTTTTCTTTTGTTCAGACCTACCCACGAGGTTGACTTTTGTTTCTCCAATAATGTTCCTTCTAACAAAGGATAATGGGTATAAATTGAGAACTAAGTGCAAGGTACAGTCCTTACTCCTTGGGCCTCCTTAGTTCCAGATTTAGATCTACTATAAGTCAGATATCTGCTCCACCAACACATATTATACCACACATACTACAAACATGCTTCACCCCACCACACACAAACTACACGCACATACACAACACACACACACACACATGCTGTGCAAACAGACGCGTTCAACATAAACACAGACATAGAGATCAATCTCAACATGTGCACACACAATACATACATTATGAAGCACACACATCATTTATACAATGCACACCAAAAGCATAGACTCACAGACTAAACATATACCTCGCACAAACACTACACACCACATCTGCAAAGACATGATATACCACATTCACACATGTACTTTGTATATACATTGATGTCTTTTGATTCAGATTAACAAAGCAAAGGTTTTCAAATTTTCTAGATGTAGAACATTCTCCTAGAACATGAGAATACAGCTCTTATGACTGTGGATATATTTTCTTTTTGTGCCTGTTCTTCACATATTTACTCTTTCCTACATTTCTTCTCTTTTCTATCATATGCACAACATCACATCTTGATAAACAGGTTCCTTCATTGCCTCCAGTTAGGCCACCAACCATATGTCCCATATTCCAAAGCCTTTTAATTGATACTAATCTTAATCGGGTTTCACACAAAGGAAAGTGTTAGTTAAAATTTCTGGAACAGGACCAAAATGTGTAAGAAAGAGTCAACTATTCATTTAGAATGCTCATTAGTCACATGAGATTAAGAATACACACATACATACATACATGAACGAATGAACTGACTCATTCCCAGGTATGAACAGAACACAGGACATAGAGATACCACTTGCATCTTTTAAAAAAGTTTTTCTTTATTTTATTTTACATACCAACTACAGTTTCCCCTCCTTCCTCTGCTGTCATTCCCTCCCATCAACTCCCGTCTACTTCCTCCATCTCCCCTCAGAAGGAGTAAGTCTTCCTTGGGAATCAACAAAGCACAGCATGTCAAGCTGTAGCATAACTAAGCGCCTCCCCCTTGCATCAAGGCTGAACAAGACATCCCACCATAAGGAATAGGTTCCAAAGAGCTAGTTCATGTATCAGAGACAGGACTTTTCCCACAGAGACCCCACAAAAGACCAAGCTACACAAGTCACCCAGATGCAGAGATCACAGGTTGCTGTTCTTCCAGAGTTTGTGAGCTCCCACAAGCTCAGATCAGCTGTCTCTGTGGGTTTCCCAATCATGATCTTAACACCGTCACCTCTACTTACTCATACAGTCCCTCCACCTTCTCTTCAACTGGACTCCTGGAGCTCCACCCAGTGCTTGACTGTAGATCTCTGCATCTGTTTCCCTCAGGTACTGGATGAAGGCTCTTTGATGACACCTAGTTCAGTCACCAATCTGATTATATGGGAAGGCCAGTTCAGGCCTATCTCCACTATTTCTAGGAGTCTTAGTGGGGGTCATCTTTGTGGGTTCCTGAGAGCCTTCTCAGCACCATGTTTCTTCCTAACCCCAAAATAGCCCCTCTATCAAGATATATCCCCAGTCACTATCCCACTCCATCTTGCCCACAGCTTGACCATTCTGATCCTTCATGCTCCCATGCCTCCATTTACTCCTCTCTACTTCCCCAACCTCAGTTTACCAAGGACATCCCAACTACTTCCTCTTCCCAGGGAGATCTATGTGTCCCTCTTAGAGTCCTCCTTGTTACCTGTGGATCTCTGCACCTGCTTCCATCAGTTACTAGATGAAGGCTCTATAATGACAATGTGATTGCAGGGAAGACCAGTTCAGGTACCATCTCCACTACAGCTAAGAGTCTTAGCTAAGGATCATCCTTATGGGTTCTTGGGAGTTTCCCTGGCACTAGGTTTCTTGCTAACCCCATAATGGCCCATTATATCAAGATATCTCTTTCATTGCTCTCACTCTTCTTTCTGTCTACCATTGAACCATTCTGGTCCCTCATGTTTCCATCCTCCTTTCTCCTTCCCTCTACCTCCCTGTTCCCAGTTTACCTAGGACATCCCATATACTTTCTCTTCCCAGGGAGATCTTTACTTCTCTATTATGGTCTTTCTTGTTACCTAGGTCTCTGTGGCTGAAGATTATAGCCTGTTTATCATTTGCTTTATAGCTAATATCAACTTATGAGTGAACACATGCTGTGTTTGTCTTTCTGGGTCTGGATTGCCTCACTCAGAATATTTTTTTTCCTCGTTCCATCCTATTGACTGCAAATTTCATGATGTCATTGTTTTTACCATTGAGTAATACTCCATTTTATAGATATATCAGATTTTATAAATCCACTTTTTGGTTTAGGGGCATCTAAGTTGTTTCCAGGTTCTGACTATTATGAATAATGCTACTATAAACATAGTTAGGCAAGTGTCCTTGTGGTATGGTTAAACATTCTTTGGGTATATACCCAAAAGTGATATTGCATGAGGAGGCACTGGGCTGCATTCCTGGCACCCATGCCCCTTTGTTCCATCCCGTCTGGCTCCCGGCCTCCAGGCTAGCTTACATTAGAAATAACCACACAGAAGTTATATTAATTTAAACACTGCCTGGCCATAAGCTCTAGCCTCTTCTTGGCTAACTCTCACATATTATTTTAACCCATATCTAGTAATCTGTGTATCACCACAGGGTGGTTGCTTACTGGGAAAGATCCTAACCCACGTTCATCTCAGGCTGGAGAATACATGGCATTTGCCACACTTCCCTTCTTCCCAGCTTCTGTTCTGTCTACTCCA
>JAQHUG010000083.1:6648716-6663941 GCA_028555095.1 Dicrostonyx torquatus | reverse complement strand
CAGCCCTCTGTCTGATGTGTAGTCGGTGAAGACATTTTCCCATTCTGTAGGCTGGCGTTTTGTCTTATTGAACATGTCCTTTACTTTACAGAAGCTTCTTGGATTTAGAAGGTTCTATTTATTAATTGCTGCTCTCAGTGATTATGCTACTGGAATTGTATTTAAGAAGTGGTCTCTTGTGCCAATGCATTCAAGAGTACTTCCCACTTTTTCTTTGTGAGATTCAGTGTGGTTGGTGTTATGTTGAGGTCTTTGATTTATTTGGAAAAAGTCTAATGTTTATTGTCCATATCTGACTCTGTTGTCAGAAACCATGTTGAAGTCCATGATACATTCCCTTGCTGGTTGTACATGACAAGTAAGCTTCTTCTGTACTAGTATGGATACCTGCATACTGTTTTTATTTTGATAAAAATTTTTGCCCCTAATTAATTTCTAAATAATTTGTTGCTCAGGATGTTATTTAGAATATTTTACAAAATTTTATTAAATGAAGCTATAAGACTGGGCTGATTTATAAATACACTAAAGAGAATGGCATTTCAGCTTCCTTTGAAATGTTGTGATGAAGGGCAAGTGAGATTCTCAGATGTTAAGAATGCTTTCTACTCTTTCAAAAGGTTGGAAGAGCTTTTCCCAGCTACAATCCAGTTGTATTTCACAACTCCATGTAACTCCATTGTGGATATCCAATATCACAGGTACCTACACTCATATTCCTATAGCCCAAACATGTGTGCACACACACACATGGATATGCACACACAGACACACACATATTGTAATTAGAGGAGAGGTGTGTGTTGTGTTCCCCAGCTGCCAGCCGCTGGCCCGCTCAGCCGCTGATCACCTGCATCCGAAATAACCACATGAGAATGGCATTCATTCAAACTCTGCCTGGCCCATTATCTCTAGCCTCTTCTTGGCTATTCCTCACCTCATAAACTAACCCATTATAAAAGTCTGTAAGTCAACACGTGGTGACTTAAGGAAAGGTCTAACCTGCATCCATCTGCGAAGGGAGCCTCCTGGTGACTGGCTTACTTCCTTTCTTATCCTCAGAACTGTCTGTCTACTCTGCCCACCTAAGGGCTGACCTATCTTATAAGCCAGGCATCTCTTTATTCAACCAATAAGAGTAATACAAAATACAGGAGAACACTCTCCCACATCACATCACACACACACACACACACAGATGAATAAAAAGGGCAAATAAAATATTTTAAATACCAAGTAAAAATGTTATGATGAATAAAAGACTTATACTAAATACTCTTCATTGCCTATAAACAAAAACTCACACTATCAATGTCATTTAGATCAAATATTGTTTGTTTTGGTTTCTAAAATTGTGCTTGGGCAATAAAGAAAATATGTGGCATCTAAAAACTGTTATTCTCTTTTAAAATAACTTTCTGAAAATGATAAATAAAATTGAATATAATTATATATATATAATTATATATGGGACAATTATTTGATACTTTCAAATGAATGAAAATGTACACTTATAACTTATCATGATCACATTACTTATGAATGCATGTCTGCAATAAGCAAACATCAATTGCCCAATATGGAGAACACAACTGCTATGTTTCTGATAAAACTTTTCTTTAGTTCTCTTATTACTAAGGAGGTAACTAAATTACAACTTGTATGGAGTCATCCTCAGAGCTTAAACCCATAACAATTAAAAAGAACTAGCATTAAACAGTGAGAAAAATGCTGAACAAATTAATACTGCAAATAATACCAGAACATATGATGGTTAAAGTTTGTAACCATTTCATAGATATTATTTTCTACACTGCTTCTAATTGATGGACAAATAATTAGTATAGTCTTTGAGAAAATACCACTTCACAAAAGTGGTATTTTGTGTAGAAAGAAGTTGAAAGTCAGGTATTTTATTTTGTTGTAATTAATTTTAACTGTCTTTCTTTTGTTTGTTTACTGTAATGAAATATAAGTACCAGACAGGTTAGAAGTAGATACTAGTTAATGTTAGCACATTATCCTTTCTGATGCTGGATATATATGTACAGATCTCCTTATTTCCATCCCAGGATGCTGGAGAGCTCGGCATTTCTGGGCAGGTCTTCACAATTCAAAACAGCAGGTAACTTATTGCTGGAAGCACGGATCTATTTAGAGCATGATTATTTTCACCCACATAGCATCTGTTTGCTTATCAGTGCTTTGTAATAACTTCACTAAAAAGCTATGAACTCCAAAGTTCTTTGCTATTGTTGCATCATAAGTTAACTTCCTCAGTTTCCAATTTTAAAATAATTTTATATTGATTTTTTATACATTTGATGTCTTAAAAATTCTTGATGTGTTTACGTATATACATACTGGATTACATGCAAAAAATTATTTTAAGGAGTGTTCAATATGGTAATATTTATAATGGCTCTTACATGATTTTTTACTTATTGACTGCAAAGTAATTACTTAAAATTATAAATACAAAAATGATTGAGCTGAGCAAGAAATCAACGAATGTGAATAAAAATTAAAAGTATTTATAATTCAGTGTTGTGACCACTTGTAAGAAGAAAACCAAAGGTTCAACTTATCTCTTGAGAAAAGACAAATCACAAATGACAGATTTCAGGTAGGACTTCATTTGTGTGCTGATTGATCAGCATGCTTTTATTTATAGGTTGATTTTGCTTTACAGGGCTTCAGCTTGGAATGCTCATTTAGAATACCCAGGGCTTATATAACAATATGGGCTCTAATCTCTTTAAAAACATAACTACAAGGTATTATATGGTTCTTTTTATTCATTATGTTGCATAAGGAATTTCTAGAATGAATTGATCTTGCATAGGTAACATTTTCTTCGTTGAAAATCAAGTGCTCCTCATGGGAATAACTGTTACTAAAGATGCATATTATTCACAGAGGCGACAAGGTTAACTTTCTTATCTTGATTGTGGTGATGGTATGTATTATTTTGCATACAATGTCCACAACCATCAGAGTGCATATATGAAAATTTTGTGAATCAATTAAACAGCAAAGAATGCTGTTAAAATGACACATTTAACACATGTAATTTGATGAGTTAAGACATATACATGTATCCCCGAGTCTATCTATTATCTTGACCATGATAATGATCTCATATAATTTTCATTTTAATAAAATAAACATTATGTAATATGTATGTATCCTCTTGACCCACTGAACTATGAAGAATAATTAAACATATTTAATGCATTAATGTTGCACAGCCATCACTATTATAACTCTTCCCATTGAAACTCTACTTTTCAACAATAGCTGTCCCCTCAAGTCTTCCCTGAGCACTGCTTACTTGCTTGTTTGTTAGACTCAACAAGTTGCCTCATATCATGTAAGTGGAGATATATTGTTTTGTCTCTTTATTCTTGTCTTGTTTTACTGAGTGTAGCATATTCTATCATTATCTGTTCTACAACATTGTGAAATTTGCTCATTTTGTAATATTTAGTAATATTATTTGAAACAAGACACATTTCCTGTATTCTCTTTGACATTTAAGAAAATTGAGTTATTTCTACTTTTACGAGTTGTAGTAACACAAATATGAAAATTGATGCACATGTTTCTACACATGAACCTGCTACCTATCCTTTTGACCACAGCCAGTACCAGAACTACAGTGGTTCCCCTTTAGGTTTTTGGTGGAAGAAATAAACACTCAATAGAAATCCTACTTCAGATTTTGAATTCAGAAACTATGGGCTACTGACTGTGGAACAATACTCTCTCATACTATTGTGCTTAGGCTGATGCTCTGAGCCACCATCCCACGTCATGATACCACGTGGGTTAAAAATAGACATTCAAATGGATTGTGCATTGTGTGGCCAACTTATAGTGGTTACCATACTTGATGGACACTACCTCAAAGTTAAGGTGTATTAATCGTGGTATACACACACTGTTTTTGACATGGCTGTGCCAATTTATATTCTTCAAAAGTAGTCCACAATAGTTCCAGTTTCTCAACATTCTCCCCAGTACTTGTTCTGCTTTGTTTTATAGTAACAGCCTTACCTGGTTTGAATGATACTTCATCATAATTTTAATTTGTATTTCCTCAGTGATTAAGGAATTACAAAGAATTTTCATGTTTTATTATTCACTGTTAAGTTTTTTTTTTTTTCTGGTCCAACAAACCTCTCCGCGGACTCAGTAATCCAGATCAGACCAAATCAAACCGAATTTGAAAATTCCCAGGTTTTACGAATGCCAGAGCTCCTGGGAGGCCCTTCAGGATCCCAGGTGGAAAAAAAACCTAGAAACCATGGAGAGGGGAAGAGAGAACCCAAAGACCATATGTTCATTCTCTGGCTCAGTTTAAATAGCCTGTGGGGGTGGTCTTGACCCTCTCTGGGGAGGGCTTATCATTTGGCAGACTTTCCTAGAGGTGGAGCTAGGACTGAGACAACTCCCAGAGAAAGGGGCTTGAAATGGAAGCTGAAACAACTCTCAAGCCTCAGCATTTCTAACTTTTTCTTTTATGTGTCATTTCCCCCCATATATTTGCAAAATATAGCAACTTTTATCATTTACTTTTGTCTTCTTCTGAAACTACCATTGTTTTAGATTTGCATTTTTTTGATCATTTTGGTTAAAGGTTTATATATGGTATGAGGACAGTTTTTAACATCACTGTTTCTACATTAGCATTCACGTTTCCTAGCACCAATTATTGAAAATTTCATCTACTTCTCATTTATCAGATCCATTGATCTGTTCAAAAATCACTTTACTATGTATGTGGGTATTTCTTTTAATTTTTTTAAGTCTAATGGTGATACTATAGCAAAATACCTGGGTCTGACTACTTTATAAATTATAGACATCAATACCTCACAATTTGAAGTCTAGAAGGCTAATATTAAGCCACTGGTAGATCTGGTGTATGTTAAGAAAAATGGCGTCTCATTTTTATTATGCCAAATTGATGCCACATTCCCAGAAGTTAGAAAGTAAAGGGCATAAAGGAAAGGTTTCATGAGGCTTCTCTAAAAAACACTAATCTATTCAGAGGATGGAGACTTCATAGCTTAAAAATTATGCAAAATCTATGCAGCAACATGTCTCAATGGAGGATAACTTCCAACATAAATTTTGTGGAGATGTATATTTAAATCATAACAATATTTTTTATTTTACACACTTGTCCTACTCTCTGCCCACATATCAGTATCATAGCTAATTTTAGTAACAACTTTATATAAGGTAGTGGTTTCTTTTATTTTAATTATTTGTTCATTTAAGGTACGATTTTATTCTATATTTCAGGCTGCTTCAAAGTCACTAAGCAGCCTGCATTGGCCTCAATCACATTCCTCTTGTTTCTGTTTTCTATATTCTGTGTTCGGGATGGTGGTGAGTAAACTAGCCCCTTAGTACAATTGGAAATCATGGAGTGTTTTTAGGTAAAAAATGAAACTAAAATTTCATTTGTTTAGGCAATGTATTTTGATGATATATGTCCACCACTATCCAAACCCATTTCCCTCTAATATCCCCTCACTGAATGTTTCCTAACTCCCTGTCTTCTCGTTCATTGTTCTTACTAACACACTGATTTTAATAGATGAAGATGTGTTTGTCCACTATGGCATGGACAAACTACCAGCAGACACACCCTTAAAAGAAACTGACTTCCCTCCCTCAGCAACAACCAACTTCCAACAGCTTTTCTGTCAGAAATGGAGCAATGCTGGAATTTTGACTGGCTTGATCATGTGAAAGTCTTATGGAGACAACCACAGTGGCTGTGAGTTGATGTTTAAAAGACAAAATGTTATGTTTTAACGTCTCCTCCTGATCTGCACACTCTTACAGTCTGTCTGCCTTTCTTTATGATGTTCTCTTGAGCCTATTGTTTGGTTGAAAGCCTTACCTCAGCCCCTAACATCCTTATCCAGAATGAGTCCGGAATGTTTGGTTGGAAACATCACCCCAGCCCCCTGGCTTCCATATATACAAAAGTCTGGAATGTTTGGTGCAAAGTTCCAAGCCTCTCCCCTGGGAGTAGAGGCAGTCCAGACTCCACCTCCAAGGAAGCCTGCCAAACAGTGACCAGTCCCCAGGGAGGATCAAGACCATTCCCATAGGCTATATAAACGGTTCTCCAGAGAACAGAGGGGAAAAATGTCTCCTCTCCATGTTTTCCTGGGAGCCACCTTGGAACACTGGCATTCATTAAACTTGGGTTTCTTCTATTTTGGTCTGATTTGGTTTGATTTGGATTTTTGTATCATCTGAGAGGCTTACTGGGCTGAAAAACTTAACACATAAAGATAAGCCTTCTAAATCTGAATACTTAGAGTAATTTATACTTGCTACTTTGAAGAGTCATCAGCTTTTGCATTATCCACTTTCCGCTGTAAAAGGAAATTCATCTGACTAAAGATGAATACAGCATAAATCTGTGCTTATAAAAAATATTTGAAAGATAATTTGACAACATGACCATGTAGTTAAAAATAATAGTTACTAGGACCATTTAACCAACCTATGCCATTTGATTTGGTATAGCAGTTTTACCTGAAGATGCACATAACACCAACTGTTTGTTTATTCCAAGATTATTCACTACATTATTGTTTTTAACTTCAAAATACTAAAATTGAACATATGTTCACATAAAAAGTAGCAGTTGATTGAATTGAGGTGCAGCCATGCATAGAATAGCATTATGCTGAAAACAAAAAAGAAAGGAAAGTGTTTTTAAAAAGACTTTGAGTGATCTCTAGAATTTACTGTTATGTAAAGAAAGTAAAGAGCAAAAACATTATGCATAATATGTTAGCTTCCTATAAAAATCTGATGAGAAGAAACCTCCAAAACATTAAGCATATTACAGTATGTCTATGAATGAAGCATACATTATTTGTGTCTGACTAGCCAAACAAGTCAAACCAAATAGAAAAATTATAACTAGATCAATGCCATGGATATTCATAAGTGGTAAAATTGTCCCTTCTAATCACCAATAAATGCTGAGACAGCACTTCTTCTCATTAACACACTGAAAATAATGAGGCACTCCATCAGTTGCAACAAAGATAAAATCCATGGATATGTTCCTTTCTGTATATTAAATATTGTTATGGTTGAGGATATATGTTGATCTATTTTTCTTTTCATCTGTGTATTTGTCTGACTTTCTATCTATGTAGTTAAATGTCATAAATGATTAATCAATGATAAACATTCTGAAGGCAACTTGAATCGTGATTTGTCACGACACAACAGTAGTTCAGTAAAAATATGAACTCCCTAAAGTATAAAAATAGCTAATTAGCAAAAACTAGCTTTATTTCATACTTAACACAAACATTAAAGAGCCAGATAAATTATTAATGCCTTTTTGGAATTCATGGTAATACTTAAGATATATTTCATTAAATAGTCTGTTTAAAATTGTCATTGAAAGAATATTTTTATATTTGCATCTTATTTATTTTATCAACTATTATATTAAGAAATAAAAATATTAGTGTCACTTTCTAAACCAGTTTAAAAATTTTGAGAAGAAATAGAGAACTCCAGATGTCTCTAACATTGATGGTAAAGATGAGATTGGGAGGTTAACTTAATTCCTAATTCTAGCACTATTCTTCTCAGTATCTTTTTATACACATGGCTTCAAACTCATGGCTGGTGAGGAACTGAGCCTTTCAGCCTATGTTAGCACTTTTTAAAACTTTTATTTAAAGTTTTTTTTTTCATTTTACATACTAACCACAGTCTCCCCTCCCTCCTCTCCTCCCACTTCCCCTCCCTGCCTCTCCCCATGTAAACTCCTCATCCACTCCTCAGCAAGGGTAAGTCCTCTCATGTGTAGTCTACACAGTTAGGTCTTTTATATGATAGCCTCCATTGACGGTTCTTGCTTCTGATGGATTTTCTTATTTAATAGTATTGGAGCAATAAAACAATTAATGGAGACAATATTGAGGGCTATAGCTCAGTCTATTTAACATGAATTGGTGGCACAGAGCTCCTTACTTACTTTAAAAATTACCAATTCAGCTAATGGTTATAAAAAGGATTGAGTTTCACCCCAATAAAAATCTTATTATATGCACATATTTATGTTTATTTGATAAAGTTTATGAAAAGGATGACTTTATTCTTTTAAATAGGTACTCTTTGCTTAAGAATGTTTTTTTCCTTCTAAAACTCCCCAAAAAATAAACTCTCTGCAGGTAGTTTTGCTAATTTGGTATATCATTACAATGCCTTAATTCTTACTTTAAAATATACTCTGGAATTTTGTATCTAGAAGTCATTTTTTATGATTCTCTAGGTAAAATAGTCTCTAATAGTCTACAAGTTTGGAATGTATCCAATTCAGATTTGTCATTTAACTTTCAAAGATTCCCATAGACATCACTGTCTATGAGATAGACTGTCTATAGGCACAACTCCTTTTGTACCTTGAAAAGTTTAAAAGCAATATTTTAATTATTGCTCCTGCTTAAGGAAATATATATTTGTAAAAGTATTTTCTTTCCAAAATACTTCAGATACTTTTGTTTCCCTTTTGTCAGAACTGTACTGAGAGTAACTTGAATACTAATATTTTCTGTTAAATACACATTAGATTTCAATAAGTTTGTATTTTGTTTTGCATTCAATTTTCTGTGTTCCATTCAGTGAGGTTAAATATGGTCCTGCATTGATGATTGGTTTGCCTATTTCAGACCATCGGGTGTTTGCTTCTTTTACAAGGACCTTTCACTTTCTGCCACAGACTTGCTGATAGACTACAATCCTATCACTTAGCATGTGTTCCACCTGTTCCTAATGAAACCACCAAAGCATGGGATACAGTCACAAATAGATACAGATGTAAGTATTGAAAAACAGGCAATCATTCCAAGTTTCAAATATTAAAAAAGGCTTAATTAGTTGGAATAGCATGTGAGCAGCATAAAATACAAAGAGATCTTTTGATTCAATCAGCTCTTTATTAAAATCTTAGCCTGAAAATGCCCATGTATTACTCTTCTGAACACCATCCCCTTCTCTGATACTTTTACCCATTATCAAAAATGTAAATATATTGGAGGTAATATTCATAACTTCAGCCATTAATTTCAAATAATTTAAGCACCTAGGCATAAAAGGTCTTAACTCCCCAAGTCATGCCCTACCCAGGAGTGAAGTAACACCAATCCTTTGGTTGATGTATCATAAAATCTGGTGCTATGGGTTCCCAGGGATATATTAGGATTAGCGAAAATGTGCAATAAATTGTGGAGAAAAAATTTTAATGACATGTTTTTACTCTCTGGTGTACGATGTTTTAAAATGGTACCAAAGAGGTTAATGCTATTGTAAATGGTAGAAATCATATGTAAAATATGTTTTTCTGATAATTGATAGATACATTTTGTCATTTATTAAGACTAAATTCAAAGAGGAAAGTAGAAAAAAATAAAATCTAATATTTAATAGACAATTCCAGTGGAAGTAATTGAAGATAAATCCTCACAATAGAGCTTATTTAAGCCAAATAAAGACAACTTTGTATTAACATTTAATTTAAAAATTCTCATCAACCTTGAACACTTGACTTTTTTTTCTTCTTCTTTTAAAACTAATGAGCTAAGCAAAAGGGACCTTTGATTCTAGTCAGTGGTAGAGAGCCTGACCTAGAAAACAGCTGGAGAAGCATCATAATACATTGTTTGTCTGGCTCTGCAGTCACACCATTTCTGGCCTGTTTAACTGGTAGCTCTTATCACACAAAGATTCTGAGCTTGTTACTAACAAATCTTTGAAAATGGAGAGTTAACTTGCCACCTCACTTATCTGTCTAAATGAGGGATGTGATCCTTCTGTTTTCCAAAACTGTTGGGTCTACAAACATTCACAAAATAGTGATCTGTAAAAAAGCAATCGAATTTTTCTTTGGAAGGCATAAAGGGAGAGACTTTTCAAGAAAATGGCAAACCACAGAATCATGTATCTAACATTAATGTATCATGAAAAATGCTCTACTGCTGTACTTAATATACCTGTTCCCAGAATTAAACCCTTTGCTTTCATTCAAATCTCGGCAGACATTGTTCTTTTGGACTTGATATTGCTTGTCTGCTTCACAAAACTTCATCTAAACTGACATCATCTATTGCACAATGTATGCTGGTGAAATATGCTAAACTTTTAAAACTCATTTTAATATACCTGAGTATCATGCTGATTTCCTACTGTTGCCTTTATTTACTTTTGTTTGTTTATAAGATTATATTTTCAGCCTATATCCAAGCTCAATGATTTTTCTTCATTGTATCTACTGTGCAAATCAGCCTATGAAAGACCGCTTCCAATTTTTGTTGCAATATTCTTTGATTAAGTATTTCCTGTCAATTCTGTATTAGAATTTCCACCTCCTGCTAATATTGCTAGTTGGTTGTATTTGAGTTGTTTTTCTTTCCCTTGAAGTCTTTCATAATTTAATCATAGTCATTTTAAACTTTTGTTTATATGTTTGCTACTGCCATATTTGAATCTGGTTAAAATTGTTTGTATCAGAGTAATTTATCTCCTTGCTTTTCTGGCTGCAAAATTTCATTGAAACCCATGTTGAATGCTAGGAACATTTTGAATGCTAGGTACCTGGGCCTGTTTGATGAGGGATTATTGCAGCTGTAGGTGACAATGACTTCAGTTCTATATTATCTTCTCCTGTCTCTTCACTTATCTTCTCTAAATATTCCTCCTCAGAGTTTGTGTTGCACAGTTCTTTCAGTGGCTGTACTGGAGATCAGCTTATGCGGTGGTTATACACGGGAGAGAGTTGTTTTAGAATAGTCTATGTCTCTGTCATGTGGTTATGATACATTTCTAAGTTTTGATCTTCACAAGTGTCTATTATCTCAGCAATTTAGACCCTCTTGCATTAAACAAGAAACAAGGATAAGGAGAAGTGAAGGTAAGTCTTTGTCAAAGTCTTTAGTATATGTGTGATATTTATTATGAAGAATGTGTGAGCATTTTTTTTATTGATTTTTATTGAGCTCTACTTTTTTCTATGCCTCTCTTCTCCCCTTCAGCCATCTCCCAAGGTCTCCATGCTCCCAATTTACTCAGGAGATCTCTTTTTCTACTTCCATGTTTTAATGCCCATTCTTTACCTTTTAATACCTACACCATACAGGAGTCTCTTCTGAATTGTTATAATGAATTTCTTCCTTTCCTGTGTAGTGGTTGTTGATCATAAGACTCTACAGAGTGGGTTCACACTATGCTTTCAGCTTTGAAAGTTTTAAACTGGTATCATCTTATGAATCTGACTTGGATGTCCATCAAGGCACCTTTTCCATGACCTTAGCTCTTGCTTCCAGAGCTTCCAGATCACAGTCTCTGCTCCATAGACTGTTCTCACTTTGAAGGTATCTGTCCATCTCCAGACAGGTAACAGTCTCCCCAACCTCAGTTCTCTGGTGGATTCGATAAAAAGTGGCTGATGTTCAGGGTGTTCAATCTTTTCTTATTATGAGGACAAAATGGCAGTTTCAAATCTCATTATAGTGTTAGAGTTAAAGCTGGGAGTGAAACATTTTACTTTGTGACTATTAGTGCAGCTTCAGGCCAAATTTGCCAATGCTGGTAGTGTATGATAAACTGATGGCTCTGGGGAGAGAGAAAATGAGCATCATCATCGTCATCATACAAACTTTGTAAAGGGAAAGAGCTGTAATGTGGCTGTTTCCTAAATTGGCATAGAATGATGAGATGGGGAAAATAAGTTAGAATAGCTCCATTTGTATCATTTCATCTTTCTTAAGGAGCCTTCAACTCCTGAGAGAACAAGCTGGTAAAAAAAAATGCTTAAAGGTGCTTATTCTACCTAAAGGAATCCCATAAAATAAAAAGCATATGGGTGTCTTTTATAAATAGAAAAATAAAATTATTTTTCTTCAGTGTACATTTGCAGACTAAACTCCTGCATCTTTGTTGGGTTATGAGCAAGAGTGTTAAGATTAATCAGTATGAAAAATAATTGTTCTCTTTGCATAAAATTGAAAGAACTAGTTATTTAATGCAAAAATAGAGGTGTAATGCCATTCAAAGACATATACTAAAGCAAGTTGAAAATGGATAGAAGGAATAAATACGAAAGCAAAGCTATACACGTCTTAGAAGAAAATGAAGACTTCTCAAGAGGGACTACTAAGTGACTAAGAAAGAAGTGTGGGTACACATGCTGCTTTTATTGTCAAGGAGCAACAAAAACATCTATCTGTTTTGATGTGCTTCTCTCCAAACCCTGACTTACATTGTTGATTATCTGACTGCCAGCCAAATGTATGGCATTTTAAATTCCTTCATTGCTACCAATCATCATCCTTTTCTGTGCATTCTTCTAAATATGGAGTCTTCCAGCAATCAGTTCTCTGTTCATGCTCTTGCTTGCAGGCCAACTTTTTTTTTTTAACTTTTAAGGAAATTTCAATTGGGTATGTCATAGTCATCTGGCATAATTCCTAAACCAAAGAGAGAATCATTGTCATAAAAACATTCTTAAAAAACCTAGAGAAAAAGTTATTTCAAATACAATGTAAATAAAGATTTCTACAATATGAAAATTATCTAGGCATGCAAGGCTGGTTTGATGTTAAACAATCTATGTAACCCAACACACCAAAATGATACAAAAGAAAATCAATATGATTATATCAACTGATATCAGGCATTACATCATCTAACACACACTACAAGTGAAGAGAAAAATAAAACTCTAAATGATCTAAGATTAAAGGCGATTTCCTTAATTTGTTGAATAATACCTGTAACAATAGTTAAAACACAATATATATGCATATATATTTAAATAATATCAAATAAATCATTTTGTTACTAAATGGCAGTAGTATACGTCTCCAGCTTTAGTATAGGAAGGGTTTTAATCATCTTCTTGCACGAATAAATATTTTGTATAGAGAACACTACCAGATATTGTATTCAATTTTTTTAGAATTAAAAATTGATAATTTTGTTGTTGGCACAATTTCTGAATAGAATCTGGAAATGTTTAATCTTGTTTGTGCATTTACTTTTTCTAAGTGTTTTCAGTATTTTTCTCATTTGTTTTCAACAAATTGGTTTTTTTTTAAGTTACTTAGTTGCTTGAAATTCTTTTTCTGTGAAAGCAGAATGTTGATAAAATTAAGATATTATCTATTACAACTCTGCAGACATATTTTTAAAATTCACATGGTCTTTCTGCTTTAATTTTTTTTTTAAAGCTTCATTTTACATTCCATCCACAGTTCTCTCCCCAACTCTCCTCCCACCCTCCTGCTTCCCTCCCTAGATGGCCCCCCATCCACTCCTCACAATGGGTGAGGACGCTCCTTTGGAGGTAACAAAGTCTAGAACAGTAAATTGGGGCAGGACCAGGTCTCTCCCATCTGCATTAAGGCAGAACATGGTATCTCACCTTAGGGAATGGGCTCCAATAAGCTCTTAAATATATTTCTATAGCATGTTAAAATCAATTTTAAACTTTTACTTTACAGTAGACCACTTCTTTTGCTTCAATTTTTTTCTCTTTGTGCTACATTTTAAAAAAATGGTATTTTGAGACTTCTATTGTCTTTTTGACATGTTAATGTGTTTTTAACAGATATTGATACAATTAATGAAAACTTATTTCAGGTGTCTGTCATAATTAATCTCCAGAATTCCTGTGTTTCTCTTTGCAATTTACTCCTTTTATTATTTACCTGTTTTCCTTTAATTTATGAAATGTATGCCATGCAGTTCCTATTTGGCAATATCCCTGCTTCTGCCAATTTCTGTTTCTAATGAGTGCTAATTGTAGAGCTGGTTTTCATTTGTTTGTATTTGTGTGTTTGTTTTTTAATCTCTATTAAGCTTTTACCATAAGTTTGATGCTTTCATTTTATCCTGTTGATTGCTGCATTGTTATAGATAGCTGTAAAAAGATTTTATTTAGTTCAGTTAACGTCTTGCAAAGCAATGCTTCTTAACATTCTCTTTAAGTATAAATAAGCTGCATCAACATAGGTTTTACTTTAAAGACATATTTATTCCATGCACAAAGCTCACTTGTCTCAGCCTCTACTAAAAACTGTGAAAATATATCTGTCCTTCAGTTTTTTCAAGGCATATATTGAGAAATTCCCAGACATCAACATCTCAGGATGTTCAACAGGCATATTAAAGTGGGGGCAGTTTTCTTTTATGAAATGAACATACCCTACCATCTTCTTTATTCACGTCTATATTATTTAAAATTTTCAAGGATATTGTGAATGCTACGTAAGTTAAGTACCTGCTTCCTGGCATAAAAAAAGAGTCCATAAATGCTCGATACTAATGCAGTTTTTCATAAGCATTATGGACCTTGGTTGGTTGTTTCCAGAGAGGTAGACCCAGATATATGAAGTGCCAGTGCTGAATCCTCTCTACTCCACTCTGACTGAAGGGAACCTGCTTCCTCCTGGTCTTTCAGCTTTGAAACTGTGATTCTAAAGCATTATTAGCTATTTTTCGTCCTGTAATTGTTCATTGCCAACCTCATGGAGTTTGACCATACCCAGGATAGAATAATTTTCAGCAAAAACAGGATGCTCTTTCTCTGTTTTCTCCTGATATGCTGGCGCTCTGTTTTAGACTTTTAGAAACTTTCTCTTGCAAAATCTCTTTTCTTCCTGAACTCAAACTTCTACTCATCCTTTTTTTTTCTATCTCCATTTAGACTCAGAAAAGTTTATCATCAATCTTGAGCACAGACATAAGACTTCATATTATGTTCTCCTGGGGTTAGCCAATGGAAACGAAGCTACAAAGTAGTACTTTCTCATGAGTGCAGACAGATTTTAGACCTCCCTTGCTCTTAAAATCCCACCTCCCCTTCTTGAATTGGACTCCTGGACCTCAGCCTGCTGCTTGACTGTGGGTCTCTGCATCTGGCTTTGTCAGGTGCTGGATGAAAGCTCTATGATGATAGTTGGAGTATTCACCAATCTGATTACAGGGGAAGAGCAGTTTAGGCTCCTTCTCCACTATTACTAGGAGTCTTAGCTGGGGTCATTGTTGTGGATTCTTGGGAATTCATTATTAACACCAGGTTTCTCCCTCACCTTGTCCTTGGTCTCTCTTCAAGGTCATGATAGAGAAATCTACAGAGACAGCTGAGCCAAGCTTGTGGTAACTCAG
>JAQHUG010000083.1:6612108-6640830 GCA_028555095.1 Dicrostonyx torquatus | reverse complement strand
TACATTTTCTGACATCGCTCCTTCTGTTACAATTTGGAGATCAACCACACCTGCTCCTATTTTCTTTAATATTAGTAGTGTCTACAGGGATTCTTATTTCAATAAAGAATGAAGTAGCTAATAATTTTACTTAATTGAAAAGAAAGGTTTAGTTACATAGAAAGTAAATCACATTTTTCTCTTTTTTTCTTCCTTCCCTTCTTCTTTCTTTTCTTTCTTTGGTGATCTGATGTGCTTCGGAAGCCAGAAATATATACACACACACACACACACACACACACACACACACACACATACATATATATTCTCTGATTCTGTTCAGCTACATAAAGTTTAATGTGGGCAAGCAAATGTGAATAAAAATAGGGCGTTTACCATGAAAGATTCTGAAAACTAATCCAGAGCTTTAAGTATTTGAATCTTTTTATACTATACTTATTTTTAATTGAAAATAGATTATTCTCTGAACCAATTTCTCCTCCCCCCACTCCTCCTAGCTTCCTCCCCACAACCCTCTCCCCAGATCTACATCCCTTCCTGTCTCCTCCCAAAGAAAGAGCAGATATCTAGGACACCACTGCCAAGAGACTAAAACAAGATACAATAAGTTAAGGTAGACTCCCACATATCATGATACCCAAAACAATGCAATAGGAGGGTAAGAGTTCCAAAAACAGGCAAAGGAGTCTGACATATATTGGTTCCCACTATCAGGAGTCTCACAAAAACACCAAGTTAACAGCCACAACAAGTATGCAGAGGACATGGTATAGACCCATACAGACTCTGTGTTTGCTTTTAGTCTCTGTGAGCCCAACTGAGTCCTGCTTAGTTGATTTGTTAGGCTGTGTTCTCCTGGAGCCCTGAAACTACACTGATAGCTATAGTATTTCCTCCCCTTCTTCCTTGGCGTTTACTGATGTCTGAGTTAGGGATCAGATGAAGACCTCCAATTAAGGGTCTCTCTTTGCATAATGTCTATCTGTGGGTCTCTGCACCCACTCTTACCTGCTGCCAGAAGAAGACTCTCTTATGAAAAATGGTCAAGGCTCTGATCTATGAGTTTATCAGAATATCATTAGTAATCATTTCAATTTTTTTTGCCAGTTGTGTTTGCTTCAACCCTAGGTCTCTGGGCTACGCAATGTGCAGTTATTGGGTTTCAGGCAGTGTAGGGATAGTTTCTTGTGAAACATTGTTTGGCCACTCTCATATGTTCTACACCACCATTACTTCAGAACGTTTTGCAGGCAAAAAATACTGTAGGTGGGGGGGTCGTCTGGCTGCGTTGTTTTCCAGATCTCTCTGTTTGCACCCTGCAGAGTACCTCCTGGCTCTAAAGATTAGAAGGTAGGGATGATGATTATTGTGAAGGTTATTGTTTCCCCTCATGAAGCCCACTCCATCATGGTGGATAATCTTTTTGATGTGCTCTCAGTTTGCAAGTATTTTATTGAGCATTTTTGCATGTTTGTTCATGAGGGAAATTGCTCTGCAATTTTCTTTTTTTGGTTGAATCTTTTCTGAGCTCTAAAATCATCTGGCCTGGCCTTTATTGACTGGGAGACTTTTAGTGACTGCCTCTATTACTTAAAGGGTTATAAGTCTATTAAAATTGTTTATCTAATCTTGATTTAACTTTGCTAAGTTGTATCTATTGAGAAAATTATCCATGTCTTTTAGATTTTCCAATTTGGTGTAATGCAGGTTGTTAAAGTATATCCTTATGATTCTCAGGATTTCCTAGGTCTCTCTTGCTATGTCCCACTTTTTGTTTCAGTTTTATTTGTTTGAATATTCTTTCTGTGTCTTTTATCTGGTTTGAACAAGGGTTTGCCTATCTTGTTGATTTCTTTCAAAGAAGTAAATCTTTATTTAGTTGATTCTTTGATCTTTTTGTTTTTATTTTATAGACTTAAGCTCTCAATTTGATAATTTTTTGGCATCTATTCTTCTTGGGTATGCTGTCTTCTTTTTGTTCTAAAACTTTCAGGTGTGTTGTTAGGTTGTTAGTATGAAATCCCTTCAATAATTATGTATAGGCACTTAGTACTATGAACTTTCCTCTTAGCACTGCTTTTGCAGTATTCTATAACTTTAAATATGTTGTGTAATGATTTTCACTGAATTCTTAAAAGCCTTTAATTTTATTTATTTTTATCCTGACACATTATTCATTGCCTAGAGAGTTGTAGTTTCCATGAGTTTGTAAGTTTTCTGTAGGTGCTGATGTTCAGCTTTAATCCACGGTGGTCTGATAGGACACAAAGGGTCATTTCCATTTTTTTTTTATCTCTATTAGGACTTGCTTTGTGTCGGAGAATATGGCAAATTTGGAGAAAGTTCTGTGAGGTGCTGAGAAGAAGGTTTCACCTTCGTGTTTGGGTATAATATTCTGTAAATATCTGTTATGATCATTTAGTTTATAATGTAAGTTAGCTTCAGCATCTCAAAGTCTATGTTAGGTTATAAACATATAATGATTGGCTCAGGCTTCTTATTAGCTCTTATATCTCATATTAGCCCATTATTCTAGTATATGTTAGCCACATGGCTCAGTACCTTTTTCAGTGGGGCAAGTCACATATTGCTTCTTCTGTAGTATGGGCAAGACTGAGGAGGAATGAGTTTCCTCCTTCCCAGCATTCTCCTGTTCTCATCGCCCTGCCTCTACTTCCTGTCTGGTTGACCTACCTGTACTTCCTGCCTGGCCAATCAGCATTTATTTAAAAGATGATTGATAGAATACAGACAATTATCCCGCACCAAGTGTTGGATAGGTTTTTAGTAACAGGGATGATTTTACTCCTGTTTAGTGATCCCTAACTCCACGTAGATGACTGCTGTTTACCATCATAAGTTATGTGCCACTTACCACACTTTTAACAATATTTTGCCTTGCTAGTTTATGTTGCAGATAGAGGTTGCAGTTGCATAGGGCTGTTGTTAACTATTTCTCTCTATTATCAGTTTGTCTAGCATTTTCTGACACCAAGAAGCTAGACCACAGGAAGGAGGCTACCAGGCTAGATTCAGCGCAGTCTGAATCTTGTGTTCTATGTGTGACACGATTTCAGCCATAAGGACTAACTTTCAACCACTGAAGGGCAGCATCAAAGCTTGAAATTGTTTTAAAGGTTTAGCACAATACTAAATGAAAATTTGCTAATATTTAAACAAACTCATTGTTGCAAATAACATGATCTATATGTGTGTATCACAATACACAAGTGAAGAATTGCCAGTAGACAAGCTGTGGACCACAGAAAAAGCCTCTGGTCCTGATGTAGTATATATAAACTTAGTTTCCACAAACTTTGAGGCAGATCTTAGGATCAAGGCAAGCAAGACATTTCCGAGTGAACCCAGACTTAGCTTGTTATAAAAAAGAATAGAGTCTTCCTTGCTACCTACCTTCTCTAGAGCTGTGGATTGTAGTCTAGTTATTCTTTAATTTACATCTAATATCCACTTATGAGTAAATACATGCCATGTTTATCATTCTGAGTCTGTGTTACCTCACTTGGGAAGAATTTTTTTTCTATTTCCATCCATTTGCCTGAAGATTTTATGATGTCATTGTTTTTTACAGCTGAGTATCCTCCATTGTGTAAATGTACCATATTTTCTTTACCCATTCTTCAGCTGAAATGCCTGGCAATAGGACCAGATTTATCCCTTGTACATGAGCTAGCTTACTGGAGCCCCATTCCCTATGGCAGGATGACATGCTCAGTCTTAAGGCAAGGAGGAGGGGCTTGCTCCTGCCCAAATTTTTAAAGTCAACTTTGTTGACTTCCATGGGAGCCCTTACCAGTTGAGATGAGTGGATAGGAGGTGGACTGAGGGAAGCCAGGGAGAGGAAAGAGGAGGGGTGAGGGAAAATTATAGATGGAATGTATAATGAAATTTAAAAAGTGAATTAAAATAAAAAAGAATAGAAAAGAGTACCAATGTAAAAAGGAGACATGTCCATTTAAAGTCTCCTGTTCTCTAAGGATTTAGTAGTTTTCTAGGGGTATCACAACTTAATACTGGTAGATGGGTTGGCTGAAAAAAGAAATTCACCTTTTCATTACTTGGATGGCTAAAAGTCTTTTGATTAAGATTCCGGAGTTGAAGTTCTCTGAGGCCCTTTCTCAGCCTATAAAAAGCCGTGTCCTCATTCGGTCTCCAAATGGTCTTCTTCATATGCACATCTTCATCCTAATCAGCTGTTCTTATAAGGATTAGGGCATTCTCCAACAAGTTCATTTTAGCTTAAGTATTGTGTATATGGGTGTGTTTGTGTGTGTATGCATATGTGTGTGTATATATTGTATACATGTATGTGTGTTTATAGATATATGAACATGCATATGGAGGTCAGAAGTCAACACAGTTTCTTAAATTTTCCCCAGTTTTAAAATGGTATCTTTCACTGAACTTGTAACTTGTGGGCTTGTCTATGCTAAGTACTCAGAAAGATCCAGGTATCTTCTGGTGTCTGACTACCATTGCCTCTTCAGCGATGGGATAACAGCAAGTGCCACCACGCCTACCTTTTGATGTGATGTCTGAGGACTAAACCCTGGTCTTCACTTTTTCATAGCAAACAATTTAGCAACCATGACATCTTTCTGGTAATTTCCCAAGTATCTCTTTAGGGATTCTATCATAACCTGGGGTGAAGCTATAGGTATGATATCAATATTTCAATTTGTGCAAGGATGTATTTTAGTGACTAACCTGTGATTTGCTCAATTATGAAGCCATGGTTCTCTGGTGGATCATTCTCCAACTATGTGCAGGTATTGCTAGGCTTATGATGAGTTATTCCCAATAAATTAATTAGAGCCTAAGAATGGCACGAATCAAAATAATTTGATAGATTTGTGAGTGAAGCCTGGAATACAGCATACTAAGGATTCTTGGAGACAGGTCTTCAGGATTACATGATAGACAGGGAATAGGTTTGGTACTGCCCAGTATCACCAATTCATGCCATCTACTTAGGCAATGATCAAGATTTAAAGTAATCTGCTGTTGCTACTGAGTAGACAACGGTTCCATGCCACTCTCATGGGAAAAAAATCAGAAATGAAACCATCATCATAAACTGGAGACCAACTCTATTGGACTATTATTGATCCATGTTAATCTAAACTTGAATTTATATGAATATATATTTAGTATAAACATATTAATTCAAATGTTATTCACTTTGTAAGAAATAATGCAATACCAGTATAATTTTCACACATTTGTTTTGAAAGTGACTCATAGTTTATTGAACAAAGTTAAAGAGTTAACTTTTTATTGTTTGGAAAATAGTCTGTCTTCCATGCCAGGTCAGAAAAGCAATGTTGTTCTCATGGTTAGAAACATACACCTCTTTGAAGGCTGTGTAAAGTAAGACATTTGAATACATTGTCAAATGTTTTTCTAGACTCTAATCTATCATTAGTTCTCTTGGAATTAAAGGCTAACATTTAAAAACCTAAATCCCAAACTTGCTGCTGTCATTACGTATTTTACTTAATTACCTTTTCCCCTTCATTGCACCTCTGAAATTATGATTTTAGTGAATTCTTATTCGTCAATGTTATAATTAGCTGATTCATAGTAGAGTATTTTTAACTGACAATAATATTTATGATAATTGGCTGTGTGCCTGCATCCAGAGCTTATGAGGAAGAAACTGAAAGGGCAATATTTATTTTCCTTGTCTAATGTGCCATAGTGTTTCAACAATTGCAGTACTGAGGGAAGAGAAGAGTAATGTCTGATGGGGCATAGGGAACTGTTCCCCAGAGGCTCAGCGGAAAGAGCATGTGATAACTTGCAGAGAGGCATTTGAATAGTTGTGAGATTTTTCTTTAATGTCTGCACAGTTGTAATACAAATTAGGTGAAAGGAATAAAATGTATTGTAGTATTCTAGAGTCCTTGTACCTATTTTCTTAGCATGCATTTTTTTCCTACAGTCAGTTACTCTAGGAGATACTATGCATAATTACGTGTGCATACTTTTTACCTAGGAATATTGGCTCTACAGAGTTTCACATCAGTTGGTGATACTCACAGCACACACCAATGCTCATTTCTGCTTTTCCTTCCTTGTTTTGTTATTTCCTGTGGTTTACGTTGTTTTCGGTAGATGAATTAGAAAAGTCTTAGAAAATTGGTTACTGAAAATTGAAATGGGAAATGCTGAGATCTCTTCTGAAAGCTGCCTTTCAGTGTTTATCATAAAGCACACTTCTGGGTGCTTGCTTGATTTACATTTAGCAATGTCTAAGTGCGAATGGTAATGGCACAGCAATGTAAGCGAGGCTGTGTGCAATTGCTTCCCGCCTTTCCTCAATTGCGCTGGCAATCCCATAGATTCCAATCTTGACAGGTCGCATAATTAGAAAATTCTCTTTGTCTTATTAAATGTGACTCCTCAATAGAATTCACGCCATTGCCAGCAAAGAGCAGAAAATATACTTCACATCTAAAATGGGAAATCAAGGGGGACTGTTTTATTTTTATCTGTCTTTGTGCAAGCGACATTATTATCAAAGGATATTGTAATGCTGAAAATGTGCTTTGGGGATTTAAATCAAGCATTAGCCTGGAAAGCAAGAAGTGCTGTAGGGCCCATGTAATATATTTTCTCATTAATCTGATTGAAAGATTATCCTTCCTATAGCTATGAAAAGTCTAATACTCATATATCCATCTTCTCTGCTAGTAAAATTCAGCTTTGTGCAAAGTCATTGTCTCTCCTGTTGGGGATAGAACACTTTTTTTTTCTTCTCAGCCTAAGTCCATCTATATTAAAATAAATTCAGAGCAGGCCGCCATTTCATGCACACATTGTGATTATTTCATCAGATGCTGTGGAAAATGGAAGCATCAGCAAGCCATGCAGTTTCCTGGTAATGTAATGCTGTCATTACCTCAGTGGCCATGTGAAAAAGTTTAGCTATACTGTCTTTGACAAATGTTCAGTGAGTCAAAACAGTGCATTTAAATGAAATGCAGATATGAATGAGTCATTACTGCAATCACAATTCCAGCTTCTAAATTATCTTATGTGAATATATACACTTTCTCTGTCACCTGGCATTTGTAATACATGACTAGCTCTGCATTTACTCTTCCACTCTGCCTCTTTTCTCAGCATCATCCATCCCCAGATTCAGAATGGAGTATTGTGATCAGAGGCTGCATGCAGTAATTGAAGATGTTCCTGATGATTTCATGCAATCAGAGTGGCAGATTATTTGTGATGAAAATGAAGTAAAGGGACAAAGGGATATATAGATTGCCTTGCTATATAGAGCCAGTGCCCTTACAAAAGGCTGACAAATCTGTGTGAAATGTCAAAAGAAGACCCCAGCCACTTGCATGTTTTTAAAAACAAGAGACTAGCTAAAAATCTTGGGCAACCTTAGTCATAGCTTGCAGCATATGTGAATTTTAGTTTTAATGAAGCTAAAGAAAATGTCTGAGCTGTAATGATTTCCATTCGCAGCACCTTGTGTGCTAACACCATGATCGGTATACATGGCTCCAGTCATAACTGTCACAGAGATAATATTCTTTTATGCCTCAAGACACTGAGATGGTGCTGAAGATAACCAAAAGAAATAAGCTGCCACCATCACTAATCTGCAGCTTGGAAACAGTATAGCTTTGCATTGTTAAGAGAAGGTAAAATCACCTACCAGTGTAAGAGAGAAAATGTTTTCAAACTGAATAAGGCTGGAAGAATTAAAGTCCTTCATATTTATTTGTCATTCATATGCACTAAGGGTCAAATCGTCTGTATCCTATTTTATGTGTTTGTATAGGACAATTGAAAATGCAAAATGAACTGAGGCCTTTCCAGTCCCCAAAGACATGTTTGCTAATGCAGTGAAATGAAAATCTAAGAAGCATTTGGCTTCAGTGTTCCCTTCAGAGGTTAACTTTGGCAATCTTAAGTGTGTCCTTATGGCTGGATTCATAATATGTGTAGCAGATTAGAGTGTATTATGGTATTCAGATGTGACACCCAAGCAGTGCAAAAAAACACTGTCTATTTTTTCTCACCCAGAAAATATTGCCTGAGGGCTTTTCCATTGTTAAAATTGAATTTTACATTCCCATTGCATATGGGACTTATCAACTACACTCTGCACCTGCAAGCCTGTCTTTTTTTGTTTTTTTTTGTTTTCTGTTTTTTTTTTAACAAAAATCAACCAAAATTTTATGAACACTTTCTACAAAACCAGAATACCAGATCCATAAAGAGAAAATAATCACATCTATGACAAAAACTACATTTTGGGGTAAAAATAACCAACACTTCATACCACATAGAATTAAATTTTACACATAAAAAATAGCAATTCTTGATAGTTTCTCTTAAGGAAATAAATAACTGAGAGATAAAGTTTAAAATAACAAAAGTATTCATTCCTAATTAATTATCTGTTTCTTAACACCATCTTGGAAATCTCTAGTTAGAAATCTTGCAATTGTAAATACAATTTGTTACTCAGGACTTAGGAAATCACATAGAAGAAAATAAATGCCCAATATTATGACAACTAAAATTATCCTGAGTTAAATTTTTGGATTATCTGATTTAATAATAATCCAAAAATTTATTTATCTGATAATTTCAGATTTATATGATAATTTCAGATTTATATGATAATTTCAGATTTATCTGATAATTTTGCAGGAAATCGGAAAAATTCATTTGGAAATGTATGATATACTTATATTTTTTAATCAAACACAAGAACTATCAATGCTAATTTGCTAATTTGTGCCTCCAAAAATGCAATTATATTGTTGAGATAAAACACAATGTGTTCAGAAAGCTATTAAATGCACAGCAGTATTTGAAATCAAACCATGGGGACTTGTTATGGCATGGTGGGATTATTGGTTCCTATATATAGTTACATAATGATCTCTAAATCCAGCTTTTGAAATTGTTCTATAAAACCAGTTAATGGATGTCAAAAGCTGACTTCAACATCAACTTCTTACAATCCTTACCTTAAAGGTACATACAACAAGTTAAAAATAAGTTAATAAAATATTGTAATTTTCTTTCTCTAAAAGAAACCTGTGGCATGACAGACTCCTCTGTCTTTTTATCTCCAACTTTCTATGTATGTTGTTTGTTATTCAAAGATCTTTAACAGAGAAATGCTATAGTACTTAAACTGTTTCTGGGTCTGATGAAGAAAAATAAAAGAACAAATCATTAAGTGTTATACCTTTTATGTATAATATTGATGTGACATTCTTAACATGATGTACAGAAATTCAATTATACTAAAGAAAATATTATTCAAGATATGCAAGACAATATAATTAGAAATCATTGGTGCTATAATATTTTCCCTTTAGTTTTAAATTTTATGAAGTAATAGAATATGTTTTAATGTCATCTTGCAAGATAAAAGAATATTCTCTAAATATGATGGAATCCATAGCACAAAATAAATAATAGCGACAGAAATATTCAATTTAACTTTACATTAAATAGTTAAGAAAATGCCATTGTATTTCAATAGATGTTTTCCTTTTTTTTCAAGCTACTATGTAAAACAACCTAAAAGTGGTACACCAAAGAAAATAATAATTAGCATTTCTACATATTTCTCAAATAAAAAAGATGGCATTTAGGATGGAATTGCCACCATACTATCACTTTCTGTTCTCTGCAAGACCTTGCTTTTGTAATTGTAAATGTGGCTGTTTTATCTAGTGTCTTGCTGCTATACCCATTACCACTGCCCTGGGCAATGCTGAAGATTAGTTGCCTGCTTCCAGATTCATAGAAGCTCAACTATGAGAACCAGACTCTGGCATGCAAATGACTGAATTGGTTTATGTGAGACCATAAACAATTGTGGACCATTTATACAAATGGATCTGGCCTGCATTTGATCAAATCTTCTATTATAAAGAATAGTCTTGCATTAGCTCCATGCAATTCTTTTTCAAACTCTCATGAAGTATTTAGGTACACTTTGTGTTGGTTTTTGTTTGTAAAATGTTTTGACACCAGTACCCACCCCAAAGATATTTTTAGATCAAAATCTCATTGCTTCATCTCTCATTCAGTCAGACTTCAGTAAGGTGTTTTTGTTAAAAAGAGTTTCTTCATGGAAACTAGATTTTCTTAAAAATATGTTTCTGAGGGATTTCTTTGGATCATAAAAGTGTGGATTCCAACTGGGTTAAAAGATACGATATGCTTATTAAAAATCCATCAATGAATCCATCAATCATCTTGAACACAAAATGTATTACTTAAGCTTTCATGTTTGTAATTTCATATTCTGAAGGAGTTTGAGATGTCAGGAAATAACTTCCATACAATCATTTCTTATTCTCACTGGAACATTTAGGATCTCAGTTTGAAAAACTACATAAACTGTACTGCAAAATTATAAAAAAAACTCACATAATTTAGAGACTATTAAATTAGCCCAGTTGAAAATGCAAAGCAGAGCACATGGTGAGCTGATTCAGTCTTTTACCTCCCTGTATTTGATGGAATAGTAACTATAATAATAGATGTGCAAAAGATGAGAAAAACCACGACCGAATTCTGTGAGCCACCCAAGCAGATCAGTCATTTATAATGATAATGAGCCCTGTTCAGAACACAGTAACAATGAGCAACCAGACAACAGTCATAACAAAGTAGAGGTTTTCTGTGAAAAATTAAGAACTAGGCCTAATTTGATTAACTGAGATGTGTAGAACCATTCTTTCACCCAGATTTCAAAGACAATTGCTTTACTAATCATTTCATTTTGTGTGGGAGGCACAGGGCTCAGAATAACATGTGATCTTCAGATTCCAATGTTTTTGTGACAAAAACTCAGGATTTAAAGAAATTAGACCAATATCTTTGCCATCTCCAAGGACAGATTGTAAGTAGGATCCTTAATTCCATACCTCCTCTTTATCTTCTCAAGGAAAAAGACTCAATTTGTTTTTCAATTTCACACTTTTAACTGTGCTTCTTATCTCCTTTGCCGCTTTCATGGCATAATCTCTTGCTTTGGTATTAACTTACTCTTATCCCTCGAAAGTAATGTAGCACCAGACATTTTCCAGGGTGGAGAGCAGGCACAGAGTCATGGTCTTCAAGTAGTTCCCACTCAGCGAGAGCACAGGTAAAACATTTACCTCGCATGTTTAACAAATGATATGTAAGACATAGAGCAGAGGATAAAGAATTTTACAGCGATGAGAATAAATAGGAATGAAAAGAGAATTGGGAAAAAGAGAAATATTACATATGTTGAGAAAAATAAATATAAAGACACACAGTACTTAAAACATTATAGTTAAATGTAAACAGTTTGAAATTAAGGAATCACAGAGTTCAAAGAAAGATATTGTAACACTATACTGCCCCTACCCATCTTATATAAGAATCCAGAGGGTCCTAAGCTGTAGATGCAGGTCAGGGTACCAAGGATCATTCCATCATCCCATGTGTTGCTATGGGTCAACACACTAAGCCTGTCACCTCATTAAGTGGCATGACGTGGGGTGATGTTAAGCAGAACAGGTCATGGGCACAATAATGGTATCCTGTAGTCATCTTTCTTTCCTCACAATATAAATGAACATAGTGTGATAGTTGGGCTTCTCCAAGATCTTCCAAAGGTATCCTTGTCATATAGCTGGCCTGTGTAAAATAAGTTTTCTGAATTCAAATATGTAGCTTCTGCCTAAATTTGACTCTTTCTGTAGTGTTATCAGACACATGAGAATTAGCCATATGAATACTTTGGTTTGTTTGTATGCTATTTCACTGTGGTATGTCTGTGCATTATAAGATTTTTATACTAATTATTGAAGGTCACAGATTAAATGCTTTCTGTCACCACATGAACTATGAAAATAAATTCAAATGTCTTGATTAACTAAACATTTCCATGTCTATCAATGGAAATCTTACAGAATATCAGTTATGCTGAAACATAACACTGAAAATAGAGCAAGAGTTATGCTGATTAATAACACATTAACATTGTTTTTGTTGGGGAAGGAAAAAGGGTTTATTTGACTTACATTTCAGTATTGCCATTAATCACTGAAAAAGTCAGGACAGGAGCTCAAACAGGGCAGGGTGTCAGAGGTAGGAGCTGAAACAGAAGTTCTGGAGCACTAGATTGCTGCTTATTGACTTGCTTCTCTCGACTTGCTCAGCCTACTTTCTTTTTTTTTAAATTAATTATTTCATTTATGTTTTTACACACCAGTCCCAGTTCCTCCTCCCTCTTCTCCTCCCACTTTCATTCCCCCCACTCTATCTCCATTCTGCTCCTCAGAGAGGCTAAGGCATCCCCTGGGAAGTCAACTATGCCTGTTTTGTTCCCTCATTGAGCAGGATCAAGGTTCCCCCGACCACGTGCCTAGGTTCAATAAAGTATCTCTAAATAGAGAATGGGTTCTAAAAAAATCAGTTCATGCATTACAGCTGAGATCCTGGTCCCACTGACAGCTGCACTGAATATTATCCAAACCACACCTTTGTCACCTGTATTTAGGGGGTCTAATTCGGTCCTATGCAGGTTCCCAAGTTGTCCGTCAGAAGTAAGTGATCTTCCACAAGTTCTGGTCACTGATTCTGTTGGTTTCTCCATCATGGTCTTCACCCCTTTGCTCAATTATCACTTGTCCCTCCCTTTGACCCTAGAGGTTGGCTCCGAGTTTAGTTGTGGAATTCTGTATCTCTCTCTCTCTCTCTCTCTCTCTCTCTCTCTCTCTCTCTCTCTCTCGGTTTTTCGAGACAGGGTTTCTCTGTAGCTTTGGAGCCTGTCCTGGAATTAGCTCTTGTAGACCAGGCTGGTCTTGAACTCACAAACATCCGCCTGAATCTGCCTCCCGAGTGCTGGGATTAAAGGTGTGCGCCACCACAGCCCGGCTCTGTAGCTCTATCTGTTTTTGAAAGAAAGTTTTAGCTTCTTTGGGTTTGTGGACTGTAGGCTGGTTATCCTTGGCTTATGAGTGAGTACATACTCTAATTGTCTTTCTGAGTCTGGGTTGCCTCACTCAGGATAGTTTTTGCTAGTTCCACCCATTTGACTGCAAATTTAAAGATGTCATTTTCTTTTACCGCTAAGTAGTACTCCATTGTATAAATGTATCACATTGTCTTTATTTATCCTTCTATTGAGAGACATCTAGGTTGTTTCCAGGTTCTGGTTATTACAATAATGTTGCTATGAACATAGTTGAGCAAATGTTTTTTTAGCATTTTTTAGCTCAAGCTATCACCTGCATTATGAGAAATAAGATAGTACACTATAATTTATCACTTCAACAGGCATTAGACATCACTGTATTTTAAATCCTCATTTTAATTATCTAGCCTGATATTTTCATAACCAATATTATAATATCTAGAGGTTCAGAAGATACTGTAGAAGTTATATTTTGACATATTTAGACTATTTCCTCAGCATTTAGATAGTTTAATAATAAGCCACAATCACTGAGGATCTTTAAAGATAAAGATCCTCATATAATATAAAACACTTCATGTATCATATTATATGACATGCACACACACACACACACACACATGCACTATGCACATAAACACAAATGCACATGCACATACAGACTTTTGTATCATTTTAGTCTTAATCACATTTGGTATTCAGAATGAAAATGATTTTTGTTATCAGATAAGAAACTTGAAGCTGTTTTAACCTAGATATTAATCTATATATTAGGGACATAGTTCCAGTTCTTGCAAAGCACAGTAGGTCAGTATATAGAGGGATCTGCCTTTAATTTACTAAAACTGGCTGAGCTGCAGTACATATTTCTCATTTGAACAATTTTGTTTATTCCATAGATTCTTTTATTTTCTCATGGTTGTGCTAAGGCTTGCTGGATAAAAATGTGCTGCACATAGAAGCCAAACCACAGTAAAATGACTCTGACTAACCCTAAGAGTTTCAGCCATTTCCTTTTATATTTCTTAATAAGATTTGACAACTCAATTTAAAGAAAATACACAATAGTTGCTGACTACAGTGAAAAGTTTATATTAAAATAATGTGTTACTGTGGGGAGGTGGATAATTGAGCATACAGTAGGTAATTTCTGGCAGGGCTCCTGAAATAAGCAAAAGTAATATCTTTTAACTAAGGATAAATGCAGATAATGTTACCCTAGTCAGTAATTACGATTTTACATATCCTGTTAAATGCTGATGCAAAAGAAAATTAAGACGAAGCCAGAATTTAGTCATTTGAGTAGAGTGGCCCACAGCCTTCCAAGGAGACTTGACCTTTGATTGGACCTACTTCCTACTGAGATGTGGCTTCAATAGTTTTCCTGCGTCATTTTATGAAGGTGGAGCAAACGTGAGAACTTAAAAGAAAGTTTAAATAAAATCACTAAATCCAGGCATTAACTGGGAACCCAAGCAAGTTTCATTTATTTTAAAAAAAAATACAACTTCGTCTATTTTCTGTCCCTATTTATCCACTGGATTCTGGGAGATAGACATTACTTTGAGAACATCATTAAGATAATCAATTGTCAAATTTCTAGAGAACATTAAAAATTACAAGAGAATACTCTTATTTCTTTTCAAGAAAATACATACAATTAATATAGGCAAAATAACCCTTCTAGGGGATCTTGGTTCAATTCCTAGAACTCACATATCAGTCCACCGTTATCCACAATTCCTGTCACATTGGATCAGACACCCTCCTGTTGCCACCATGGGAACCAGGAATGTACATGGTGTAGACATATATTAACGCAATATTCTACTGCTACCACAGCATAAACAAAGTAACTGTAAAATTATATCTGTGTGCTAAATATTGATTCACAAGCAAAAATCTAAAATCTGTATTTTTTTCTCCATGTTGTAAAGAAGATGATATCTCTCTCTTTTCAATTTTCTATTTCTACAGGTGGCTGTGAACCACTAGTATTGGTCAGTCTTTGTCCAAACTCTCAGTGAAACTGAGAATAATTAGAGGAATTAAGATGTGATGAATATGGATCACCATAGGTCCTTGCAAAAGAAAAGAACCATGAAGACTTTGGGGTCATCATTCCTTATTGTATTCTGTGTATTTTTTCCCACAATGCTTCTTTGCTACTGGACCCATTGAGAAGGTCTTAGCAAACATAAGTAGGGTGGATTAAAGTGGAAGAGAGAATAGAGCTAAGGAAGCAATTAGTGAGATATTTCAAAATGTATTTGGATGGAAGTCTCCATTATCATTTATCAGCGTTCCTTTACTTGGGATCTGGAGACAATCCCCTAATCAAGCATTATTGTAAATGATAGACACTTGAATCTCTGTAATCATAATCTTCTCTGTAGGCTTGGAAACTGTTCATTCCATTTTTACTAAATCCCTTTTATCCACTTGATCAAGTGTCCTGACAACCCTGGCTCTGTTTCCTTGGGTTGTCTCAGTTGAGTATTGACTGTCTTCTCTATTACTAGTATATGCTTCCCTTTGATTCCCAGTTAGCTTTTATATGAAGTTAATTCCTGAGGTACCTTCCATTCTTCCTTCCTCTCTCCCTCTTTACATTCTTTCCTTCTTATGTTTTCTTTTTCTTTTTATAATCATAAGGGCAAGGAGAAAATTTATAGATTACAAAATATTATCTCCTTTTATATACTTCCATAGGACCATATGATTGCAGGCATTTATTACTTATGAATTTTTTAGCAAATATATTTGGAATTGATATGTTATTCTGTATTAATTATAAAAGTTTTTAATGAAAGAATCTGAGTTTTCAAGCCACAGGAATCTTATATAATGACAAAAGTTTTAAATATAATACCTTCAAATTGGAAAGTAGAAGCCTTTTGGAGAAAAACCCATGTTTCTTCATCACTGTGACCCAGGATTTTTCAGAGTCTGGAATATTGGTAGCACAATGCATATTTATTTGTTGTTAAATAAGCATCATACTTGCAACTTATAGAACGCTTTTTAACCTCTAACAAGAAAGGTTATAAATGTATATAAATATCTGTAATTATATTATGTATTTGTTGTAAATTGCATATAACATATAAGATTGCATACAAGTAATCATTTATAAAATTAGCAATAAATTATATGCAATTAAATAAATAGCAGTGAAAACTATTAAAAATACCCTAAAAGCACTATTAGACAAAAGCACTATAGTATATAGATATTTATGTGTTTGAATTGTCACTTAGATCACCTATTTTCTAAAAAATATGCTTATATTGATTTATTTCACAATTCTCCTTGTGCAACAATTAAACTGTGGTTTAAATATTCCAAAGTTGTCAGTTATGTATGTAAAACAGCAAAATACATTTTTACATTTTTTGCATTGGCACCATTGACTCTCATCCTAAAATTCTAGTAGCTAATTATCTGGCATATGATTTATCACTATTATTTTGATATGTAGATAGACATACACACTGACAAGCACACATACATATACACATTTTCCCAAAATGTGTAGAATTAAATGAAAAAATTTTCTTTATTAATAGCATACTTTAAATTTTCTTATTTTTGTTTCTGTTAATGAGAGCAATAAATTCATAATGATGAGAAATATAAATGCTGTGCCTCCTTATAGAGATTTGTTTTTCTATTAACTTTCTATCTCTGGGTTTATGTTTAGTCAGAATTAAGTTGCCTGCAAAATGTACTAACAGGAACATAGATTCTTACTAGGTAACCATCTATGCATTTACAAGTAAGATATGGCTAATTGAATACAGAAAACAGTGTTAGTATGTGTTTTTCCCTATATTTTTCATAGAATGAAAATTTCAAGAAACTTTTTTAGGGGAATGGATATTTGAGAGATTGAAAAAATATGACAGAACAGTTTACATCTGCGGAAAAACCTCATATTGAAAACTATCCTTATCTTTAGATGGGGATCCTTAATCAAAGAATACCACAATCTGCTGAAAGATGTGGGCTTTTGCTCCAGATGAATGATGGCATCAAGAGAGCCTTCTCTCCTTCCCGCACCCACCTAAACATGAAATTTGTAGCTTGTAAATGCTTTCATTGACCAGGTCAGGAACACTTGCACAATGAGGCGAAGGTTTTTTTTTAAAGGTGGTATTTCTTTCATACATTTCATATATATTACATCTCAGTCAGGAAGAGAAATGCGTTCAGGTGCTCTATGACAAAAATAGCAATTATAATCAATGATATTTCAATTATGGCAACCAAAGTAACTGTGACAGTAAAAATTGAAATCCGTGGCTATTTCTTTTTAAAGAACATAAAGTGGGGGAGGAGGTACCTTGGGTGGAAGGTGGTAAAGGAGTTGGGGGAGGATTGAGAGGAGGATATAGGAAAATACATTGTATGCATGTACAAAATTCTCGAAGATTTACAAATAGTATTGTATTAAAATATTGTCTGTCATCTTTGTCAGAAACTAAACATGCCTATAAGTTAATCATCCTTTCAGTTTCAATAGGCAATATTTTAAAAAGAGCTTAATATTATGTCGTGGCCATTACTGACCTGTGTACATTTATAAGCTCAGAAGCAAAGGGAAGCCATGATCAGGCTTTAATGATCTTTCCCCAGCTCCTCTTTCAAATCCTCCTTGCTCAACCTTTTAGTCAAAATGCCCCACTTCCTCTTTGGTGCTTTGTTCCTACTGTCCTTTTTGACACAATTCTATGTGTATGGCTTCCATGGGGTCTTAATAGTGGTTGTGCTGAGGGAATTTCTTTTTTTCAGGCTTAGTTAGGTGTCCTGAGGAGAAGGCCAGGGGCTTAAGACAGTTATGTTGTCACAGCTGGCATTGGAGGTCCTTCCCTGCTGAAGCCAAAATCTCTGAGACAAGTTGCCCAGAAGCCCACAATGTCTTCCCCTGCAATGCTCACAGTACAGAAAGCTTGGATTTTTTTTCAAGTTTTCAGACTCCATTCAGATTTCAATTCACTTTTAGTTTCATTCAAGATGGGAGAATTTTCACAGCAACTAGATGAGTTTCAGTTCAAAATACCTGGAAGACTTCATTCCCATTGTAGGGGATCAATCAAATTCTGACAGTAATGCTTACTCTGAAAAGGTCAATTCTTGGTCTTGAGAACCATGAACACTTTGTGACATCAGGCTGATCATCCAAATGACTCAATGTCTTTATCTTGTCCTTCAGTAATTAAAACCCATTATGTAAAGCAAATGTATGTGTTTTAAAAACGAAAAACGAATGAACTCAGGAAAGAAATCAAAACATTTTAACCTTGGCTCTACAAGAGAAATGAAACAATTGATCCCTTTTAGGAACTTGTAGTGATGTTGAAAATAGACAGCATAAGGATGATGTATAAAATATATCATCAGATAAAGCTATTTCCATACATGCATTCATAAAATTGTCACTCTTAGTTATTCTGCTCTATTGCAGACCATTAGAGGCTATGTTTGCTGTTCAACTATGCCTTGGTACTTTCCGACCTTCTCTCTCCTTCATATTTCTTAATCTTTCAATCATTATTCTATTCTATACCTTTATGGAAATTATTTCTATCATTCAAAATAAGTGAATACACGAAGCATTTGTCTTTCTTTATCTGTATTTAACTTATTTCTCTTCATCTCTTGTCCTCAGGTTCCATACATGCTAACACAAGTCAAAGAATTTTATCTGTTCATGGTTAAATAATATTCTTTTACATATAGTACCTCATTTTGTCTATATATGCTTTAGTTTTATTCCTTAGCATGACCATATGAATAGTGCTATGATGAATATATGAAAGAAGATGTTTCTTTGGCATACTGATCTTATTTCCTTTGGACAAACATTCAGAAACTGGGTAATACAGCCTAATAGATATTTAAGGAATACTTGCTTATGTTTTACTGGATACATTTTCAATACCCCACTACATAAGATAGCATATGAGATCTTATACTCCAACTGATAGAATGCAGTAGCGACACTAGTGGAGAGATAGAACTCTTTTGTGTTTTGTTTTGTTTTTTTTTCAAGGCAGGGTTTTTCTGTAGTTTTGGAGCCTGTCCTGGATCTAGCTCTTGTAGATCAGGCTGGCCCTGAACTCACAGAGATCTGCCTGCCTCTGCCTCCCCAGTGCTGGGATTAAAAGCATGGGTTACCACTACCTGGCTGAAAGATGGAACTCTTAAGAAAACATTTTAATAAGTGACATTTTCCCTGCTCCAGCTGCCCAGCTATATAAGACTATTAATACATGTCACAAACACAAGCATTTTGTGAACTTTTAGCAAAAAAAAAAAACAATTTAAGTAAAAAAGTATTTTTTCCAGAAAACATTGTGAGACTATATGTATTGCATAATTCTTTTAAAAACCTACTTTCAAAAAAACATATAATTTCTGTGAGCAATATACAGACTCAAGAGACATTAAAAATCAATTTCAAAGTACAAGTATTCTGTGCTATATACAGAGTCTATCACATGATAAACAAAGCACTATTATGTGTACATAAAACTGTTATCCCTGAGCAGAGAGTTACTTATAAGGTCAGCCATCGCATAATATCATAAATCAGTTATTAACATTCATAGCATGGGTATCAAGGATTAATCATGAAATTGAGAAAAGATAGACCTCAAATATAAATTAATAAAAACCGAATAAGGAAAATATTTTCTGACATTTAAACATACTGTGCCCAATCATATGTCTGTGTCATGGTAAACTGACTTTGAGCTGGAATGGATCCTTATTCTGCGTATAGCAATTGTGGCTTACGTGTCATGTAGCAGCTGACTTCAGATAGATACAATAAAATAAAATTTGAAGAAAGTATATTTTGCTCAAGGAAATCCTATCAGAGGACTACAAAAGAGTATAAGATGGTTGTAACAGATGCTAAGAACAATAAATAAGTAAAACATTATATAAATTGTGGAATTTTTCAGTCCAAATAATTAGTCTCCCATTTATTTCTTATTATGTGGCCCTACCATCATGTGATCAGATTTATGTTTGTTTCAAGAATGATTAAGACATCAGATGTTTTGTTTTTTAGCTAAGCCATTCATTTCATAGAAGTTCAAGCAATGGCTATACTAAAATTAAAATGAGGTATTAGTTAAGGTTTGACTTAAAAGTTGTGGAAGAAAAAGAAAAAAGAAGACCTTCATTGAGTCTCCTTGCCAATAGCTTATATATCATATCAACATACCTAGAGAAGGAAGTGGAGGGATGTGGGGAACAGGAAAACTAAGTGGTTGATTTTCCAGCATATAAAAGAAGCTCCACAGTTTGCTTCCTCTCAACTTGAACAACCAAGAATGAAAAGGACAATGTCTTGGAAAATCAGAAGGTAAAGAGAACTTTAGTTTTAATTTCGGTTCTCCAATTCTACGGAGTCTGCTTGATTCTAATCTCCATGTTCTAGACGGGGTCAGCATAGTCCATGCAAAAATGTTACCAGAATTATGGGCCAGAATACTTTTGGTGCCTTAATAATGTTATAGCTCTTTGAAATTAAGAAAAGTAATTTTTGAAGATAATGATTTATGCACATTGTTCAGTGGGGATCAGTGTTTCCCAGTAAAGGCCAAGATTGTGGTACTAATGTTTGGATGGGATGGGCTGAAGACAAAGAGACCAGTGCCAGCATGGAAGAGCACAAGAATGACTCACTGTTTGAATGTAAAACACACTCCTTTGAGTGTGCTGGATAATGATGTCAACTTAAGAATGAGGAGTTGATCAGAATGTTGAAAGGTTCTTGTGCACATTAAGGCTAAAGAATCAAGATATAATTAACTGAAGGGCAAGGAAGAAAATATAAGATTCATGTGATCAGGAACTTTTACATGCTTTATGCATTTCGATATCCTGATTATCTGCAAAAGTCCATGACACTTGGGAGTATACAATATATGTTGTTTGAAAAATGATACAGTTTAGTTTTACTTTTACTATTTAAAAAATGAAAATTAAAGTGTCACATAAATAGCTGACTGCATGGTTGCTCTGAAATAAAATTAACATCCAAATTTTAAGGCCTTCTTTTGTTATATAAAAATTGTTCAATACTTTCACCTTTACATTTTCTCTTTATAATACTGAAAAGGATAAAGTATCTGTAATTTTATATTAATGTATAAAAGAATTAAAAGAATATTCCTTCCTTCCTTCCTTCCTTCCTTCCTTCCTTCCTTCCTTCCTTTCTTTCTTTCTTTCTTTCTTTCTTTCTTTCTTTCTTTCTTTCTTTTTGGTTTTTCAAGACAGTGTTTCTCTCTAGCTTTGGATCCTGTCCTGGAACTAGCTCTTGTAGACCAGGCTGGCCTCGAACTCACAGAGATCCGCCTGCCTCTGTCTTCCAAGTGCCGGAATTAAAGGCATGCACCACCGCCTGACTAATGAGTTTCATGTTCTACTATATATCTCTTTAGTTCCTTAAATAAAAAAAATAACTCATTTATCTATTTATTTAGGGACCATTACTACTAATCTTTGTGAACTGTACTCAATTTCTGGAAAATGTGACTCTTATGATCACTTTCCTAAAATAGTTTTAAGTTCAGTAGGAAAATAACAGTTTGTTTTAAAAAAAAATTCCTGCTGGCCGGGCGGTGGTGGTACACGCCTTTAATCCCAGCACTTGGGAGGCAGAGGCAGGCGGATCTCTGTGAGTTCGAGACCAGCCTGGTCTACAAGAGCTAGTTCCAGGAAATGCTCCAAAGCCACAGAGAAACCCTGTCTCGAAAAACCAAAAAAAAAAAAACAAAAATTCCTGCTGTGTGCATTTGTGTGTGTGGAGGAGATGTAGAAGGGATGGTTGGCCTCTTTAGGTATGAGAACAATGTGGGGTTTGTTTCTCTTCTACTATGGAGTTCATAATCAAACCTTAATTTTCAGGTTTGCAGGACAATATCCTTACAATTGAGTCATCTGACTATCCTGAAATTAAAATTTTAAAAAATTGAAGTGTTTATTTATTTTTACTTTGTGTGCATGTGTGTTTTCCTTGCATGTGTGTAAGCACACTGTGTATGTGGCTTGTACCCATGAAGGACAGAACAGTGCACCAGTTCTTGAAATTGGAGTTACAGACATTTGTAGTCAACCATGTGGCTGCTAAAAACTAAACATAGGTCCTGGATAAAGACAGCTAGTATTCTTAACTGCTGAGCCATTTCTTCAGCCTTAAAAACTCACTTCTAGATAACTAACAGCCCACATTAAAAAGTGGAAAATTAATTATGTAAATAATAATTAAAAATAATGAAAAAATCAAGAACATATAAGATGAGGTCAAATTTAGTGTTTGAGTAATTTATTGAATACAAATGTAACAAGAAGCTGGGCGGTGGTGGCGCACGCCTTTAATCCCAGCACTCGGGAGGCAGAGGCAGGCGGATCTTTGTGAGTTCGAGGCCAGCCTGGTCTACAAAAGCTAGTTCCAGGACAGGCTCCAAAGCTACAGAGAAACCCTGTCTCAAACTAAAAAAAAAATGTAACAAGATGTTTTTATTTCAGCAGTTTTATAGTCCTATATAGATAGCAAAAAATGAATTTGTAAGGATTTTGATTCTTCACAGACTTCCATCTCACCCCAGAAAAGAACACAAAAATAAAGGAGTTGGGTTTGCTGCAGTTTGAGTAGTGGAATATCCTGCAGGAACACATTTGGAACACAACACAGAAACTCAGCAGTTGGGTAATTAAAAGTCCTATTTAGAGCAGCAGAAGGTCAGAGAGGCAAGGGCTGCATCAGAACCCTAACAGGCATGGGAAATGAAGTCATCCTTTGCAGCACCTAAAGGCTCAGGGATGCCTGGAGAGCATCTCCTTATAGGCCTCTTTTTTCTCATGTTACAGGAGGATCAGAGCTACAGTGGTTTCTTTTCTATTACTGTGATAAAACACCCCCAACCCAAACCACTTAGGGATAAAAAGGTATATGTAAGTTTATGGTTCATAAGATGTGGCACCAACTGAAGACCAGTTTTAAAATACATAAGCTTATGGGGGACATTTCTTGTTCAAATAAGCATATTTTGGCCCTGACTCTCAGAGGCTCAGTGGTATCTTATGATGCAAAATACATTCAGCCCAACTCTAAAAGTCTCAATACTCTTATTATTATTATATGATCACTGTTAAAAATCTAAAGGTCCAAAAAAATGGCTAAACTTGCTTAGTTCTCATTTTTGTAGTAACAAAAACAAATAGAAAAACTTAGGCCTTTTTCTGAGTGTTAAATGGCCATTATTTCCCAAGTTGAGTAACTGACTACCTCAGTTACAGAACAAGGCCAGCCGAGTGTAAACACCTTTCTCAGAGTCTTCTTTCCCCTAAGGACTTCAGTTGGTCTCTATGTCAACTAGGAACTGGTACTACTTTAGATAGCTTTCCTGCTTTATTGATAGGTCACTTGTGGAGACCTGGGCAGGCAAAGGCAGGCTTCACCTTTGATTTCAGCCTTGGTGTGCCATGGACCTGTGCAAGTGGAATCCCCAGTAAGAGTGATCCCCGAGGCCAAGGAGTTCTATTAAACTGCAACAAGAATCGGTCAGCTCCTTACTCCTGGGAAAATTCTACTGCTGTGACTAATAAGTATTTCAAAAGAAATAAATGAGCATGTCATTCATCCTAGGAGAACAGGATGAGTTGTGAGGGAGTTTTTGGCCAGCAGGCCCTTTGCTTATCCCCTAGTTACTGAATTATTTCCCTTAATAAGGCAAATTGTCCCACTACACAATTAAATCCTTTTCCAAATACCATCATGGAATATCTGGTGAGGAATCACAGTAGAGTGGATAGGATAAATCCATTGCTTTCTGTTAAGGAGGAACAAAATAGGAAATTTGTAACAATCTAGTCAAGAGGAATCTGTTACTGTTTATTATAATCTAATTATATAAGTGTAGCTATAATTAAACAGTTCAGGGTTGGAAATATGATGACAAATTTACATGCATAACTACACAGGAAGACATTGCAATAGCTTCTCTCTATAGTGAAGGAGATAGCCATTTGCCACCATCACCACTAATCCTTTATATCAATACTTTAATTCCGTCTCAACGCAGGCAGAAAAGAATATGAGCACACTAGCCATCCTTTATCCGTGGCACATCTTAGGTTCCTAGAGCCTAGCTTTCCTCGCAGAGTTTTCTGGGAGGCAACATGTTATTACTTCCAAAGAAATCACTCCATCCTCCATCAGACTTCCTAAATTTCTTGCGAAGCATTTGTGCCATGGATCATATTTGCTCTGATCTCCAGATATCTTTGCATTTATCTAACTTCTAACAGATGAAAACTTCTTTAAGGTTAAATCTGTGCTTAGGGAGTCATTTTTTTTCCTTTTTTAAAAATTGAATAGAGATACTTTTCATGTAATGGATTCTGGTTACTATTTCTCCTCCCCCAAACTCCTCCCAGACCTCCACACCACCTAAATCCACATCCATTCTCCTTCTCTCATTAGAAAACAGGCATTCTAAAATAATAATGAGCTAAGCAACATAAAGGGAAAAAAGGAGCCAAAGAAAAAGCACGCAGAACACATATGGACTCTGAGATGCATGCACACAGAAAACATATTAAAATTGGTAAGCAAATGATACTTAAAATTTAAAAAATTAAGGATATCACTTTTAAATAGTTTTCCCATGCTAAGAATTCAGTGCATGCACATTATATTTTTTGAAACTAGATAAAGTTTAAAGACCAAGGAGCTATATCATTTCTCTGTGTTTTGTCAGTTGTAAGTTAAATTAAATCTCAATTTCTTAGCCGTGATTCATATAACTTTTCCTATTTATGTTCCATCAACATTTTCTTAGTGGGTTCAGATCGCATGGTCATCATACCAGGCAAAACATGTGAAAATCAACGTGGGGTCTGCTGGTTCCTGATGTTGCTGTTGGGCTGACTTCTGCTGCTCCATTGAGGGACATTTTGATGTTCTCATAACTGGATTTCCATAACCATTCTCTTATTTGCCAGGTCTCAGAGACTACAGACAAATCGAGCTACTTTCTATGTGTCTGTGACTCTAATGTGGGTAGCTTGATTAACCTTCCAAAAATCAGGGTTTTTTTAGCTTTGACATACTTGTGATTGTAGATCAAAGATCTTTCACCAGCTAAGGTTGTGGAGACTGAAGCTTGAGAAAGCCTCCATGCCTACCTTATTTCTGCTATTTGAAAGAACTTGAGAATAGACACACAATATATACTCCTTGTGATTTATGCCACTGTTGTCAAGCAGAAAAAAAAATTATAAAATAAGGACATATATTTATATCTTATTTCTATAATGTATACTTTAAAAGTACATAATCAAATGTAAATAACATTAACAGGTAAAGAAAAGCAGTTTTCCTGGGTGGTAGTGGCATACGCCTTTAATCCCAGCACTTGGGAGGCAGAGGTAGCCAGATTGCAGTGATTCGACACCAGCCTGGTCTACAAAGTGAGTTCTAAGACAGTTATTACACAGAGAAATGTTGTCTCAATAAAAAAAAAATCCATAAAAAGGTAGTTTTCATTATGCTACACACTCATGATAATCTAATTCAGGTCCTCAGACAGTCCTTTAAGATTAAGATTTCCTGGGTAAACAGCAAGATAGTTCATATAAATATTAGTGTGAAGAAAAATATTTTTCAGATTTTTTAAAAAAATTGTTGTTTTACCTTAAAACTCAAATTGGGTCCTGAATGAATCTTCATGGGTATACAGTGTCACTGATTGAGACATTTATAATAGACAGAAAAACATCCACATTAAGATTTGAATAGCTAAAGCAATCCATGACATTAGTTCAATGCTCACCTGCATGAGAAGAGTATATAGCAACTAACAGAGGAAACGTTGCTGCTACTTAAAATCAGGAACACACATGGAAAGTTTATTAGGACACATGCATGTCCCTTCAACAAAATTTCTTGTTTAAAATGATATCAACTTAAAGTTGTTTGTCCAGAGAAAGACATATGTCAATGTAAAGGTGCAAGACAAATATTTTCAGATAAACTTAAGATTCCTACACTACCACATAAGCAAAAATGTTTCTACACTATTGAGATTTCAGCCACCAGCAATTAACGGGAAAACAAAAAGGCACCAAAATGACAGATATGTGCAAATGTAATGTCTTTTAGTTTTTCTAATCCAGTTAAAGGTTATTTGAACTTTTAAGACAAAATAATATAACATAGAATTCTACATTTTCACTTTTATTAGTTATGCAATAAAATTAAAAAATAAGGTAAGGACCAATTTTATTTGGATATTATGGACATTTTATGGAAGGAAAGGTATGAACTGTAGCTAATGTGGTAGAATGATAGCATGTTGCATTTCTGAAGTAAGACAAGCGAGGAGAGAAGGAATGAGAGAGAGAAAGAGAGACAGAAACAAAAAGCACCATGCCCAGTGACTAAAAGATGAAGAACACAAAAATACTGATGATACAGTACAAAAACAAAGCACAAAAAGATTTAAAGAAAAATAAAAAAGAAACCAATTAAACAATTAAGCAAACATCCAGTTGAAACACTCCAACAAAATGGCGTTAATAATTACATTGAAGATACATAATACTATCAATAAAGACATACAGAATAAAGAAAGAACAAATGGATAATGGATGCTTTTGGGCCATATCTGGATGTAAAACTATCACTTTATATAAATTCAAGTAAAAAAGTCAAAAGAACCTTTATATTAAACGTGCAATCCTGTAATTGCTAAAAATTATAGGCAGTACCTTATAAGATACAGGTGAGGGAATAGACTTCCTGAACAGAACTACATTCACTTAGAAATAACAAAATTGATAAATGGGACTTTGTAAAACTGTAAAGCTTTTATACATCTAAGGAAACAATGAAGTTAACAGGAAGCCCACGGGATGGGAGAGAAATTTTACCAGCTCTATGCCTGATAGAGTATTATTACTTGGAATACACAAAAAATTCAATAAACAATGAATCAAGAAAAAATAACCTAAATAAATAATAAACTACAGATCTGACTGAAGAGTTCTTAAAAAAGAAACTAAAATGGTTAAGAAATTTTCCAACTAGTGTTGAACATTCAGAGCAATTAGGAAAATGAAAACTAAAATAACTTTGAGATTCAATATTGCCTCATTTTTCTCTTGATCTTTTTCTTCAATTTGGTTTCTTCTTTCAACCTTTATGTCAGGTTTTGTGCCTAGTCTTATTTTAACTGGATATACTATACTGTTAAAATCCAGTTATTCTTTAATATTCCTGGGAAGAAAATGAGGGAGCTTAGTGAGAAGAAAATTTGGTCAGGATGGAGTGCATGAAAGCAGAATAAATATGATAGACATAAATACATATAGTTAGATAGATAGCTAGGCTAATACTGAGAAAGCAATCAATAATAAATGCTGGTGAGGATATGGAGAAAGGGCAACATTATTTAACTGTGGGACAACAAACTTGTGCAGTTACTATGGGCATAAGTGTAGAGATTTATTCAAAAATATAAAGTAGACATATTATTTGATTTTGCAATACTTCTTTTCAGCATATGCCCAAAGGACTGTATGTTCTACTGCCTAGATAGTTACTCATTTGTATTCATTTCTGTTCTATTTGCAATAGCTGGGAAACATAAACAATCTAAATGCTCTTTATCTTATGAACTGATTATGAAAATATGGTATATATAAGCACTGAGACTCATTTTAACTGTAAAGAAAAATAAAAACAATCTTTTAAGAAATGGGTGGAACTAGAAAATATACCGAGTAATGCAAAGAAAAATGCTACATTTGTGGATACTAGCTCTGATATTTAGACATAAGTGGAGCTCTAACCTCTCATTCAAGAAGCTTTATTTTGCAGAAGATACAGATTGCTACAGATCCCAAACTGATCATAATGCAGACAACTGACCACTGAGTGCCAAATCCCCAGTTGATACATCTGCAGCAAAATTACTATACCTAAGGTTCAAGTAACACTAACGAAAAAGGGCAGAGATTGTGTGACTGCAAGACCAGGACGTGAGCTTTAAAATATCTTCTATGTATCAGGAAGATGTTCCCATGAAATCTCAGCAATTTGCCTACCTGAATAAGACTTATACGATGGCAACAGCAGTTGACATACCAAAGTCAATTGGGGAAATCTCTCAAGGCTCCACCTCTAGAAAATGTTATAGGCAATTAATGGTTTAAAAAAGGAAGAACCGGGTCTGGTAAGTTCCTTCCATCCGGGCAATTAAGGAACCGGGGAATTGTTTTGTTGGCTCCTGATCCCTGAGGCCTCCTGGCCCCGCCAAAGGCTCTTCCACTCAACCGGCCCTTTTCCTTATTCAACTTAACTTTCCCCAAAGCAACCCCTTCCTTCAGCGGGCGGGGTTCTAGGAGAGAAGCCAGTAGAGAGGCCTAGGGTGCAAGAGTGCCTTTGTTCATCTGTGCGGGCTGCCTCTTCCAACCCTGCCCTTTTGGCTCAGCCTACAAGCAGATTTACCCAGTGCCTGCTGAGTCACCCAGAACAGCCGCCCTTTTGGCTCAGCCACTTAACCAGTGCCTGCTGAGACAGAGGACTGATTTAACCAATGCCTGCTGAGCCATTTGGACCGTGTTCAAGAAGATTCAGCCAGTGCCTGCTGAGCCATACAGATGGCGCCTGCAGATCCATCTGTACCACCTGCAAGCCAACTTATCCAGCAGGCCTGCTGATCCATCTAGAC
>JAQHUG010000083.1:6576630-6606763 GCA_028555095.1 Dicrostonyx torquatus | reverse complement strand
AAAAAAAGGAAGAACCTGGGATAAACTCTCTGCAATATCTGATGTCAAGTGTTTAGACTTAAACATCTATACATATGAACAACACTCAATGGACTCAAAGGATTGTGTCAATGTGTGTGTCATATATAACAATGATCATTAAAAAGAAGAGGTCATGAATTGAAGAGGGAATATGTAGAGCAGGAAGAGCTGGTACCTGGAAGAGGCAGAGCATAAAGCAAATGAAATAAATACAGAACACATATATAAAATTATAAAATAATGTATATAAAAAGATTCTCATATATTTGGTAAAAACATAACATGAAAGGAAAAAGAAGGTCAAAGCACATAAAATAAGCAGAGACAACAAAGGAAATAAGCTATTGTTCTATTAATAATAGATTCATTTAATTTAAATGCAAAAGATGCTCCTAGAAAGAGATGAAAATTCATAAACAGGCAATGATACAGAGATATAAATATTACAATTATCAAATATGTGGAGAAAAACTACCAGGTAAAGAGCAAAATTAGATAAGGGAGAGGTCATAACTGAAAAGTTTAAATTACTCCCAGAGGAAATAGAATGTTGAAAAATCTGAATTGTATAGATGATTTTTTGATGATATTGATATTAACAAATAAAAATAACACAGAAAGAAGTGTACACGTCTTTACAAAAGGAATCACATACTATTAGCTAATGTAAGATTCTCACAAAGAAAAAAATTGGGGAACATTTCAATTCAAATTTAGCAAATGTACTTTAAATGCCTGTATTAGTAGAGTAAGACAGCTAACTCAATAATTGTCAAAATGATTAAGAATTTTCATTTAAAAAAAGTATACACTAGGATAACTTCTCAAATGCTAGTTGCATGTTCTTTGTGTTTATTTAAAGTTTACGGTCAGTGAAAACTTGATGAAAATTGATATGATACCTGTCCAGGAATGACGATAATTGAAATAGGGCATGAAGGAACTCCCAGGATTAACAAAAATATTCTATATGAAGTTTAAAGTCTTTGGGGTTTTGGTATATTCATTTGCAAGAAATTTTATGGAACTATATTCTTATAGAATACAGAATAAGGAGCAAATTAAAAGGGGGGAAATATTGGCAAAATGCCTTTTCCCTCTGCCCCTATTCATGGAAGATAATAAAAATGAAAAAAAACCAAACTTGAAAATAAAATAAAACCAAATTTGACTTCCAAGAGAAAAATAATCAAACTCTCAAGATCAACACTCACAGCCCCCCAAATCTAAAGTCTTTAAAATTAACTGTGTTGGAAGATTTAAATTTAACGCTTCCATTTTTAGCAAACATTAGTGATCCTGTGATAACACACAGAAAATATTCTTACAATGGCATAGATGTACTCCTTTCAAACAGTTTTCTACTACTGACTTTGTTTTTGCAGATAAGTTTGTTAGCCACAGAGTGGTTTTATTTCAAAGCTTGTCAGCTCATTTCAGAAGATGGGTATCATATCCTATTGCCAAATAATTGTGGAACTGATCTTTGGAATATGGCTGGAGCTTTGTCCATTTGAATATTTAAGCCAACAGTCATTATCTAACTTTTGACCTAGACAATGCTGAGCAGTTCATTAAGGCAGTGGTTGGAGAGCAGTTGTCACTGTGGTTAGAATCCCTCTTCAGAATTCAGTAATATCCTGTAGTAGCTGAAGTGAATGGATCATATCCCGAAATTAATAACATGTGCATTTTAAAACTGAATGAGCTTTAGATTTGGAAAATAAAATATTAAGTGAATTCTATTTGTATTACTTGGAGCACAAATTTAATCTTAATATTTAATTTGCATTCCTAAATTAGGAATCATTTTAAATGATTACTCTTACAAGTTTCCTTTCTTTTAAGTTTGAACAGACTACAAATGTAGGGAGAGGGTAAGAAACAATGTTTGAAGAATCCTTCTTCAATAAAAGGAACAGCAATAAAAACAACAAAAGTATGGTCTGAATAGCATTAGTATAAAAAAAAAACCTTACTTTTGAAGCCATCATGAAAAATAAAGTAGGGTTGAAAAAGGCCAAAGAGCTGTGTTGGCCTTGCTTTTAGTAAGATCACAATACTTTAGCGTGACATTCTTTCCAGCTCGCACAGCAGCAATAACTATCTCTGGGTATTTTAAAGTGTACATTATATGTTTACATCTTGCAGCGTTTCTCAATTTCCACATAAAGTAGTCATCTCATACTTGACCCTATAGCCTTTACTCTTGCAGTGCTCCCTGGAAGCCTGTAATGACTTCACTAAGAGCTGTAGACTCATGCCCCGCCAGGAGTGCTTCCAGTATTGGGCTGCACTCCAGAAGAGCTTAGTCGTGCAGTAGAAGTAGGATGTGAGTCAAACAAAAGACTCAGAGCAGGTCTTCCCAGCAGACAGAGCAATATTTATTTTAATATTCCTTTGCTTTAGAAATCCTTTTCTCACAAATATGAGAAACAGATGTTTACTAAATACCTTGTCAGTGAGTAAGTTGAAAACATGAAAACTTTAGTTTGTTTCAAAGCAATTAAATTCCACTGTTTTTGCATCATTGGAAGATTGAGGGACAAAACACATTTTGAAACTGTAGTAGACAAAGTATAATAGATGTAATCCAACTACAGCCTCTATATTACCTTCAGAGGATGCAAAACTGTTCGCATTTTATATATGTTTATCTTTTGCCACTTAATCTAGTAAAAACTAGTGATGCTTATTTATTTGATATTCTTTCTTTTGTTGTTTTTTATATGCTGGGAAATGTTGTAGGTGTTCTCCAGTGGAAAATAAGACAAAGTTCCTAACTTTTATCTGATAGGAGAAGGTAGTCATGAAATAGTAGGTGCATCATGTAAATTCAGCAAATGAAATGTTATTTTATAAGATAATATTTGTGTATAACAAATTAATAAGTTACAGAAAAAAATAAAGGCAGACATGAATACAGAGAAATCCAGGTTGAGAAAATTAAAAAGTGCCAATGAGGGAAAATATTGGCTATTAGAAAGTGACTGGGGGAAGTGACCAAGGAGAGGACTACAAATGTCATGAGAAATACTGTAGAGATCACTCTGTGGCTAACAGAGCCTGCTGTTTTTACAGAGGGCATAAATTTGGGGCCCATTGCCTGCCTAGCCTATACTCCAGTTTCAGAACACATGACACCTTGTTATGGTCTCCGTTGGCACTAGACATGCATGAAATATAAATACATGTATACAGGCACTCGCACACCTAGAAAATAAGCAAATATCTTCTAAAATATAAAAGGGAATTGCCAAGCTGAAACTGAGTATTTATTAGCTATATTAAGAAATATGGAGTTAATTTTAAATAAGATGGGGATAGAGGACATTAAATAGAGTCATGAGACAACTTGATCTTTCTGGTTGCCATGTAAAGAAATTACTTCAAGGAACAAGAGTGAAAATAAAAGTGTCAATTAAAACTTCTGCCAGTGTAGAAAATAAAAAATGAGTCTTGCTATTTTAAGCCTGAATACATTTGATGCAGAATATTAAGAGCTTACAAATTCCTTGGAGTGATTAGAGGCATGAACTCTAGACTAGTGTCTCTAGCCCAGGGATCAGAAAGCTAGAATCAAGATGTCATCTGTCATCACTAACAATGCCAATAGTGGCTTCCAATGCTCAGGAAGTAGAAAATGGCCTCATGGATTCTGCCATTCTCCAAATCACAATGTTCTTCAGTTAGTCATTGAGCAGGAGGAAATAAAACCCAAGATTCTGAGAGATATCCTGGGCATCTCTGCTTCGTACATTTTGAGAAAGTATATCTAAGTAAAAAAAAAAAAAGTGGACCACACTGAGGAAATTTCCTTATGAATCTCCTTAGAGGAAATTGTCTGTTCAGTAGAGATGGGAGGTAGGTATGTTCTAAATTGAAAGCAGAAGACACAGTGACAAAAATGAACATGTTGATGACGGCAATCAAAATCCAGGAGAGTATGAAAACAGAACTCAAGGAGTATGATGGAAATGGAGGATACAAGGAAAAAAGTGAAGGTCAGGGCTAAGACTTAGCCTTTGCATTTCATGTCTGGGAAAAAGAGCAGTTGTTCATTGAGGATGGCATGATGGGAGTAAGAAGGGAACCAAGACTAACATCTATTATGCCCATTTTCAGTCTGCAATAACACCATGTATAAGCAGTTAAGTAAACAAAGATATCATGGGGGAATATATTTGGATGAGCTGTGTTTATGATTGTCTTTAAAACCATGCCAGGTTGAAATCATTTTTCAGAAATGAACATTCAGAACTATAGGTAAGCTACTGAAAAAAAAGTTATTTGAAACAAACAAAAAACCGGCAGCATTCTAGGCCTGATAGTACAGTAAGAACTGTATAATGTGGACTAAACCAAGGAAATGGAGAAGGTATAGTAAGTGACAGTGACAAGTCCAAGTCATGCATCAAGTGTCATGAAGGATGGAGGGATTAGCTGTGTTATTGTTAAGTGAAGGCGTGTACTCAGACGTGAAAAGACTCAGTTCCACACACTAACTAGGGTAGTAGGAAAGGACATGCATGGACATCTGTCTGCATATGTGGAAGTCTGAAGTTTTATTTTGGGTGAACTTGGTTTTAATAATGATGGAACCTTAATCAAACAATAAGTTTAAGAATTGTCACTGTAAGAAAGAAATGTGGTGTACAAATGAGAGATGATTAAATGATGGAGCCTGTGTGAGCAAAGGATAACTTCGTCATTACACTGCTTGCCAGGCTGACATGAGGCTCTCAGCTGGAACACTGTTCTCGCAGATATAAAGATGGGTGTGGCCGTGTGAACTTGTAAAACAAGCGCTGTGGAAGTAGAGACAGACACAGTCAATGGACTCATTGGCCTTCTGATCTAGTCTAATCGCTAGATCCCTGTGACAGACCTTGACAAAAACAGGGTAAACAGAGCCTGAAAATCAATGTGTGCAGTTGATCTTGGGCCTCTCTATTTCTGGATACACACAAATGCAACCCCCCACACACACAGCACACACAAACACGCTCACACACATCACATAAAAACATAAAGATGATTGACAAAAAGAAACACCATGTAGATATACAACTCATCATACTTGTTTCTTTTTATTTTTGAGATAATATAATTGCAACGTTTTCCCCATCTCTTTCCTCCCCCAAATGCTCCAAAACTCCAAAGACACCCTACTCTCTTTCAAATTCATTGTTCAAATATATGTTTGCATATACATTTCATACACACAAATATTTACACATATGCATAAATATATATATTCTAAAATGTAATCTGCATAGTCTCCTCATATAGATGCCAGTTTTGTGTGTTTTCAGGGCTGACCATCTGGTACAGGATAACCAATTGTCTCCTACAATCAGATTTCCTCAGTTGCCTAGAGTTCTTTTTGTTGGATAAAGCTGCATGGATCCCCCCCCCCATGTGCATTAGTGAAGTTCTTGTTCATCTCACACTTGGATAGTTATGTTGGTGAGACATTATGAGTGTAGCTTGACCAGACTTTCAGTAAAGTAAATCTGTTTCAAACAGGTTAAAATATTTAAGGTAAGGTATTTTGTGCAATTCATAAAAGTTAATTATGTACTCCTTTAGTCATTAATTAAATATCTGTTGTTGCTAGACTATACCTTGGGGAAGTTTAAAAATTCTGTGTAAAGATTAGGAGGGGTGAGGTTGTGGCCCAGTGGATAGAGTGATTACCTTGTTCACACAAGGACCTGCTTCCTATCACCAGTATAGCAGAACCTGGGCGTGACAGCACATACATGAAATCTTATCACTCTGCAGGTGGATGCAGAAGAACTGACCTGAAATTCAATACCATCATTAGCTACACAGAGAGTTGAAGTACAGTTAGAAGATATTACAATATGTTTCAAAATAAATAACCAAAATGGTTATAAAATAACAAGTTACTATTTTTTCAGCAAATTATATCATTTAACACATATTTGACCAGTTTCATTAACCACTGAAGAATCTTCCAGCTGCTGCTGCTGTAGTAGTGAGTAAAATAAGGATCCCTTGAAGAATATGCAGTCCTTAAGAACAGTGACAGAGGGAGAAAGAGAAAGAGAGAGGAGAACACTTCTATTTGGGAAGGTTATTAGCTTAATGAATGAAGAAAGATGCAGTTAAGAACTGACACAAAAGTGGCCCTAGAGCAATGTCTCAGAGGGTAAGAGACCTTGATACTCTTGCAGAGGACCAAGTTTTTGATCTGAGCATCCATATCAGGCTCTAAGAACCCTTCTTACCTCTAGTTCCAAGGATCCAGTGGTATCTTCTCATGTCCATGGGCACCAGGCAAACATACAGTACCCATGAATACATAAAAGGAAAATACTCATGTACTAAATAAAAATAAATCATTTTATAAATGAATCAAAAAATATGTTGGGATGTTATATTATTGATATTCATCAGACAGGGTATGTTTTTAATTGTGGTTTATGGGGTTCTAAATGAAGTACAGAAATAAACCAGGCATTTACCATGGGATACAAGATAGGTAAATAGTCCTGCATAAGTGGAAAATGGAATGGTATTTTATTGAGAAGAGAAATATTGAGGAATCAAAATTTGAGAAAAGACTGTGGGGTCTTTAGAGCACAGTTTGTTTAATGTCCTATTAAAATCAAAGTGAAGACGTCATGTGAGGCAGGCATTGCATATATAGACTTGAAGTTGAGAAAAGTTTGATTTCATGTAAAGATATGGAGCTATACCATATTTTCTAATAAATAATACATCATTTAATAACCTTTAGACTTTCCTGATGCTCTCAGCTGTAGACTGTATAGGACACAGACATGCCACAAAGCTCTTCAGACATTCCACAATGTGTATCCATTTCCTCAGGAGATTATCTTGCTGAGTAATAGCTTCCAATCACTATAATTTTCTTTTCCATTTCATTTGTTTTCTACTTCCAAATTTCTGCTTTGCTCCTCCTTGAACAAACTTCCCATGCTAATCTTCTCCACTATTTGCTTTATAGACAATTGGTGAGCTAGTCTAAAATTGTATTGATATAAGTAATTGATAGAGAAAGTGTCCAGCTACTACAGGTTCAGAAGAGAAATAGAAATATGTACTATGCATGTTGACATTTGCTCAAACACTTTTGATGTGAATGGGCATAGGAAGTAGAAAGGGATGAGGAGGCTGAGAGAATTTTCCTTCGTTTTGATGAAATTTATTGGGACATAGTGTTACAATGAGATAAATCTGTTAGTGAGAGACTGATAAGTGTGAATGATCATTGGAGTGTGAGGAACTTTTCTTCTTCTCAGTAGGTATTGTCTTGAGAATAAAGAGGAAGATGTGCTATACAGAGTGAGAAGTTGTCAAGTCATTGCCTAGAAAAGAAGCCCGAGTAACTAGACTGACGGCTGAATCTTCAGACTCTGCACCATTGATTAAGATGCAGTTCTTCAGGATGCTCACCTACATTTTTGATCAAGATTAGTCTTGATCTATATAACTATTAACTGATTCAAAATTGCAAGTCTTACAAAGTTGGAGTTTTTACCTAGGTAACTAGGAAGGTAGGATTATAGTTTTGGAAAATGACTGCAGATGGGGAAAGGAAGCAGTGTTATGCATGAGCCATAGGGTCCAATGAACCCAGAGTAGCTGAGGATGATGCTAAAAGGAAATATATGAAAAGATGGACTAGAGGCAGGGACTATTCTCCTTTCTCGGACATTTAGGGCCTAGAAACTTTTTGTTAACACATTCAATATCTGCTGGGTCTACCATAGTCTGTCTGCTTTTACTCTTTTACTTTGACACAAAATTCAAATTCTTTTCCTCAAGATAGTACCAGATATGGTTAAGTTTTCAATAGATGTCTGTGACATTTTCAGAAAGCTGTTACGTATCTTGACTCTCTCACTCTCCAGCTCTTGTGCAGGCTGTTGGAATCTAAAGTCACACAAAGTGCCAGCATGCCTATCACTAATAGAGATTTGGTAAATATTGATTGACCATTGTTTCTTCACTGACTCATGGCAAAATTATGTAAAGTCATAAACTCTCTGATTTTTATAACTGAAACTAATCTCTTCTTTCCATAGATTTAAAATTGAAAATAAAATGACATCATTCTGCTATCAAAGTTGAAGTTAGAAAAACTATCTATGACTTTCTTTTACTCAGAATAAGAGAAAATGCAGAGAAACTAGAGATATTAGGAACCAGTGTGTGTGTTTGTGTGTATTTATAAATGGATTTCAGTTCTATGGCATAGGTTTTAAAATAAAAAATACAATATTTAATATAATTAAAGAATTTAAAGAAATGTTACTAAAAATCAAAAGGTTTAAATCTTTTTTCTCCATTTATCTTGGTTATCTTTCAAAAGGGTACTAATAAATATTCATGTTATTTACTGCTGGTATACTTTTCTTTAATCTTATGATAAAGACGTAATAACAAGGAACCAACTCTGTGTTCAGGAAGAAGAAAAGTCTGTGCAACTATGAATGGGGATATTACACTGCCTTTTCTGAAGCAAGCCATGGTTTTCTCACATTAATACTCCATTTAAATTTAGCTATGCAGCCTCTTCTACACAGATATGAATAATAACTACCAGTTTGTTATCAGGTGCTCAAAAATGCTAAAAAAAACTAAACAAGCCAAATAATCCTTTATAATATAGCCTGGTATTTTCCTCCAGCAATATTGTACTAATGAGATTTTAACAATGATGATTAGCAGTGATTTTTAACAGTGCAGCTTCCCTTGAAGGATGCTCTGTGGAATTTGGGGTGGGGGAAATAAGTGATAAAGCATTATGATTCACATTAGGTGCCTTACTAGTTCTAGGGCAGCAGTTCTCCAACTGTGGGTTGGGCCTCCTTTGCAGATCAAACAACCCTTTTATAGGAGTCGCATGTCAGGTGTCCTGCATAGCAAATATTTGTATTACAGTTCAGAACAGCAGCAAAACTACAGTTCTGAAGTAGCAATGGAATAATTTTATGAGAAATTTTAAGGGTATTTACGGGAATGATTTACAATCTGTGGTCTAGATAATCCAACAATGACTGGCTATGAATTGAAAGTTCAAGAATCCTCTGCTGGTCTTCAGTATATAGATAGTACTGAAGATGTAGGCCCCAATGTCAGAGAAGAATTGGACATGAAAGCAAGATAAAAGAAAGCAGGCAGAGAGTAAAAGTATCTTTTTTACATGTCCTAATATGGGCTTTTAGCAGAAAGTGTGACCTAAATTAGAAGTGGGTTTTCCCAGCTCAAAAGATCCAGATTAAAGGTGTGTCTTCCTACCTCAAAGATACAGTTCAGAAGTATATCTTCCTACTTAATAATAAAAATCCAGATGTAGTTATATTGACAACCACAAATAGACATCACAGATACATTCAGAATTTATTTCTAAAGGTCAGATTTCCACAAATTGGAGCCTATGAATAACATTGACAAAGTAAAGATGTTAATGTTAATATAAGGCATAAGTACAAAAAATATAAATAGTAAACCAGAACACAGTAACAAATAGTATTGAATACACAAAATTATGTTTACCTCAAATATAATTTTTATGTATCTTTTTGCTTTTGACTATCTCTTAATTTTTTTTACATCCCGAACCCGAGTTTTCCCTCCCTCATCTCACAGTCCATCCACCACCAACCTACCCTCTCCCCTACCCATCCACTCCTCCCCCATTTCTATTCAGAAAAGCCTAATCCTCCCAGGGGTATCATCCAAACATGGCATTTCAAGTTTCAGTAAGACTAAACTTTGTATCAAGGCTAAGCAAGGCAACCCAGGATGAGGAGTAGGGCCCGCCAACCAGTAAAAGGGTAAGGACAGCCCCTGCTCCTACTGTTAGGATTTTCACCAGAGGACCAAGCTACACAACTGTAACATAAATGCAGAGGGCCTAGATTAGTCCCATGTTGGTTCAGTCTCTGTGAACTCCTATGACCCCAGGTAAGTAAATTCTGTGAATTTTCTTGTAATGCTCTTGCTACCTGGCCAACTCAACCTTCCTCCTTGGTTCCTACACTCCTTTCTCCATCTCTTCAGCAGGTTTCATGAGTTTGACCTAATGTATGGCTGTGGGTCTCTGCATCTCTTTCCATAGGATGCTGAATGAAACTGTCATCTTTGATGACAGTTGGCCTGGTCACCAGTCTATGAGAATAGCAGAATATTTTTAGGGATTGTTACATTGACTTTTTTTTCTCCAGTCCTATTTGGCTCTATCCTAGGCGTCTGGGTCATCCAGCCTCTGGGTCCTTGTGCTCCAGGCAGTGTCAGTGGTGGGTTCACTCTCCTGGCATGGGTCTTATTACTCCCACAATCTTGTGCCATCTTTACCCCAGAATATCCTACAGTCAGGGCAGACTTTAGGTCAAATGTTATGTGACTTGGTTGGTGTCCCAATCCCTTCACTGGTAGTCTTGTCTGGTCACAGGAAATGGCTAGTTCTGGATACCTATCCCTGTTACTAGGAGTCTTAGCTGGAGTCATCCGTATACACTCATAGGAGTTCCCCTAGCTCCAGCTTTCTACCTGATCCTCAAATGAACCCCTTTCTAGTCCTCTCTTGCAGTACTCTAACCCCATTCTACCCCCACCTCATCCCTCATGTTCTCATTCGCACTGCTACCCAGTCCACCTATAAAATCTCTCCTATTTCCCCTTCCCAGGGAAATCTGAGTGTTTCCCTTGAGCTTTCCTTGTTACATAGTCTGTCTGGGTCTGTGGATTGTAGCATGATTATCCTTTAATTTGCATCTAACATCCACTTATAAGTGTGTATATAAATGTTCATCTTTCTGGGTCTGGGTTATATCACTCAGGATTTTTTTTTCGAGTTCCATTCATTTGCTTTAATTATCATTATTTTGAACAGCTAAGTAATATTCTCTTGTGTATACGTATGACATTTTCTCTAACCATTCTTCAGTTGAAGGACATGTAATCTATTTCCAGATCCAGACTATTACATAAAGCTGCTTTGAACATAGTTGAGCACGTGTCCTTGTGGTATGGGTGATCAGCCTTTGGGCATATGCCCCAGAATGGAATAGCTGGGTCATGAAGTAGATGGATTCACAATTTCCTTTGACACTGCCATATTTGTTTTCAAAGTGGCTTTAAAATTTGCTCTCCTACCTGAATGGAGGAGTGTTCCTTTCACTCTAAATCACCCTCCCCATAAGCTGTAACTTGTGTTTGTTTTTATCATAGCTATTCTGACAGGTGTAAGATGGAATCTCAGAGTCATTTTGATTTGCATTTACCTGATGTCTAGGATGTTGAACATATCTTTAAGAGATTCTTGGCCATTTGAGTTTCCTTTGTTGAGTATTCTCTCTTTAGATCTGCACCCCATTTTTTAATTGGATCATTTACGTTTCTTTGTTTTGTTTTGGTTTGGTTTTTCTGATGTCGAGTTTCCTGAGTTCTTTATGTATTTTGGAAATCAGCCCTCTGTCAGATGTGTTTTGGTAAAGATATTTTCCCATACTCTAGTCTGCCATTTTGTTCTATAAATGGTGTTCTTTGCCTTGCACAAACTTTTCACTTTTGTGAATTTCAATTTTTTAATTGTTGATCTTAGAGCCTCTGATATTGGTGTTCTGTTCAGGAAGTTGTCTCCTGTGCCAATGTGTTCAAGATTATTTCCTACTTTCTCTTCTATCAGGTTCAGTGAATCTGTGCACTGTATTCTTGTTGAAGTCTTTGATATGTTTGGACTTGAACTTTGTGCAGTGTGATAGGTATGGATTTATTTTCATTTTTCTACACAGGTCACCCATTTAGATGCTTTCTTCTTTTTCCACTGTATACTTTTGGCTTCTTTGTCAAAAATCAGGTGTCCATAACTGTGTAATTTATATCTGGGTCTTTGATTCAATTCCATTGATCCACCTGTCTGTTTTTGATTTTTATGCCACTACCTTGTAGTTTGTATTATTATATCTCTGTAGAAGAGATTGAAATCATGGGTGATGATTCCTCCCAAAGTTTTTTTTAGTGTATGGGATTGTTTTAGCTACCCTAGGTTTCTTGTTTTTCCATATGGTGTTGATTATTGTTCTTTCAAGGTCTATAAAGAATTGAGTTGGGATTTCATTAAATTTGTAGATTGCTTTTGGTAAGATGTCAATTTTTCTATGTTACTCCTACTGATCTATGTGGACGGGATGTCCTTCCATCTTCTCCAATTTCTTCTTCAAAGACCTGAAGTTCTTGTCATACAGGTCTTTGACTTGCCTGGCTAGAGTTACACTGAGATATTTTCTGTTACTTTTGGCTGTGGTGAAGGTACCATTTCCCTGATTTCTCTCTCAGCTCTTTTGTCACTTGTATATAGGAGGGTTCCTGATGATTCTTTACTTAATCTTTTATCCAGGCCACTTCACTAAAGATGTTTATCAGCTATCCGTATTTCCGGGTCGAATGTTTGGGGTTGAACACGAATACTTTCATATCTTCTGTAAATAATGATACCTTGACTTCTTCCTTCTCAATTTGTTTTCCCTTTATCTCCTTTATTTGACTTATTGCTCAGACTAGAACTTTAAAGAATACTTTGACTAACTTTTAAAGCTATAGATGAATGCACTTCTTTTCCTATTACAATGGCAATAATTTTATTATTTACACAGTGGCCATCTATAAAATGACTGCCATTAAAAATATTTTTATGATAATATTCTATGAATTGATATAATTTAAAAGGAATGAACAGATGTAGGAATTTTATTGATGAATATGAAGAAAAACATTTTATGGAATGATGGGGAAAAAGTTTATTCTTTGCTGATTTAATTTCCAAATCTTCACAGGGAAATGACCTAAGAGATACCAAAAACCAAAGAAGAGCCAAGGCATCTGATTTCAGTGAAACTGGGCATGACGTTTGAAGGAGTTAATTACCTTATTTCAGTTTGCATTTGTATAACTCCCAGAACAAATCCCTTTTGCCTTTGCAAATTGCAATTTATATGCATCCTTTCTCATTATACATCCTTGATATAAAGGATGTTTTGTTCTTTCTTTAATATACTTTACAGGATCTAGCACAGTGTCTGCTTGTGAAAAAGATGTCACTAAGTTGAGATTACATTAAATTTAATATTGTCAAATAAATGAATAAAATCTAAAATAATGAATGCAGAAAGACTCCAATCATTACTAATAAGTCACAAGTGACCTTCAACTATATAGAAAAAACAATTCATGACTCAGACCAAAATGAAAATTAATCTGGAAATAATCATCTTGTTATTATCAAACTAATTGGGAAGTTATGAACAGAATTTTGGTTGGGGTTTTAAGGCATTACTCACAAAGTGGAGGGAGGATAATGAGCATGGGCAATGAGAAAATGAAGATATAGAGTATAGTCCAAGTCTGAAAGACATTGGGATCTGTGATGGGCCAGATTCTAAACAAACCATGTATTGTCACATTGTGACAGAAGAGTCCAATGAACAAAATCTTGTGGGAAACAACGTGCTTGTATTTTTGTACTAAAGGGTTTGCTTATTAAAAAGGCCAGAAGAATCTCCTAAATGAATACTAAAATCACAGAATGACATAATACATTTTAGGTAAATATGTGCTGGTTATAGAATTTCCTAAGTTTCTGAAGTTTGTGATTCCAAATAAATATTTTCTGCTTTCACCTTGAAAAACATTTCACAATTACAAACCAAGAAGTGAAACACTGGCTTTTACGTTTAAATATTCTATTGTTATTTGTAACACTCTTTTCACCTAAGCTGTAGGCACGCATGTGCACTAAGAAGGCTCGGCTTTGAAAGTCACTTCAAACCACTTAAAGGAACTCTACGAATGAGAAAAGGGAATTCTTCATCAAAAAGATGTAACAATTACAGAAAATCACATAGATCATGACAAAATAATAGTGGTGGCTTTAATACTCCACTTTCAATTTTAGGTAACATTTCCAAATTCAAATCAGAACTAAAATATAACATGGATGAACTGGATTAACATATGCATATGTTAAAATATATGTGTATATGTCTATATTATGTGTGAGTGTTTGTGTGTGTGTGTGTATCTAGTTCTGTCCATTTGCCTACAAATTTCATGATGTTACACATTTAAAAAAAAAACAAACTAAATACTACTGCATCTGCTCCCATCAGTTACCAGATGAAGTTGTATAATGATGATTAGGCTAGGCACTAATCTATGAACATACCCCAATATCATTAGGAATCATTTAATTGACTTTTGTTTGTTTTGTTTTATTGTTGTTGTTTAGCCAGTCATGTTTGATTTCATCCTAGACTTTGGACTATCCAGTCTTCAATTCCAGGTCATCTGGGCAAGGTCACACATGAACTTCATCTTGTGGTGTGGGATTCTAGTTATACAAGTCATTGGATGACCGCTGCTAGATGTTTGGGCCAACACTGGCCCCCGAGTGTCTTTCAGGCAGGACAGATTACAGGTCAAAGTTTTGTGGCTAGGTTGTTGTCCCAGTCCTACCACTGAAAGTCTTACCTGGTTGTGAAAGATGGTCACTACAGGCTCTTAATTCCATAGGGTTTCACCTACAGTAGGTTTTCACATCACCCCCACCCCCCGCCATATTCCTCCAAATTGCAGTTGTCTCTCCCCATACTCTCCATCTCCATACCTCCCATCCTGATATGATCTAACCTGTTCCTCAACCCACCTACCCCCAGTTAACCCATAAAATCTGTTCTGTTTCCCTTTCCCAGGGAGATCAATGTGTCTCTCATAGAGCTCTCCTGGTTACTTAGCCTCTCAGGGTCTGTGGATTGTAGCATGATTATTCTTTTTGTAACAACTAATATCCACATATAACTGAGCACATGCCATATATAGTAACAACTAAAGAAGATTAAAGGTAGATAAATTGGAAAGAAGAAGTTAAAGTATCACTATTTACAGATGATGTGACAGTATTCATAAGCAACCCAAAAATTCTACTAGAAAACTCCTGTAGCTGATAAAACTCTTAGTTAAGCAGCCTTGATACAAGATTAACAAAAACAAAACAAACAAAACACCCCAATGAATTACATATTCAAATATTACTTTAGAGTACACCCATCCCTTCTCACATTCATGAGATTTGTTCAAGGACCAAAATCTTCATATTCTTATAACTATATAGAACTGCTTCATGCTAGCATATTGCCAATGTACATCTTTGTGTACACCTTAAATCAACTTTGGACTGCTTCTAATGTGTATGACAATGCAAAGTTTTGTAACTATATGCTACTGCCTGTTGTGCAGGGAATAAATAAATGTGATGAAAATGTCTGGATGTTCAATAAAACTAAAACTATCATGCATCTAATTACATCACACAAGTCAGCAGTAGCATTCACATGACTCTTCTACCAAATATTATCTATCTCTGTCTGGTTGCATTCACAGAAGAACATTCCTTCTCATAGAATGCCAATCCTATGTTCCTGTCTGTCATAAGAAGGCCTGTTCTATTTATGCTTGGTTCAAATGCTGCCTATCCTAAAAGAAAGTTCGCCATTTGTTGTCTGAGTTTTCTGTCCTGCCTGGTTCTCACAATTGTTAAGTCCCAAAGAAATCACATAGGGGTCTACATTAGTTATAAACTGATTCGCCCAATATCTCAGGCCTCTTATTAGCTCTTATAACTTACATTAGCACATTATTCTTATCTGTGTTAGCCACATGCCTCGGCACCTTATGCGGTGGGGCAATCACATCTTGCTTCTTCTATGGTTGGGACAGGACTGCTGACCAAGCTCCTTCTTTCCAGAATTCTCCTGTTCTCATTGACTCTCCTCTACTTCTTGTCTGGTTACTACTACTAGCCAATCAGCATTTATTTAAAATATAATTGACAGAATACAGACTGTTGTCCCACACCAACCATTGGAGTCTGGTAAGAAAATAAATCTAGTCTCTCCTAATTTGACAGAAAGCACTACCATACAGTGGCTTCCTACTTTTCTTAGAGGAAGGTAGGAATAACAGAAATTTCGTGAAATTTTCGTCTGGTTTCTGAAGGGGTTACCAAAGTGGTGGTGGAGGGGAGAAAGGAGGCCACAAGCAAGAAGGATTGTGCAATATCGGTTTATATTCATGCTCACAGTAGAGGAGGGTTTGGAGGGGAGAGTTCGCAAAGAGCCTTGAGGACTGCATAATCACATGATGCTAGCTACTGAAAAGGCTGAGATTCTAATGCTCATTTAAATGGCTTTTCCTGGAAGCTTCTAAGTGAATATTGTGATCTGAAACTTTTGAAATAGTTTCCTGGAAGGATAAACTTAGGTTGATGAGGCCATTGTGATAGTAGAGTGACATTGGTGCAGACAGCCTAATGGTGCACTCCAATGATGTCAATGTAGAGAATTTGCTGCATGGCTTGCATGGATCCAGCCTTCTTCACAGTAATTCAAAGACGAATACCCACAGTCATTGTTCTAAGCACACAGTAGAAAGTGTAGTATTCATGAATCTGAATAGGTTCATATGTATTTTAAAAATACATGGTTATTGAGGAAAAAATTAAGAAAAACTGTAAGGAAGTAAATCAAACTCCACCAACTGAAAGTGAATTCCCAACATTTTATGGTTTGTATGTTATGTGTATACCAATATAGCATCTAGCTATAAAAATATATACATCAAACACAATACTCACTTTAACCAAAAATGGCTAAAAATATTATCGATGTGCTTATGGTCACCATTATTTTCAACTTAATTTAACAGTTTTTGAAGAATAGAAATGGTGAAGTAAAGTTTTAAATAGTTTATTTTGATTTAAGACTAAGATGTAGCCTGCCCAGTGCTGAAAATGAAACAGTAAATATTCCAGGATTAAAGATTACAGAAGTTACGGTGAGTTCTAATCAAGAAGAAAGCAAACAATGAACAAAAAGACTGAGTGCGTGACTAACAGCTGTCAGCACATATAGACAGCGAAACCTCCAGCATAGGGAAAAAAAAGTTGTAAAGGGGACAGCTGAAATAATTAATAAAAAGCAAAGTAGAACTACTAATCATAAATACTTTTTAAAGTGGAAAGAAAATGTGTAAGGGAAGACATTTTTAGAATATTCTGTGAATGACAGAAAATACAACAGTTCTGAGTGGCATGAGAAAGGCTGAGCGACAGTAAAGATGTACTAAGATCAGAGAGAATTGACAGTGATATAAGAAAATAGAAAGAACTATACCAGATCAGTGTGTTGCTGTACAAGCTCATACATGGTATGTAGCCTGATAGTTTAAAGTTTGTTTTTAAAACACAAAACGCTGTTTCTTTGAAGATACAGTCACTTGTAATATGAAAAGCACACTGATTATTTTCTATTGCTACTTAAAAGGCTCTTTCAGCATAAATCACAGAATAGAATCCATTATTGGACTGCTTATGATAATTCCCCTGAGAGATTAAACCCTAAATGGTATCAGATCTGATATTTAAAAAAAAAAATCTGAGAATCGGAATTCTGAAGCTCCATTGAGTAGTTTCCTGATTGTGTTGGAGAATTGCTGTACAGCACCTGTCTCACTAGCAGAGGATGCTACGTAATGCTTTTAATCTTGGGACTGTTTCTCATATCAAGTATTTGATTGTTGGTTTCAGCACCAAATGTCTGATCACAGAGCTAGCTAAAATATGTTTAAAATAGTGCACCACACTGTTCTTTCTGGTTTTTCAAGATGGGACAACTTTGGTTAATGTTGACCTAGAACAAGAGTGACAAGTCTCAGCATAGTGAACCTCTCTGAACTAGTAGCTTTCCAACAAAATGTCAAGGGACTGAGGTGTCAAAAGTACATATTTATATACAATAATTTATCAGATACTACCATAATTAGTCAGGTGGCAGAATATAACAATGAGGGATCAGAAATAAATGAAATGTATCACGATAGATGATTTTAATATTTTACTTGTACTCTGAAAAATACAAATAGATTCATAGTGATTTGAAACATCTAGCCACTTGTTTATATGAAATATGAACTGTAAACCCTATGTATGTTTTGTATATGAATACACACTGTAATAAATCTAGGAATTGGATAAAAATTTTGCCACTGGCCACTTCTGGGAAGACTATGAGAGTGTGTGAATGGAAATACCTTAATTCTTTAAATATATTTATGGGATTAAGAAATTCCCTCTCCTTCAATAATTTTATACTGTTTTAATAACAAATATTCCAATTTTTAGGGAATCATTAGTTTAAGTGCCATAAACATAAAAGAGAGAAAGCTTTTTAATGGTTGTTGTCAACTTGAAGAGGTCTGTGTAGCTCCTGGGTGTCTTTAACTAGTCACCAAAGCATTTCTCTAACTTCAACCACAGAGTTTCTTGACTAAGAAGGGAAAAATTGAAACAATTTTTCTAACAATTCCAGCAAAGAAAAAGTCACTCTGAATCACCTGAGCAAAAATCCCATTTTCCCCCTCTCCTCAGGCAGTGAAAGTATCCTGAACTGAAATCTAATAATCTTTAATATATAAGAAAGGATCAGCAATGTACATTATATCCATAATAGCAATTCTTCCTGCTTAAGTAATGAGCCCTCTTCAGGTGGCAGAGTCATATGTCCTTAAAACATTTCTGGTATTATCACATCTCCTTGGAAGCATTTACTCTTTAAAGTTAGAATGGACAAAAAGCAATCAGTCTCCTAATTAAACAATGTTACAATATAGGAATTAACAACTCAGTCTCACTTCCAGGAATCTTTTTGAATGAAGAGTCTTCCTTCATTGAGAACCCAGGAGTGTAAAGTCAGTCTGGCAACTGTAATGCAAATTAAATCATGTATCTGGTATGCCTGTTTTGTTTAACCTTCGACATTCACCATAATGCAACAGTATATAAAAGTTTTTTTTAAATAAATTATTTTTTGGCTGTCTTAGTATTTGATGAACTAGTTTATAAAATTAAAGTATGTATCTTCACATGGCCACATCAAAGAATAGTGCAAAGAAATTTGCTTTGCTAGGAACGTACAGATAATTTTTGTTCAAATTCTCCCTAAGCAGTAGTAAGTAAAAATAACATATATCCACTCACTAAAGGACATATTTATTAAAAGAATTTTATAACTAGGCAATAGGTTAGCTCTTAACAGTGATAGAAGAATCAAGAAGGCAAACCATGAAAGGGGAGAAAATTAATGCAACTGACACGTGATGAAGATCAGCCATTTCTGGATACATAAACACAGCTGCACAAGTGAGCGAGCCATACATTACAAGTACAACGGTATTTAATGCTTCATTCTGCACAACACCAGGACTTGGATGTCCATCTGCAAGTAAACAGACATAGAAATGTGGTGTACACACACACACACAGAGACCTGACTATGGTCTAGCTGCTTAGGAGAAAGATTTAACATACTTTGGAAAAAAATTAATGAGTGGAAAACATGTTAAAATAAAGAACCCAGAAACAGAGAGATGTTAAACGTTTTATCACATATAAAATCTATATTTAATCTATATATGATGTGAAATCAAATGAGGATTATGGGACCAAAAAAAAAAGATCATAAGGAGAAGGGATAATGGGTACGTAATCAAGGGCGAGAAAGGAGGGAAAGAGGGACAAAATACTGCATATTCTCTCATCTGCAATCTGAGACTTAAATCTCTCTCTGTTTCGCTGTGTATCCTCCTATTTCTCTGTAGTTCTTTCTCTCATTTCTGTCTCTGTAAAAAACAAAAGGAGGACTTTTTGATGAGTGGAGGAAGATGGGGAGAGAGAATAGTAGAGGGTAGAATAAAAGCTTCTCTGAAAAAAGTACAGTGAAACAAATACAAATGGTCATTGTTCCTTAAATTTAAAAAAATATAATTAAATTAAAAAATAAATTATGAAGAAACCGAAACTAAAGAGGGAGGTGAATGATACCAGTGTTGTGAAAAGAAGCCCCTTTTCTTGAAAATCTACTAAATCCTTTTAGTTCAATTTACTTTTTGAGGAACTTAAATCTCCTGAGACAAGAAGGGGAGTGGGTAAGGAGTGTGAAGCGTGATTTAAGGGACTGCTATCAGCAGCGGAGTAAGAGGAAGCTGTGTCTGTGCATAAATCCGGGGGTCAGATAAACAGGAAAGAGGGGCTTGTCCTGACTGCCATGTATGTCGTAATTATGCCTAAGGACTTAGGAAACCTTATCGCATTGCAGATATCATTTTAGTCATTTCTAAACGTTAACTCTTTTAGAGTGCAGCCTAATTCTAAGTAGGTATTTCTATGATTCCCTTTACGAACAACAGGAATCATGTAGTGTAGACAGAGGTTCTGTGCTCTGGCAGTCTAGCTGCTGTCCAGGATCTCAGTCCGCTGGCTGCACAAAGTGCTGCTCCTCGCAAGGGAGAAAGATTGATTCGCCTTCTCTCGTTGAAGCACTCGCTTCATCAGTCTCTACACTGAACCAAAGTCCCAAAGTCGTCACTCTGCGCTTTTGAATTAATGCTTCTACCACAGTGACCCATGTAGCATGTGCACCAGGGAACATATTAATTGATCGTTAAGACTCATTGCCATTTGAATTCTCAAGCCGGAAATTGGAAATTTGCTTGCACTGTCTGGTGCCACATAGCACCAGGAAAACTTAGAAATGTGTATGCATCCGGTGAGACAACCTTTCTGACTTCTATTTTACTTTTCCTCATCTAACTGAAAAGACTGTGCATATAATAAGGTGAGACTGTGTGTCAATCCCAGGACCATTCACTTTAACTCAGTTCACAAAATCTTCATCAGAGACCAAGGGATGGTGCTATAGAGCATTCAGACTGTGGACCCTGGCATTGGAAGAGAGAGGTGTACAGGGCCTGCGTCCCCTGACGCTGCTTGTGCAGAGGTCGGTCTGCTTGCTACACAAACACTCATTCTTCATTTGTCATTCATGGTTATAATTCCTTTTCCTTCGGGAATTAACCAAAACATTGCAGAATAAAGCACTTTTGTATAAATATGCCAACCTTCCTCACACTTCAGGGAGAAGATCTTCAATAATTCTACCTTTGTTGTAACAAATAAACAGGGTGAAATGTCTTGTTCTATTAACTATCGACTTCAAAACAAAGATGGTAGGAGATAGTTTTTTAAAATTTTTCAAGGGTTTTAGAACCGACCCAACCTAGATATTTCCTACATTTGGAAGAACGTAACTTCTGGAATCAGTTTATGTTAACAGCTTTGTATATGTCTATATGCAAAGGTATACAAATTCAGCACTGGTACATAAAGACAGTGTTAGGAGCTTTGCTATTGGATTTAAAAGGAAGTTTGGGGCTGGAGAGCTGGCTAGTGGAAAGGGTATGGGAACCTAAGTTAAGATGACCAGAATTTAGTAAATCTCAAGATGATAGCATGCACTGGTTATCTCAGCCTTTGTATGGTCATATGAGAGCAATAGGCAGGAAACATCCAAGATATACTCAGCGGTGAATACAAGAGATCCAGTCTCTAACAGAGCAGAGAAAAGAACCAACTCTCAAGGTTGTCATCTGACCTTCATGTATGCCCTATGATCTGTGTGGACCGACACTTACAGAAAGCACTCACACTCATAAACATACAAATCTTCGATTGGGTTGAAGATTAGATAAATGTACTTAGTTACTTTCTTCTCATGACTTGGCCAATTTATTGATTGCATAAGAATTAAGCTAATTGACTGAGATGGAGGGGGGAGGGCCTTGGGCTTCCCATAGGACAGGGTATCCTGCACCATCTTAAGGAAGCAGGGGAAGGGCAGTGGGGGAGTGGGGGAGTGGGAGGGCCGGGAACAAGGGGAGTAAATGTAAATTTTTCTTTTAACAATAAAAATAAATAAAAAAAAATAGTTTCAGAAACATGAGAAATATTTCAGGTTTTTTCCCATTTCTCTTTTGTTGTTGTTTTTATTGGACTATACATTTTTCTCCACTCCCCTCCCTTCCTTTCCTCTCCCCTTCTACCCTCTCCCGGACCCTCACCCTCCCAATTTACTCAGGAGATCTTGTATTTTTTCACCATCCTATGTAAATCCCTGTATCTCTCTCTTAAGATTCTCTTTCTTGTCTAGTTTCTCTGGGATTGTGGCCTACAGGCTAGTTTTTCTTTGTTTTATGTCTGAAAGCCATTTATGAGTGAATACATATTATATTTGTCTTTCTGGGTTATATGATTTTTTTCTAGATCCATCTATTTGCCTACATATTTCAAGATGTCATTATACTTTATTACTGTGTAGTAGTGCTGTTTGGAAATCAGTATGGTGATTTCTCAGAAAATTAGCAAACAATTACCTTAAGACCTAGCAATACTGCTGTTGGGTATATACCAACAAGATGCTAAATCATCCCACAAAGACATGTGCTCAACTATGCTCATAGTAGAATTATTTGTTATAGACAGATCCTGGAAACAACCTAGATGCCCTTCAACTGAAGAATGGATAAAGAAAATGTGGTACATTTACACAATGGACTACTACACAGTGGTAAAAAAAAAATAATGCTTCTGCCTTTATACATTCTAGCTGCTCATTTTCAGTGCTGAAGATTGGTTCTCAGTGTACATATCAGGTGGCTCACAAACACCAGTAACTCCAAATCCAGGGAAAAAATCCTTTGCCCTCTTTTCAATGGGGATTTGTACAAATGGGGTATATACAGATACATACATATAAAAGAAAAGAAACTATTATAAGAAAAAAAGATGTTTTGTGCTGGCTGGTTTTATGTCAGCTTGACAAATGTTAGTCATCAGAGAGAAAGAAACCTAACTGACAAAAGGTCTCTTCAAGATCAGGCTTCAGAACCAGGTGGTGGTGGTGACCCACACTTTTCATCCCAGCACTCAAGAGGCAGAGGCAAGTGTATCTCTATAAGTTCAAGTTCAGCCTGGTCAACAGTAAGTTCCAGGACAACCGAGGCTACATAGAGAACCCATGTCTTGAAAAATCAAACAGCAACAATCACAACAAGCAAACGAACAAACTGGGCTTTAGGTGAGAATGGCTGATGTGCGAGCACCTAGACCATTAGAGGAACTGCTACCCTGCCCTGGTGTATCTGGGTTTTATCAGAAAGCAGGCTGAGAAAGCCATGAGGAGCAAGCCAGTAAGTAGTACTCCTCCATGGCCTCTGCATCAGTTCCTGCCTCTAAGTTCCTTGCCTGTTTGAGTTCTGCCTTAGCTTCTCTCAATGTGTTGTGATATACAAGCCAAATAATTCCTTTACTCCCAAGTCTCTTTGGTCATGGCGTTTCATCATAGCAATAAAAACCCTAACTAAGACACATGTCTCCATATATTTGGCTTGACAGGGTTCTACAACTCCTGAATCTTTAAATCTCTCCCTCCACATCATTTTTCTTAGGTATGAAATCCATGCTTAAAAGGCTTTGCCTTGTTTTGGCTTTTGTATAGATTTTGGGTTTGGTTAATTTTGATGACTGATATTTTTACTTACTTTCATTTTTTAAATAATAAAATTGATTTTTTTTTAGAAAGTGAAAAAATTAAGTATTGGTAAAAAGGAATGTCAAACTAGAACAACTACATTAGAGTATTCCAGAATCTTACTCTAGTAGTCTCTTTTTATATTCCATTAAATAAGATTTTAGGGTGGGAGAAAGTGTTCTGGTGAATGGAAGGCTGAGGACTATTATTGGTCCTCTTGTCTCTCCAAGGGATTTAAGGAGCCCCACAAGTCTGCTCTCCATGCACTTTGTAGTCTGGCTCAGCGGGCCCTTACCCTTCGGTGCAGGTTGCCCTCTCTCTCTGTGGCTACACTGTTTTTCGGCTGTCATTTTTTATTGAAAAATAAAAGCTAAATTGGAGTTTCAGAATAGCTTCCATTTAACTCCTTTGATAAAACAGGAAAGATAAAAGCAACCGAGTCACAAGAGATGTGTTTTTGAAAGCTGTGCCTTGGATATCAGAGATGCAGAAATAAAAGGCTGCTTCAAATACAGAGCCCACTGGCCTCGCTTCAGCCTGCTACAGCTCTTCCCCTGCACTAGACCTCCTTTTAGCTTTAATTTTTATTCAAGAAGTTAAATGGGAGATTTGAAATAGTTTGGATCAAATAAAACAGCTATTGAAAAGTGGCTATCAGATCATTCTTTTAAATTTATTATTCTTATATCCCTGGGCCAGAAGACTTTGCCAGACAAATTTGTTGTATATCTCTTGAACAATATCATATTACTTATATTATTTATTTTCCATAAGAAGCACTTGATCAATCCTATTGGATAGTAAGGATTTGTTAATGTAGCCTACTTTGCAGGTTCATTATCATAATGTAATGAGAAGCCTAAAAGTAAAAGGCATAAAACAAAGATTTTGGATTTTTTAATGCATTCTTTTGACATGTTAAATTTTAAGTTTGTATTGTAGAAGATTTAGTACTCTGATATTCAATCACGTTGCGAATATCATTGCAAGGTATTTTCTTGAAAAGGCTTCCCATTAATTGTGTGATTATATATTAATTATTGTGTTTTGAATGGTAGACCTAAAAAAAATAGATCAGTAACTTTAATACAAAAAATTAAGTAAAAGAAATTTACTAAATATATGTGACCATTTAAGATGAGAACATAAAAGAGTGAGTCTGTTGCTATACTAAAATTTATAACTGTAAAGATGGTGGGAAGGGAAGGAAAAAATTGTAAAGAGAAGATATTTGATTTGGACGAAAATTTTGATTTTACTTTTAGATCATTTTGGTTCACATTGGTCAGTAAATGTAGGGTTTTATTTCCTTGTTTCTGAAATTTCAACTCACAGCTTAATGAAAGTGACTCCAAAATACAACCATTTTACTTTCTCAATTATTGTAAAAACCACAATTTTGCATATTATTTCTTTCTAACATTTATGCATCTTTAAGGATATATATAACAATATATATATATATTTAAGGATGTATATAACCATATATATGTTAGGATATGGATACACACACACACACACACACACAAAGACACACACACAAATAACCAAAAATGAGTACTCTGTTTTAGTCACTTCAGCGTATTCTAACCAATCAAGGAAAAATAAGGATATGGGTGTTCTAAGTGTGTCTCTTAGCAGAGGCTGACATCGATGTACCATGATTTATAAGAAAACAGCTGCTCTGCACTAGGGCCAGATTCTAAGGCATGTGCTAAAAGCATTCTAGTGGCCTACAATCAGAGCTGCCTCATTACTGTGAGAATAGTATTATTTTAAATTAGCTTTTTATATTTAATTAAATAGCACCTAGTCTAAAAAGTATCTTTTATTTTCCATCCCAGCATTTTCTATGACTACCTTCAGAATAAGATTCATAGAATAGGCAAAGAATAAACAGAGCACAATTACTTTTGCCTCTTAGAGAAAACAGAAGAGGAAAAACCTGGAGAAGTTTGACAGCCTTTTTTGATTCAATGATACAATTTCATTTTTCACAAGCACTATTACACATAATGAGGGCACAATTTTCTCTAGGCTTCAATAAAAGAAAAAGAATATTTCAACAATGCTAAAATGCAAACAGCTTTACTATTGTCTTATGGTCTCTGATACATATAACTTAATTTACCCAAACTGTGAGCCTTACAAATCATTTTCTTAATTGAAGGATCCACTTACTTTCTTGCTTTAATTTCCTTTAGTATGGACCTTGGTTAGAGACAAAAGGATGATTTTGAAGGTGCTGAATGCCATATTGTGTTTCAAGTATCCATAGAAGAGTTTCTGTTCTAGCAATAATATTACTCTTGAAATGCAAAGTCAGTAAGTATAAAATTATGGCAGCTTTGGTCTGGAGTGGATTAATTTAGACTCAAATGGAGCAGATGAGTTGTTATGTATACACACATACATTTTAAAAATATATGAATCTATGTGATATACATACTTGTTTTCAGAACGTTAGTTCACTGATGACAATATCATGCTCTAATATTTTATGTGTTATAGGTTATTTGGAAAAACATGTATCTAAAATCATTGTTATTTTTTCTAAAGAAATTCTAGATATGTTAATTGATTTTTGTCTATAGTAAATATTTACTACATGAACAAATTTATCTCATTAGTTATACTGCTAGTATATAATAAGCATAATGTATACATATTGTGTCTGTTTTTGAAAACTAAGGAAAATGTGTATGAGCTGACTATATTTGGTCATGCAGATTGGTTTTAATGGCTCAAGGTTCAGTGAGAATGATTTTTTTCAGCAGTTAATCTGTACAAATTAAAATTAGGGAGCACTAACTAGCATAAATTTTTAATTAGTATTAACAACTTGACCAGGAATCAAAATTTATCTGATAAAATCTACTCTATCAATGGATTGGTGTCACAAGAAACGAGTAAAATTTATCTTCTCTTTAAAATTTATCTTCTCCTTAAAATTCTATGATTTGCATAATGCAAAGTCTGATAGAGATAATTTCCAATATTCTAAAATGATATGATGCTATACTACCTCCTTCCTCCCACAGTAATCCTCGACAAGTCACTGCTTTATTATCTACTCTTTAATACCTTTCCCCCGAAAAAAGTATCACATTTTATTCCACTTGTGAATTCCCAGGTTAGGAAAATTAATAGACCAGCCAGAAATTGTCTACTCTTTAATTTCATCATTTCAATTATCTTATGTGAAAGAAATCATATAAGAAACAAAATTTGGTATAGGCTTTTTCATTCAGAGTTCTCTTGACATTTCTCCATATTTTTACATGCAGAAGTATAGTTGGTATATTCTTTAGACCATCAACCAATACCCAAATAAAGACACAGAGATTGTTATTATTATGAATGCTCAGTCTTAGCTCAGGCTTGTTACACTAACTCTTTTAACTTTATTTAACCTGTTTCTATTCATCTGTGTTTTCACTTATTTTTTTTTTTAACCTTTCTTTCATTCTATATGTTCTACTTTTCTGCTTACTTCATATCTGGCTGGCTGACCTCAGAGATTTCCTTTTTTTTCCCCCTTTCTCAAGCTTCAATTCCTCCTCCTATGTAGTCTATCTCCCTGGATGTTCTACTTATACCTTCTCACTTATAATTAACCATTTAACCATTTATTAGACCAATCAGATACCTTAGTAGGCAAGGTAAAACAGTAACACATCTTTACATAACTAAAGAAATTCAGGATAAACATATGTAAAACAGCAATACATCTTTACATAAAAAGAATGTAACATATCTTTAAATAGCTATATAAATATGCATCTTTAAATAGTTTAACAAATACAACATATCTTTGCATAGTTCAACAAATATTCTGCAACTTTTCTTTCCATTTATATAGACAACCCATGATGTATATGCTGTAGATTTAAAACAAAACAAAACAAAACAAAAACATTTTCTATGTATTGAGCCTTTGAGAATCTATGGGTTGTTTCCTTGATTTATATAGTAAACAATGCTCACACAGATGTAAACATACACTTTGTAAACAATGCTTCAGTGAATTTTTTTATTTTTCAAGTATGAATGAATATAAAGTATGAATATAAAGTTTTGTTTCTTTGGAATAGAGTTTCCTGAATGTAATTGTAATGTGCCTTTTGTTTTTTAATTTTTAAGTGGAAAGTGTCAAACTATCCCACTTATACATTCTTACCAGTAACAGGCTGGTATAATTCCTCTGGATACTTATTGGCATTTAGTGCTATATTATTTTTATCTTTTATCCGGTCTGATTGATTGGTCCTCATACCTCATTGTAATTTTTACTTAAAGATAACAAGGAACAATATCAGGTCCAAGTGTTCAATTTTCATCTATGTATTCTCTTTGTTGAATCATCTTTTCCAGCATTTTGTTGATGTCTTCAAAACACGAAGGTAACATGAGGCTGTCTGTATTGTTTTGTTATGTTTTGTTTTTTCAAGACAAGTTTTCTCTGTAGCTTTGGAGCCTGTCCTGGAACTCATTCTATAGACCAGGTTGGCCTCAAACTCTCAAAGATCTTCCCATCTATGCCTTCTGAGTGATGGGAATTAAAGCTTGTGCCACCACCATCTGCTGGAGCTGACTGTATTTTATCATTGCCTTATTTGTTTATTTAGTGGTCTATTTTGAGAATTTGAAGTATATACAAGTTTTTATTTAAGTGGGTATATTTTTGTGGGTTTTTTTTTTTTGCTTCACTATTAACAATTTTCAGGAAATTGACCCATCTTAGTTGTCCACCAAGTTGAATGATTCCTTCCTTTTTTCTATTTTAGAAAATTTATATTTTATGTGTAAACATTTTATGAATTTTAATTGATTGACATAAGCATATTATTTTTCTTTTGAGCTTGTTAATGCAATATAACACATTGATTCATCTTGTCTTTTAACAAAACAGTATCTCTGTTGTTTATATTCATTATTCCCTTTTTATGTAAAATTCTATTCAATAACATATTACTGAATCTTGCCTCTTTATTTACAAGCAATATATCTCAATAATTTTTCTTTTTATATCAACAGTATCTTTTTATCAAATTTGTGAACTTGTAAAAGTAAACTAGACAAGTTTCTACTTCTAGAAGTGATATTCAAAATCAGGACTAACTCTTAAAACTTTAGGTTGAAAATTTTGCTTAGCCCTTAGAGGTCTGTGTGTATGTGTGTATTTGTGTTTGTGTATCTAATTTGTGCTGCAATTTTTATCAGTGTAGAAACCTTGAATCCCCATTATGTCATTTTTCCATACTTCATTTATAGTATAATTGTCTTAATTTTTTTTACATATACTTTGACTCATGTTGTGGAATGTTATAAATTTTTTCTATAACCATCAAACATATTATAGAAAACTCAAAGACAGATTTTCACATATATTCATAGTTTGTTGATCACATTCTTTCTTTATCTTATATATCACCAGGTATTTAGTCACTACCACCTTTTTTCTAGAACTGTCTTTGGTTATCTCATTGTATATACTAAGATATGTTATGTTTCTTTATCTAGAGATTCCTGTCTAATTGTATATTTGCTAGGTTCTAAATCAGACAACTGGAAACACATGATTATTGCTGCATTATTCATAATATTCAAGAAATAGGCCCAGCCTAGATGTTCATCAACAGATGAATTGATAAAGAATATGTGACAAAGGGAACATTTTCAGAAAAAAAACACTGTGATATTAATGGAAAGTTAATGAAACTGGAGATATATAACTATCTTAAGTAAAATTAACCTGACTCAGAAAAACAAATATCACACTAACTTTCCTATGAATGTTTACATAAAAGTAGAACAAGGGAGCTGAGGTGATGACTCAGTCAGTAAAGTGTTTACTACACTAGCAAAGTCAGGGGTGGTGGCACAGTCCTGTAGCTCCAGCTCTGCAGAGATAGATGCGAAAGATCCCTGGGGTTTACTAGGCAGCCAATTTAGCTAAATCATTATCTCATTTTGGAAAATAAGTATAGAGTGATCGAGGAAGAAACCCAGTCTTGGGCCTCCACCCACATTTGTGTTTGCAACAGCAGACACCTGTCCACTCACATACACACACTTAAAGATGGGGAACAAGGAAAGAAAGAGAGAGAGAGAGAGAGAGAGAGAGAGAGAGAGAGAGAGAGAGAGAGAGAGAGAGAACCCCATTGGGAGAAAATGTCAATGGGAAGGAGGTGGAGAAAAGATGAGAGAGTAACGGAACAAAATTTTCTTCTCTGTGAGTTAACCAAAAGTTAAGACATTCCCTTCAGGAAATGTGCCAGGAGAGATGAAAAGTAGACTGTATGGGAAAAGAGAATGTGGCTGCATGCATAAGTACAAATGTCCTGGTGAAATCCATTTATTTTTATAGTTAGTAGACATTAATAATGATCATGGAACTAAAATGATACATTACACAATTTTAAAAAATATATGTAAATATGCTTGTAGAAATTTCAAATAAAATTTTCCATAGAAAAATCTATTTGCAGGCTACTTCCCATTACTTAAGGTCATGTTCAACTTCCTTAGCGATCAGGGAAATGCAAATCAAAACGACTTTGAGATACCATCTTACACCTCTCAGAATGGCTAAAATCAAAAACACCAATGATAACCTATGCTGGAGAGGATGT
>JAQHUG010000083.1:6553156-6575983 GCA_028555095.1 Dicrostonyx torquatus | reverse complement strand
AAAGGGAGGGGGGATAAAAGGGAGAAGGGAAGAACTGGGGAGAGCCTGGGGGTGGGGGAGGGTGGAGATGGAGGAGTCATTTTTGGTGTGGCAAGAGACTTGTCTCTAGAAGGGATTCCAAGTGTCCACAGGGATGTCCCCAGCTAGGTACTTGGGCGGCAGAGGAGAGGGTGCCTGAACTGGCCTTGTCCCATAGTTACATTGTTGAATTTCTTGATTGTCACCATAGAGATTTCGCATGATGGATGGGGATGGAGCCAGAGACCCACATTTGCATCAGAGCAAGCGACTGAGCTACCAGGGTTCAATGGAGGGGCAGAGAGAGGGAGAGGATGAGCAGGGAGGTAAGGATCATGAGGGAGTGGCCCACCAACTGAGAAGGTGTACTTGATCTATTGGGAGCTCATCAAATCCAACTGGACCACGACTAAATGAGCATATGACCAAATTGGACTCTCTAAATGTGGCTGCCAATGGGGACTGACTGAGAAGACAATGATAATGGCACAAGGACTTATCTCTTCTGCTTGTATTGGCTTTTTGGGAACCTATTCTATAGGGATGCACACCTTCTTGGACCAGGAGGGAGTGGGGAGGGCCTTGGGCTTCCCACAGGGCAGGGTATCCTGCCCCATCTTAAGGAAGCAAGGGGAAGGCAGTGGGGTAGTGGGTGAGCAGGAGGGCCTGGGACAAGGGGAGTAAATGTAAATTTTTCTTTTAACAATAAAAGAAAAAAAGGAGGAAAAGGAAAAAGAAAAAGCTATTTGCAAAGGTTGTTTTCTCTGGGTTTAGGATTCTGAGCAGGCAGGGCTCTTTGCCACATGTGACAATGTTAAGATTGTTTGAAACTTCAAACCGCAACTCTGTCTCTGTGGTTTCTGATGAGACATCTGCTCATTCCCTTTACTTTGTGCTTCTAGATGAAGCAACATTTTTATCTGTATATTTCCAAGTGCATTCCTTCCCTTCAGTTTGCAAATGTTTCGATTTAAGAAGCATCATCTTGGAGATCAGATCACTGGGGCTCCCTGAACTTTGTAATCCAGAGTTCAAGGTTTTAAAAATTTGGTATTTTCCACCCACCCATTATTTTCTAAGAAACTCATTGACTTTTTTTCCTTCAAAATTAATTTTATAGTTTAGCAATTTGTTTATTTGCTTCTTTTCTTTTTCCCCTAATGCCTCTTTGTTTTCTCTGCTGAATAAATTCTTTTGTGATTTTAGTTCTCTCGTTACACCTCTATCTAGCTTCTCTAAATTAATTTTGTAGCCTATCTACTTTGGTGGGCCCACAAAATTCATTTGTTGATAATCAACACCCAAAGAAAAAATAATAAAATATGGAGCCTTTGGGGGATGGCTATGATAGTAATGCTCTCAAAACTATATCAAAGCTAAAAAAGTATTTTAAATTTATATTAATAATAACAACCAGTTTTTCTTAATGGAAAGTAAATAATAATTAAATTACATTGCAAAAACTAAACCTGAGGAATATTATTCAGACAAAGCACCTTATGAAGAGCCATCTAAAACACAGCATCTTAGACACCTATGACAAGACTTCACTAATATTGTTCTGCAAGTTCATTGGTTTTCATCTTCTTCAGTTCCAGATCTATAAACAACACACTATAATTCCTTATAAATTATGTAGTCTATGTTATTTTGTTGCAAGTACTTGAACAATGTAAAAAAGCTACTGAGCATATTATTTCAATTAGTTTTTTTTCAATTTACATTTTTCTGTTCTCTTCTTCAAATTTAGGTTTTTATTTTCTGACATTTTCCAGGTTTTATTATTCAAAGATATTTGTAATTGTCTATGGAGAGTATTGACGATACTCACTTTAAATCTTGACAGATAATTCTGAAGTCTCTATCAGTATAGTGTTGACATCTGTAGATAATCATTCTCCATTAAATTTGAGATCTTCCTAATTATTGGCATGATTAATTGTTCCTTTGAACTTGAGTAATAAAGAGTTTGGAGATCCTTGAACTTTCTACTTTATATTGCTTCCCTGAGTACCTCTCTATCATGAAAAGAATGGACTCTATCAGATAAGTACAGAAATAGAAGCAGTGTAACTTCTTCATAATCAAGACAGTAGGTCAGACTTACAACCAAGGGTATGTGGACTTTGTCTCAAATGTCCTATTGCCAAGCAGAATTTATGCTCTGCTCCCCAACTTAGCCAAGACTAATAATATAGAGTGAGATGCAATTTCATACTTTTGTGCAGAACTGAAATTCTGAACTACTCACAGCCCTACTCTGAAGTTGTTTGACTAGAAAAATGAAAGTATATCATGCTAATTCCCGAGATGTGCAGCATTCCAGGCTCTCCATGTAGATGCAAACAAAAAGTGCGTGAGGCTCATGTGCAATTGGAGGGATTAGGTAGCCTTTGGTCACACTACTCATTATGCACAGATTAGAGCAACTCATTCTATTCTAGCAGAGAAAAAAGCTGAAACTCTTAGGTGAGTCCTTATTGTGTAACAAAGAGTGGGGCCACAGACTTTCTGTACTCATGAGCTAAAATACAGTCACAGCTGCCTACTCATTTTATCTCCTATTACTGGACCCAGGCCTTGCCAGGTGTTAAAACATTTCTGCACTCTCTTTTGATTTATACTAGTGGTTTTTCCAGACCATCACCATATTTAGTTGTACATTTGGTTACAGAAATCAGAAGAGAAAACTAAGGGTATAGTAATATACCATTTTATTATCATAGGATCTTTAGCCTCTCTGTCTTTTCCTCCCATCTCTAGTTCTATTCCTGCACATATTTTTAATATGATTTTTATCAGAGAGACAGAGAAAAGTTTCTGTCCATCATCCCAGAGGTTCTTATTGTTTGACTTGTTAGAAAGCATTCTGTGAATATGTCATGTTTCTTTTTCTAACAAATTTTAAAGCCTCATACTAAGAGGAACTGGTGGAAACCTAGGAGGAACAAGCTGCATAATAGCTCTAGTTATCAGTATTCAACGCTGATAGCTCAAAAGTCTGCAGCAGTGCTTTGATCTCTGCACTGTTTATCTGTGGCATTGTTCTGGGAGCCAACACAAAGGTCTGACTTGAAGGAGAAATAGTGATAACTTTCAGAATTTCAGAATTATCTCCAATAACAAGTTTTATCAACTTGAATTTTGTAAGGAAATTAAACCATGTAGTATAAGCAGAATTTCTCTCCTGCCTGCGAATTCCCAAGTAACTGGCACACAGGCTTAATATTAATTATAAATGCTTGCTCAATACATTTTAAATAACCCATATTTCTTTTCTACCCTTTGCCACATGTCTCATGGCTTGTTACCTCCTTTTCTATACAATCTGCTTCCTCTGTGTCTGCTGGCATCTCCTCTGACTTCACTGTTCTTCCTCCCAGAATGCTCAGTTCACTGTCCCACCTATACTTCCATCCTGGCTACCAGCCTGTCAGTTTTTTATTAATCAGTTAGAGCAATTGTAGGAGGAGGGCCTGTTTGTTCGTCCTGGCCACTCAAAACTGAAATAACACACAGAAACTGTATTCATTAAATCACTGCTTGGCCCATTAGTTCTAGCTTCTTATTGGCTAACTCTTATATTAATTTAATCCATATCCATAAATCTGTGTATTGCCATGTGGCAGTGGCTTACTGGGTAAAATTACCAGCGTCTGTCTTTGGTGGCTCCATGGTGTCTCTCTTTTCCTCTTACTTCTCCCAGCATTTAGTCCAGTTGTCCCTGACTACCTAAGTTGTGCCCTATCAAAGGCCAAGGCAGTTTCTTCATTCATTAATGATAATCGCAGCACACAAAGGGGCTCCCACATCAAGCAATATATTTTTACAGCATTCAGAAGGATTATTATATATATATTAAAAATAAGCCACAAAGTCAATAAAATTTGTGTTTTTTATTAAAAACGGACAGATAACATGCATAAGAATTCCCTTCATTAGAATAAACAAATTTACTATGTACAAACTTTGGATTTTTAAAAATTTTACTTTTTAAATATTTTTTCTCATTTTACATACCAATCCCAGTTCCCTCTCCCTCTTCTCCTCCAACTCTCTCCACCTACCAACCACCCCAACCCCATCCACTCTTCCCAGAGAGTCTAATACTTCCCATGGAGAGTCAATAAAGTCTGGTACATCATTTTAAGTCAGGACCAAGTCCCTCCCCAATACATCTAGGCCGAGTATGGTATCTTTCTAAAGAGAATGGGCTCCAAAATGGTAATTCAATCACTAGAGATAACTCTTAGGTCCCACTGTCAGTGGCCCCACAGATTAACAAAGAATAACCAGCCTATAATTCACAACCCAGAGAATTAAGGTAGCTAGGAGGACCCTAAGAGAGATATACATAGATCCTCTTGGGAAGGGGAAATAGACAAGGTCTCCTGAGAAAATTGGGAGCATGAGGGCACGCAAGAAGATGGGGAGGGGAGATGAGAAGGGGAAAGGAGAACATGAGGGATTGGGATGGCCAAGATGGGTGAAGGATAAAGAGGGAGAGCAAGGAAAAAGATTCCCTGATTGAGAGAGCCATTATGAGGCTAGCAAGAAACCTTCAGGTGAAATAACCAGAAAGCCACAAGGATGATCACAGCTAAGACCCTAAGCAATAGTGGAGAGGGTGCATGAACTTGTTTTCTCCTGTAATCAAATTGTTGACTATCTTAGTTGTCATCACAGAACCTCCATCCATTAACTGATGGAAGCAGATGTAAAGATTCTCAGCTAGCACTGAACCAAGCTCCCAAAGTCCATTCAAAGAAAGGGAGGAGCAATAATATGAGCAAAGGGGTCAAGGCCATGATGGGGACACTCACAAAGTTTAGATTATAAACTGCTTTGTGATGCAATTTTTTTTAACTTATGCTGGAAAATGCCTCACAGACACTCTCCCAAAAGTCACCATGACAAGAGCAATTTTTTGAGTGTGTCCTCAAAACAGAGAGTCTCTCTGAAGCAATATGTAAACAATGGAAGGAGCAGCAGAATAGGGGACAACCATTACCTAGAGGAAGAGATCGGTCTTTATGAACTGAGGCATGCTTCTGTTAGTTTCAGGTTGTGTTTCCTGCTTGCTCTTAAGTACTTTGAAACTGATGAGGAAAGAAATGTTTTATGCCAACATGTAATGGTTTAAAGAATGATGGGAAAATTGATCAGAATGAATTCAAATTGCCTTCTTAAAGCCTAACAAATTCTATAGTTATTTTGCTTAGAGCAAAGCATCTTCAGCTTCCAAGCTTCTAGAGAGACTTACATTTTTTTTGGATTCATATTCTTTTTTAAAATTGATTTTATTGAGTTATACACTCCATTTTTAATACAACTTTTAATTATTTTTTAGATTTTTTTATCTTCTGATCTATTCAATAGCTATATAAAATAATTTTTTATTGATTTGATTCCTATACTTTTCTAGTATGAGTAAATTCACAAAGTTATTTTCTTTGCTGATGTGTTACTCTATTCTGTTCTATCTAACCCTCAAGTGAAACTGAAAATGCAAAATTAGATTTAGTGTGCTAATTTTATCATTGATGAAATACTTCCAGTGTTTTAAGAGTTCCCTTTTGAGAAGTAACTTTGCTTACATTCAGACAAGGTTATCACAGTGTATGATTCCACTTGAAATTTAAATAATACTTCATCATAAGAACATCATTGAATATATAAAGCTTAGCACCATAAACAAATTCAAAACCAAAAGATGAATTATGCATCCATATGAAAATGAACTAAACCTCCTACAAAATGAAGTTGGAGTGGAGGGGATAAAAAGGGAGATTTAATTATTGGTTTAAGGCTTTATTTTTATTCTACTAATATTATCCTATTATTTAGAGTTCAACATGAGTCTAATGATATAGTTATTATATTCTGTTAATCACCAGGATTTATGGAGAGATCATCTTGCTAATAATACTGATAGAGATTAAAATGTATCAGTAAAACAACTCAAGAGTTATTTTGGCAGGCTAAAAAAATAATAAATCTCAAAGGCATATAGGGATGCTACATTCAGAGTGAGAAATTTTCTGCTTGGAGTGCACTAATAGAAAATGCAGCTAGAAAGTGAAATTAAGTAATTGTGCTGTGTTTATTCTGGGGGAAGAAATAAATAAATATTTGAACAGAAAATTAGTAAAAACAAACAAACAAACAAATAAACAACAACAACCAAAAAATGGGGAATGAGATGTCCTTTTTTTTGGAATTCTTTGCACCAACGAAATTTTAAAAAATGCAATTTACACTCTAATTTGAAATATATTCTTATAATATAAATAGGAAAAAGGCAATATGTATATTCTTTCCCCTTTATGTCATGGAATATGTAAATCTCTGACAAAAGGACTCCTTGGTATCAGAGTGAGATAAAACTAAACTTTTCAAAAGATAGAAGTTTTCAACCAAATTGTAGCATGTCAGAAATGAAGGACTGAATGTGTGCATTTTCAAATTATTGCTCAAAAGAATATTGAAAATAACAGTCAAGAATATGGACAACTGTTCTGGTGGCATGGAAAGTTTATGAAAGGTCGATTGCTAAGTGTAAGTCAAATGCAAATCAGATAAGAGTTTCAAACTTGAGAAACACTGCAGCATACTTATATCAGAGGTGGTCCTACACCCCAAACCAAGTTGTCTTTTTATATTTTCTGAATGTAAGTAAAAATTCAAAAATCTGGAGTTGTCTTCATACCACAAACCAAGACACATTTTAGTTGCATTACTGTTTGATTTGAATGTGCTTCTAAATTGAAATGATATTTAATGTAATTACAATTAGGTTTAATTTAAAGAAATGTAGGTGTTTATCTTAACAGTCTATTACTTTCCACTTTGATCTTGGTAGATAGTTAAACAAGTGATTTTTAAATACATGTTCTTTTTGTACTGTGTTTATACAAAAGACATCCAAATCTTTGATTTATGGCTAACTAACTCATTCATCAGTGGTACTTTTGGGTCAAAGATGTAAAGCTTTTATTAAGAGAGAAGCAAAATTCAAACTCTGACTTCTTGACCTGAAGCACACAAGTTTAACATCTAGAAGATGCACCAGCGGGCTGATGACAGAAATAGTCCAGGATTGCTAAGTCTTTGTATTCTCTCTTTGATTAACTTTTATGCTCACAACTAGGACATAAGTATTCTCATAATTCTTCATAATCACATTCTTATCGAGTTTGCTTACATCTACTGCAATGGGCAGCTGTGAGACAAATTCTGGCCCAATTCTCTCCTCAAGTTCTTTTCATTACTTCAAAATAGTCATTCTTCTGGGTCCAATTCCTTCCACATTGCTGTCTTTAGTATTCTCCTGGCTTCATCACTTCATGATCATCTAAATCAGATTATAAACTGATGATTACAAAAACCATTCATTTCATCAGAATGTTGAAACAAAACTTAGCCTCTGTAATTTTGTCTATTTTCTATAACTAGCCAATGAACCTATCTTTCAAGTTTCAGCTATTGAATACCTTCTAATGCATATAGTAATTTAAAATCTTATTGTCACTATCTTGAATTGTGATAGCCTTATTTTTAATTATAATACTATTTTGAAAAATCTGCTTTGTTGTTTTCCCTTTATTTTCTCCTTAAACTCATGAACTTGAAACCTACCAACATGAGGAACATCCCTCCACATTCCCAAACAGCTTTCTACTCCCTACAGTTTATTGTCCTTACTAGAACCTCTGAACGTCTCATTAATATGGTTCAAAAGACCACCCTATATATCCTATTTTATTTAAGGTTGTTATTCTAAAGATTCCTTTAGTCAAACTCCTCAGTCAAATCTTTGGGCTATTTTTAGGACAAAATATTCTTTACATACTCTTTCTGGTTTTTTTTCTTTGTTCTTTCTTTTCAGTTTAAAATTCCATTTACACACCTATTTTCCCATAAAGCCATGTCCTGATATTCAAGATGACCAAACGTAACATTTCAGCTCATGTCTGTATCAAGTTATAATACTTTATGACAAAATATTTGCTTATGCAGTAGATATCTAACTCAGTGTGCCACAGAAACAGGAGAAATTTTTGATGCCTGACGTGCTCTTCAAGTTAGAAGAAGTTTTTTTGTGAATTCTGGGTAAAACGATTTCTCCTGTAATTGGCATGTGTTATTATTAGTGCCGTTCATTTATCTTGTTTCCCAGGCTCTGCCCTGAACTGAATGCAGTTTTGTCTACTTGCCTTTCTTCTCTTTGAAAGACGTGAAAGAAAGCATGGTGTCTAAAGACTGTGCCATCATCAACACTGAATAATAAGTGAAGAAGGCTTTGGAGGAGGAGGTTTTGCGTTGAGTGCAATTATTATGTACAATTTTCTGTCTTTGTCATTCACATCAACAGGAAATGCATAAAGACCATAATTATGTCTGCTTCTCTGATATGAGGCAAGAAAAAGCAGATGTGATAATCTCTTGAATTGAGTTAAAGGACTTAGGTGGCAGTGATAGTCTCTGTTACAATATCTGAGCTCACAGTAAATCTAAAAACAGCTTTGCCAGACAGGGCCTTTGTATTGCCCCCGGGATACACAAGCCACCACACACAGGCACCGTTGCTACTGTTTCCTTTTATTTGTTTTGTCTATTACTTTCAAAATAGATATGCCTTTTACATTATACTGTGTCATCTATATCATCTATGTCCTGTGTAAATTCTTCTGAAGTTATGTTTGCTGTTAATGCAAGTGGTAGATAAAAATTTTTATCTTCATTTTTTAAATATTTCTAAACATAGGTACTGTTTTCATATTATTTCTGGCCCTCCCATTCTGACTTCAACCTCTCCCGTATTTGCTCTACTTCCTCTTAAATTTACAACCTCTTCTTTATTAGCTATTATCGATACATAAACAAGTTTATATGTAAGAAATGTATATATACATTTCATTTTTATCTCATACTGAGTCTATTTAGTTTTGCTTATCTCTACAAATCTGACCATGTGGGATTGGATAGCCAATCAGATGCTTATTTCTGAAGAAAACTGATTCATTCTCTCTTAACAATTTTCTGTAGCTTTTCATCTAAGTGTGAAAGCCTATATATTTTCCCATTCCACACTGGTGTATTGACTGATATGATCATGATGAAGGACTTGATTATAAAACCATTTTGCTAAGATTTTGTATGTGAAGCTTCCTTATGTCTGTCATTCCTATCACGTCTAAACACAGGCCAGGGAATGGTGCTACTAAAATGGGCACGTCTTCCCATCTCAGCTACAGGAAATGGAGATAATCCACCCAGGCTTGTCTATAAACCCATTGCTAAGGTGATTCTACATTCTTGTAAGGTTGACAGTTTATAATGACCACCGAAATAATATAGTCATCTTAGAACATTTTGGGTTGATTATATTTTTAACCAATAAGACACATTCTATCTGACTTAGCATTTCATTTCCATATATTTCCTCAAGAGAAAACGATACTTGTCCACAAATAAAATTTTAAAAATAATCTAAAATGTTTCATTCAGAATTTTCTAAGATAGAATGAATTAAGAAATCGGGAGAACTGATGTGTTGTCCCCAGGTTTTGAGATGCTAGACCTAAATTTGACCTGCTAATACACAAGAGAATGGATATATTTTAAAACAGTATCCTGAATGGTTAAAGTCAGACACAGATGAAGTTATATATATTGGTATAAATATAATATGTATATAAACCTCTGGCATAAATAAAATTCTCATTGAAAGAATGTAGAACATGCCTGAAATTAATGTATGGCCACAGAGAAACAACAAATCTAAGAAAACATATTGGGATTATTTTGTAAGTGGATGGGAGGATAGTTTCTGTTTTATCTGTTTCTGTATTTGTCAGAGTACATCTTGCTCAGTATTTAAAATAAATGAAATATATATATACTTTATGCAAATTTTATTAGGTGTTGATATTTTTCCCGTTGTTAGGAATAGAATCTGAGGATTTGTATATACCAAACCAGACCTTCAACATTGAGTTACATCCCCAGAGTCAATTTCTGATGTTCCCAAAACTGTATAGTGAGAAACAATTGTATAAGGCTTTGACATTATTACTCCCTAGAATGATTCTAGTGATAATGTTGTTTCAAGGACAAACTCCTTCTGAGAACTTCATCAAAATACATCTGAAATATGACTTTAAAGCTGTTTTATTATAAGGATAGAGCCAAAATTTGATCATGAATATTTTGTGGTTTTCTACATCAGTCTCTTTTCCCTCTTTGCATAGCTAAAATAAGAGGCACAGAGTAGGCATGACTCAGCATAATAAATTTCTACGTTAGTAATAAAATTAACAGTAAATCTATGTTAGTCTGACTCCACCCTTTATGAATATTCCCTACTGTTTGAGGTGATACTTTGGATTCCCTTGTCTTCCATTTGAGGAAGATGTTATGGTTTTAGAAACGTGTGATTTTCCTATACATTTCTTTCAATCTTAGGCTTTTTTTCTATTTGTTCAGAATTTATATATTATCCTATTTTTCTTCATTCAGCCTCAATAATTTTTTTCAAAGAGATAATAGCTGTGATAAAAGAGTGGAGAGTACATATTATATGATTTTCTTGAAGATGTAGCTTCCACACTTTTGGTTGAGAATGTAACTTGACCTCTCCTACTCAAAGCCACCAAAAGTGGCTCTGCTGTTGAACAGATGAGAATGACTCCAATTAACATGCCAAAGTCCTCTCCACATCCTGTCTGTTGAAGTTCCAAAGGAAGAGTCCTTTCATGTGATAACCACTGTTTAAAAACTTTATTTGTATTACCAACTTAAATATTTTCATTTTATATCTGTGCTTTAGTAAATCCTTTTGGGGGGAAATGAAAAGAATAAAATCAAAGATAACTACAAATCCCACAGGAATGCTTAATAAATGTCAAATTAGAGAAAGCAGAATTAGACTAAAGGCTTAACTGCAGCCAAAAATGAAATGAAATTTTTTTAAAAAAGTTACTTTCCTTTCCTTTGAATCAGACAGTTATTAAAATGTCTAAATTCTAGAGAGATGCCAAAGGCAGGTATGAAAGTTGGCCCCTAGAGTTAAAAGAGAATTCGTGTTTATGACAAGTTCCAAGGATTCCTCTTCCAAAAAAAAAAAATGTTTGCAGTAGGGACAGAGGAAAGCCTCTTTCATATTAATATTTCCTGAGCAGCTGGTAGCCAGAGCCATCCCCTGTGCTGTTGCCTGTCACTTTTGGAGGCCTTTGAGTCAAGCCCAAGCTGCCTGCCTGTCCCAACAGTGGTTCTTTTTCATCAAAAAATCATTGCCATGGCCTCCCAGTTCTGTGCAGGGAGAGAAAAAAAAAAGCTTTTGAAATCGGTGCAGCCTCGCTGCACAGCCAGTCATAAGCATTAGAGGAAAACACGCAGCTCATTTGTTTAAAAGTTCATTCGCAGCAGTGTGGTTTAGACTGATGTGAGGTGGGCTTTGCTCAGTGCTGCTCAGCTCCATGGCAAAGCAGAGCTAGGTCACTTTTCAAAGACTTCCTTCGTCCCTGCCCATAGCTCAGCTACTGCAACAATAGGGCTTTGAAAAGAAGAAAAAAAAAAAAGTAAAGAGAAAGAAAGAGAGAAATGAAGAGAAAAAAGAAAGGGAAAAAAGAAAAAAAGAAAGAAGACACCAGCATGAGAGTCTGAGAGCTCATCCAAGCTCAAACAGCCCGGCTACTGTCCAGGACAGAGGGGCGCGTCTGAAGGTGGAATGAGGTCTGGGTTCAGAACAGCCCCAAGAATTAATTTAAAGGAATTTCTCCACCCATTCCCTGTAAAAGCAGCTGCGGTAGCTTTGGTAAAATACTTCGCGGATCACAGGGCAGTTGGCCATGTAGATTGTGCCTTGCTCTTAAAGAATTCTATTTCAGAAAAATAATGTGAGAAATGGCAGACACTAAAGTTGTTTTCTACTAGGTAGAAATTTAAAAAAAAGAGCCATCTACATTGTTCATTGAATAGGGGATCTGGATAATCAACACATATTACAAATGACAGTTTATTTCCTCCAGAAACAATGCTTCTTGGAAAGAGGTATGTTTATTAGATATGATGCATGAAGAGTACCAGTCATTTTGAGATCTGAAGTACCCAAGGCAATCGTGATATGTTTTCCCTAGCTTATGCAGACACATTGATGGTGGTGAGGTATGATGTTAATGCCACAAGCCTATGGATCTATTGTTATAATTCTGCTGAGGTCTTAAAAATTGCTTTTAAATTTAAAACCTTATTTTGAGAGCTGTCAGGCTACAGATAATACAAATGCAGTTAAAGTGTGTCAGATATTCTTGAAGTAAATCTGAACAGATACAGACGATAAGATAGAATGCCCATAGCATATGTGGAAGGTACTAACAATATACTCCTAGGTCATGCTTATAAACTACACCTAATGTATGCATGCAATTAGAACAACCAGGTACCTTGCCTGCTTAAGAACTAAAATAAAGTTTTGTAGAAGCAAAAAGGGTAATTAGAGTGTGGAGATAGAAAGAATAATTGAATTAGAAGTTGATTCGCTTTATTCTATAATTATGACTTTCCTTGATGATATCAATGGGGCTAAATCTAGTGAAAATTTTGCCATCCACCAAAGTGTTTTATGAGTAGATAAAATTTGAAAATATATTAAATACTGAAAGGTATACTCTGAATCAGTCGTGTGGGTTGAGGGGATCTTGTATAGTTTGTGGTTATGAAGAGGTTTAGAGATGAACAAGTACCTTGATACCTGTCTTCATTTCCTAGCTAAATAACCCAGAGTAGTAGGTAACTGCAGGTGGGGTGGATTCCTCTGAAGACTGATTGAAATGTCTCCAGAATCTAGGATATTTATGGAAGTTCATCCTTGAACTAGCATGTGTGATAGAGTGGGGACAGAGGTGCCAGGGAAAAGAAGTTCCAGTGTGTGTCTGAATAAGGGCCTGCTGAGTACCCACTGCATTCCAGTTCTATACAGGGAAGAACGTTCCCTTGGGTGAGGACTTTTCACTTGAGAAAATCTTTGAGGGTCTCAGGGAAGAAGGTTGTCTGCTGTGCTGACTCCCAGAAAAGGGAGACTATGTTCAGTGCAGTGTCTTCCAGAGTAGCATGCACAAAATCCCCTGCCACACACACTCACACATGCACACCCAAATACAAACCACCTGGGAAATGAAGATATCAAAATCACAACTCAGATGTTTGTCCTTTTAGAGAAATGATTCCACATGTTGTTACAGATTTATTTCAAAAGGGCACGCTCATTTAAATGAAGATAAGAAAATGGTTTTATAATTAATTACATGAAATAATAGTTCCAGGGTTCTTAACAATTAGTGGAAACAGAGATCATGAATGTACAGGTGAGCATGGAGGAATCCATGAGAGGAGTTGAAGGGAGAGAAAGAAAGGGAGAAATTTAATTAAAATTATCTCAAAAAGGGAAAAATATTAAAATAGGTTAAACAGACTGAATATAAGTATAAGCTAATCATTAATTTTTATTATTTATAAAGATAACAAATAAACTAAGCTGTAAGCTAATAGCGTCTTAAGGCATCTGTAAGCTCTGTTTTATCTTATTTTTACTAAAAGTGCAGCTAAACTCCAGCTTCCAGCAGTTTGATTATGTTGTCTAGAGTTAACACATGATCTGCTTTACCTGGAGAAATATTACTGTAACCCTAGGTATAAATGTAATAAAATTAAACATTTGCACTTAATAAATCATAAAAGCATTTATATCAAATACAATTCTTTGGTGCATATGATCTAAGCTCTTATTAAATATAAAAGCAGGTATTGCGGTCATTACTCACTTGGTAGAATGCTGATCGAGGATATACCAAGCCATGGGTTCTGTGGCTAGCCATGTGCAAAACCTGGTATGGTGGTACACGCCTACTCTTCCAGCATTGAGGAACGATCAGAAGTTCTGTCATCTCTAGGCTAACTACATGGTAAATTTGAGGGCAGTTTGGAATACAGGAAACCCTAACTCCCAAAAATGCAAATAAATGAAAATGAAATGAGACCCACAAGCCAAATTGGATGGATACATTTGAAAAAATACTTAAAGATTTAAATCTTGGCAGAATATTTGATACAGCAGGACACAAAACATATGCAATGTTTATTATACAGCATCTTTATAGTTCTTTTTTATAACTCTTAGTTCTAAAAACATCACTTCACATTAACACACAGCACAAAATAGTAACAATATGGTATGGCTACCTCTGAAACAGTTGAAAATTCTGTCCTAATCCCAAACTAATACTAACTGAACTTTTAAAAAATGAAACTCAAGTCAGATACTCTAACAGCAATTTTAAACATCAATTGTTCTAATATAATATAACCCAAAGATATACTAATCTGATGCTTATAGGTTGAGGAATGACAGTAGGAAAATATTATGACTCTTTGTTTTCTGGATTAAACCAAGATGTTTTTATAAGTCCAGAAAACTTCATTATTGCTGTCAAAACATTGCAGTTCTTAATATGCAATAGTCTTGGATGGTAGCCATGGTATTTCAGGCATCATTTACTCTATCAGAATTGTATTGTATGGAGGGAAGTATACACAAAGCAAAGCATGCATGCTGTATGTTTGTATTAAGGCTTCGACGAATTTATGTAACCACACACAGACAAGTACTATGAGAAACCTTTTGGATTCATTACATACTCTATTTTCAATTTATTTGCAATTGTTGTGCCATGCAGAACTATAATACCTTAACTATTATTGAATTGAATGTATATTACTGATGTTTTCAGATGTGTTCCAATATGGGCAACTTTTTGTTTGTTTCATTGTACTATATAAAGAGCACACTAATTTAAAAATGGAGTGTTGTGGCCAGCCTCATTATCATTCTTGCGGTATGATTGTTTTAGTAATTCATGCATGCATACATACAATATATTTTGATCAAGTATAGCCTTACTTCCCTTCCTTACAATTCTTCCTCTATGCACTCCCACCACTTTTCCCTCCCACCTGTAGTTTTTTTCCCTTTAATCCACTGAGTTCATTTAATGCTGCTAGTATGTGCGTGTGTATTGGAGACTTAGTCTATTATCATAGACTAACCATCTCAATCGCTAAGGGAAAAAGATGTACCTTCCCAGGACAGCCAACAGGTACAGATAGTTCCTTAGCTAGGGATGGGTCTTCATGAGTCCCATGCTGACCATCTTATTTTTGTTGGCTTATTATTTCATATGTTCTACAAATGCAGTCAAAGCAAAGGCTATTTCCTTGCCTACATGCACATTGACTCTTTCCATCTGCACATTTTTTTTTCTGCAATGATTCCTGTACATTGGGAAGAAGAAGTGTGATTCATGTTCCATTTAGAACTGGACAGTTTACATTCTCTTATTCTCTGCATTTTGACCATTTGTGGCTCTGTATTTATAGCCATCTATGGGGATAACATTCCTCTGATAAAGGGCAAGAAACACATTTTATGAGTATAAAAATATGAGCTGAGTGGACAGTTTTATATTAAGTTCATTCAGCAGAGTAGTAGTATCAGGTTTTCACCTAGGGCTTATGATGGAGCCAGTCACAGATTTGGGACATAGATTCTGTCTTATATAATGGATTTAAATCCAAGGAATTTTTCATTTTCTCTTTAAAGGTCTCCATCATCTTCATGAAGTTATGTTTAAAATTGTTTTCTTCTTCTTCTGGGTTAGGATGACCAAGTCTTCCTGTTGTATGATCACTGAGTTCTGGTGTTACCATGCTGCTTTTTGTGTTGTCGAATGAATTATTGCATTAATGCCTACCCATTTCTTCCTCCAATTGGTGACAGCAGTGTCCTTTCCTCTGGGTCTGATCTTTGCTTTGGCTGTCTGTTTCTTTGGGAACTATTATTGGTCTTCTCTGTACTGTCATTGTCTATGTCTCAGGGAGTCACTGATATCTCTCTTAGCCTACCCTTTTGGTTCATTCTCTTGTTCTGCTTTCCTGGTCCACTCTTGCAGCCACAGCCTATGCTTCAGAATTCTTCTCTTGGTCCTCTCTGTGTAGTTGCATACTGTGCTTCAGGGTTCCCCTGAGATCATGGGGGATAGGAAGGTTTGAGGGCAAAGTAGAACTTGTAGCTTAAAGTGTCTGATTAGTGGGGTGGGGATGTTGGAGAAACCTACCTCTTGATCCTCTCTGTGTAGTTGCAGCCTGTGTTTCAGAGTTTCTTTAATGCTTCAGCGGATAGGATGATATGGGGGCAGAGAGGAACTTGTAGATTGAAGAGTCCAATCAATGGGGTGGAGGTGTTGAAACTCCCTACCTGCAGGAAACTTGCCTGCTGTAGAAGGTGGGGGAGGAGCCCTGGGGTTTTACCCCAGTGTGGAAGGCCTAAAAAGTCAAGTTTCCCACAGGGTGGGTGGTCACTCACCTCTTGGTACTCTCTGTGTATTTGCAGCCTGTGTTTCAGAGTGCCTTTGAGGTCTTGGGGCATAGGAGTGTTTGGGGGTGCCGTGGGACTTGTAGCTTAAAGGGTCTGATCGATGGGGGTATTTGAAATGTGTATTTCTAGAAACAGCAGTATAGCTTATATTTTTTCAACTTTTCAGATGATTGAATGTATTACTATATTAATCTAAATATATTACCATATTAATATAATGTAATTATAATATCATACTAATCTAGATGAAAGTCTGGTGATCTAGAACTCTACCAAAATATTTTACAATATTTCTTGAAAAGTGTTCTTATCAACTACTATTGACTTATAAATAGTGCAGGTTCAAAAAATGTCTGACCTTTATCACTCCGTTAATACAGTATTGCTTTTTTATTTTGGTAACATATCTTTATGGATTAGAGTGTCGGAATCTAGGTGATAGAATATTCTGATTGGGCCAGTTTCTACAGAATTTTACATGGGACATTATTGCATGGTGTCTAGTCATTATATAATATTCTCACATCCTTCAATTTGTTACTGGAATATTCAAAAATCCTACAATAATTGAGAAATTGCGATCCTTAATAGTTGTGAAGACACCCTGACACATACACACACACACACACACACACACACACACACACACACACACACACACACAAAAGCTAGCCATTTGAGAACAGATCTTCACCTTCCTTTCCTGTTCATTATTTGCAAAAGATCTGGCCCTGTACTCTTGGGATCTCTCTTGGGCATTTTTATGGTATCAGATTAAGTTCTGTGAAATATCTTGAAGCTGCCCTGTGATTCTCACTGCATACATCCCTCAGTATAGCTCTTTGCAGATTTCTAGCCTCACTAACCCTTGTTAATGAATTTACTTAGAAAAAAAAAGAGTTTCTTAAATTGTACTGCTTTGGGGGTAAAGAAGACTTGAAGATTCGAAAAAGTAGATATTCTTCTGAATATCATCCCTAAGTATTTGCAATAAAGAGCCATAGACTATCATGTAATTGAAAAATCTTCTTGAAGGTATCCACTTAAGAACTCTAGAAAATTCCAGAAACACCATTAATAAAGAAATTAGCTCTCAAAATTAACTGATTTTGAATTTTAATGCCTTTTTGATTCTACACAATGCTTCTTGTTAAATCACAAATTGTATTTAACAACTGTTTTATACAATTCAATATCGTAGTAGCAATTAAGGCAGATTACAACCTAAATAGAATCAATTCAAGGTATTAAATAAGGAGTAAGCCTCTGCTTCAGAATGAGTAGATGAGGAGGTCCCTGGCTGCCTGACAAGGCAGCACATAGTACTAAATATGCAAAGCTAGCTGGGAGGTTCTGCCTTTGTGATCTGTAAGCAGCAGCAATTCAAGGATATTTAGCGCTAATGAAGAGCATCAGAACTGTTCAAGTTAATTAGCATTTATCCTTCCTCCTTCACTGAGTCCTTCCATCATGCTTCATTCAACATTAAGTCTAAGCATGTACAATTAGGAATAAAAGTGGGGCCTGAATTACCTATCCTTTGGAAAAATTGGCAGCTGAACACCAGCTTTCCACATTCATTTGTCAGCATCATCAACAGTAAGGACCCATTCTTTTGTTGTTGTTACTTATTTCAGAAATGAAAGTTATGTGACATACTGGATTCATGAAATAAAATACTAATATATCAAAGTGTCTACCAGCGAAAAAGATATTTGTTCTTTTCCTTTTTTTCTTTTCCCCATTTACTAACATTTTAATATACTAATATACTAATACTCGAGCAGTACTTTTAAGTTCACAGTTCCTGTAATTGTTGGAGTTGAGTTTTGTTGTTACATGTTTTAACATGCCTTGTGTGTCATAATATGTATTATTCATTTTAGAGGTGAGAAAAGAATTTCCCTCTAGATTAGTGGTTCTCAACCTGTGGATAGTGACCCCTTTGAGAATCTAGTGATCTTTTCACAGGGGTCACCTAGACCACATTATGATACCTAAAGTAGAAAAATTGCAGGTGTAAACTAGCACAAAAATAACTCTGGCTTGTGATCATCACAAATGAGAAACTATGTTAAAGGGTCACAACATTAGAAAGGTTGACAACCATTTTCTAGGTGGCATGATCTGAAACCAAACTGCTTACGTAAGTATATCTTTTCATTTCTAAATTTTGATTTTATATTCCTACTTGCGCAGTATGTTGTGAGTGTGTGTATTGTTGCTGTTGAAGACTGAATCCAAACCTGCCTCATGGGTATTGGAATAGCAAACTGCCAATGAAACACCTTTTATCATTAAGTGATCATTTTTAGCTAGGATAAATGATACCTTTCCTTTGCTCCTAAAATGACCATTTTTAACTAGGGTATTTTCTTCCTTATCATATTCATAAAGGTCCCTTCTACAGGTCTCTTTGTGGTTTAATATTTAACGTAAGTTGAGATTTCTGGCAATGTATCTGAAGTATAAATTGGTTATGTTTATCATTGAACTCATCAGAGGTACAGTGTAAGAATTATCTCTCCTTTGAAATACATTCAATACAAGTCATTGAAGAGCTGGATACATTGCAGGTATTCCAGCTTTCAGCTCTGTTTTAATTAGGAAGACTTCTGTCTCAATTCCTTTACTTGTTAATGAGTTAGAATAGATGAGAAATTTGACTTAGAGTCTCAATGCTCTAGCAGAATTGTGAGGGCTTGTGTAGTTTGCATAAGAAAATACTTAAAAATTTGAAAAATATGCATTAAGACTACCATTTATTGTAGATATTATTTATTTTCCCCAATGAGGGTTACCAGAATAATCCTTTTCAAAATTATTATTGGCAGGATGTTGTGACCAATCAAAGATGCAATGTATTAAAAGTAAAAATGCATCAGGTGTTAGCAGAAGAAGAGAGGAAGGTAGCAGAGTGACAGTTTCCCAAAATGACAGTTTTGAGACTTAGTACCTTATATATTTTAATGGTGTGATACCTATTTTAAATAAGCAGAATCATAATTTGAATTTTACAATTTAAATAACTTATATTATGTCCCTCATATTTCATACTTGATATCTTCAAAATAGTAGCAGATTATTTTCTCTCTATGACCTGTATTTCATTGAAACATGACCATGTCTCAGAAATTATTATACAGCTTCAGGATAATTAGATTAGGTGCTGAGTTGAGTACTATCTGTCTCCAATTTTAGAAATATTTTAATGAATTCTGGATCTTTGGAAGAAAGAAATTTTTATAAATAAGTAAAATAAGATATTTTATGAGTAAAATCTTAGCATTACAAATCAACTAATATGTTTTACTTTTCACTGGTTTTATTTTTAAAAATTCAGTTTATTCTCAAATAGAATTGATAATTGAAACCTGTCTAGGACCAGCCTTGACAAAAATACCTCTTCCAGGGGACTGGCATGGGAATTTAGAAATATAAGTAAAGAATAGGAAGACACATAGAGAATAACAGAACAGAAGTCATAGAATGATACCAGAAGGGCATTCCAGTGATTACTAAAACTTGCCCATGTTTATTTTCCCATAACTTTTATACCCAATGTAAATGAGGGTAGAATGGGGAGAGAAGGTAATCAAAGACTTTATTGACATGATACAAATGAATACTCAAACAGTCAATTGCTTTATTGCTCTGAAACATCAAATCATTATCTTTCTGTTGTCTAGATAGTGGAGCTTCTCTAGACTGCACAAGTTGAAGAAAGCCACTCCCCAGGTGACCTCATAGTGACAAAAGAGGAAGTAGAGGGGTGTTCACATATCCTGACCATCTGTCAAGATTGAATGGAGCTATCTTAATGTTAGAAGTATCAAGTAATTACATCCTGAGTTGTGATGTTTTACTATGCTTGTTGACCATTTGAGCAACATTCAACTTTCTGATAGTCAAACAACGTAGAAATGGACCCACATTTTAGGGCTTCCAGAGAAACCACATTTATAGCTGGGTTTATTTGTCTGAAATGATCTGTTCTAACCTACGTAGAATTATGTTACTGTCTAAGCTAAATAATTCTACTTATTATCACCTCCTAAAACAACTAATAAAGAAGACTAGAATTCTTAACACAATGCAGCTGTAACAAAGTGAAAAGTTTCTGGTCTGCTGTGGATTCTTCTCAACATTGTGCAACTAATGCCTAAACATGCCTTGTCTCAAATATGGGTGCATAGTCTTCCCAGAAGTTTAGAGCTGAGATACTACAGAATTCAATGAAAACAAGGAATGACTTTTTAAAAAAGTCTATCACATCCTGTAAAATTACTGAAAATCACTGTTAAGTTTCAATTGATCTTCATGATGTTGGGAAGTGTTTTTGAGTAAAGTATCTCATGAAGTAGCAGAGCTTCTTTGACTACCAGGGAGTCACAGCCTTTAAACCAGAGAGACAAATTTTAACTTGTAAAAATTCAGAGGGATAATGGCAGAAAGAAAGAGAGATAACGACAGAAGTACAGATAGAGGCTGGAACAGAGACAGAGAGAAGTAGGCAGAGACAGCGATAGAGGCAGGGACAGAGACAGAAAGAAGTAGGCAGAGACAAAAACAGAGAAATAGATACAGAGACTAAGACAGAGACAGAGAGATAGAGATAGAGGTAGAGACAGACATAGAGAGATAGAGTCAGAGAAAAAGAGATAGAGGCAGGGACAGAAAGATGAAGTTTTAAAGGATTGAAGCTATTTTAAAGGGAAGGTATATTATTAAAGTCTACATCTAGCTTATTATAAATCATATATGAATTGAAAATAATTACTAGTTTAAAGTCCACTAGAGAATTATTATTGGTTACAAATAATGAAGTTGTACTTGATCTTATCCTAGACTATGACATCAGTATCTATTTTTAAAAAGTCACAGGAAGCATTAAGTGTTTAACAAGAGGCATAAACAATTCCCTAAAGGTGCTGCAACCTCCCATTCTAGGCACTACTGTTCATGTAGTCTGAGTTGTAAAATCATGCCTGTAGCATGAATCTAATTGGTTTTAATAAAAAAAAGCCTGGAGTCACATGTTAGGGGTTGAAAGCTGAAAGAGCAAAGAAGCAGAGCAGCCAGCCACCAGTTCTTTATTTCTAGGAAATCCTCAGACCGAATGGGGTATCCTGTCTCTACAAGTCATGAGACTTGTAAATGGATATTTTCCCCATCTTCCAGCCCCAGTGGACCAGTTTCTCTCTGTCCACAGGTCTGTAGCCACCTATAAGATAACCAAAGCCTTGATATTAATTGTAATTGTTTGGCCAGTGGTTCAGACACATTACTCAATGGCTCTCATGTAAATTAACTCATTTCTACCAATCTGTGTATCGCTATATGGCCATGACTTACTGGTGATGCCCTGACATATTACACCTTCAGAAACTACATGGCATCTCCCTGACTCTGCCTTCTTTATCTCTACATCTTTGGATTTCCTGCCTTGCTCTATTCTACCTGACTATTGGCCAAAACAGCTTTCTTCATTAACCAGTTTAAGAGACATATATTCATAGAATACAGAAGAACATCCTACATTATTATCCCTTTTTTAAATTAAAAAGGAAGGCTTTCACTTTAACATAGGAGAAATCTATATAACAAAACATGTATCAAGCAAGAATTACATTTACAATACCTACTCTATTTGTATCTGACAAAACTAAAGAAAATACTCTATCATCTATCTTATCTTTGTTAACCCAAAGTTTCATATCTAATTTATCTTTTATCATAATTAAGGAAAGCTATTTTTACAGCTATTTAGTCTTCAACTTGATCAAAGACCACAGAAGTATATAGTATTACCTACATAAACTGGAAGTGTACTGTAAGCAACTTTTAAAACTCCAGAAATGACAGAGATATCTGGCTACCTGAACAGTCACCAAAAGTTTTTCTGTAATGTTGGAGCATCCATCTTCAACCTATAGGCCTAGTGTGTTTAGAAGACTTCTCAGCGAAGCCGAAAATTTGAAACTGTCTCACCTATATTGGCAATTTATCAATCATTCCCCTCTCTGTCCTGCAGAATGTCTGGCAGACTCTTCCATGAAGCAGGAATCCGGAAGAACTATCATATCTTTATTGCAGGAGGGCCCACTTATTGTTCTTGCCACTTGGCCAGCTTAGCCCCGAAATAAACAAACAGAAATTGTATTAATTAAATTACTGCTTGGCCCATTAGTTCTAGTCTCTTATTGGCTAGCTCTCACATCTTGATTTAACCCACTTCTATTAATTTGTATATCTCCATGTGGCAGTGGCTTAGCAGGAAAGATACTAACCAGCGTCCATCTCAGGCAGAGGATCCATGGGGTCTCTCTGACTCTACTTTCTTCCTCCCAGCATTCAGTTCTGTCTTCTCTGCCTAC
>JAQHUG010000083.1:6525122-6549696 GCA_028555095.1 Dicrostonyx torquatus | reverse complement strand
CTCTCTCTCTCTCCTTTTTAAGCCCTCTCAGGTTTTTAAGTGGACATAGCTTACCATGTTGGCCGCCAAGCTGTTGCAGGAGGGGTGGCTGTGTCCCGCTGCCCAGCTCCAGGAGTGGGCAGGCTGTGTTCTCGGTGCCTGGCTAACTTAACCCCCAAAATGATTACACAGAAACTGTAATCATTTAAACTCTGCCTGGCCCACTTGTTCTAGCCTCTTATTGACCAACTCTTACATCTTGATTCAACCAATTCTGATTGTCTGTAAGTCACCACAGGGTCGTGGCTTACCAACCTGAGTCTAACCATTGTCCATCTTGGGCAGGAGCAGAATGACATCTGCCACACTTCCCTTCCTCCCAGCATTCCATCCTGTCTAGTCCACCTATATGATTTCTGCCCTATCAAGAGGCCAAGGCAGTTTTCTTTATTCACCAATGAAAGCAACACAAAATACAGAAGCACTTCCTACACCACACAGGTTCAATCAAATGGCTGTACCTAAAGGCTAAAAGTATTGTTCTAATTTTATTTTGATTTAAAAAGTCAAATAAGAGAGTAGTTTTTATTACCTATTTTTTCTAGCTGATTTAAAATTTTGTAATGAGGGGGAAAGTAATAAAAATTTTGAAATAATAAAGAGATGGTATTATCTTCTAAGGATAAGTTTGCCTTTCCAAAAGGAATCATTAATAACTTGAATGATAAACATTCAATATAGGGATAAATAAATCAGTCTTGAAGTAAAAGAAACTAAATACATTCTATGAATTTCTGGAACTTCTTTTTGCTTTTGAAGACATGTACAGGCAGAATCACCATGAGGTGAGAAAAGATGATAGGTCCCATAATGAGGATGCCTATATTAACTTTTCAGTATTTTATAAATTTTCAGATTTTTATATTTGGCTTTGTGATGTCTAGCTTAAGATGATTACAGATGACTTTAGGGAGTCTATGTTGTTGGAATCACTATTGTCATCACTGTCTATTTTGGCTATGATTTACATCTCTATATGATTGACTAAATTGGTTTCCAATCAAAGGAACAGACAGAATTCCCAAGTCTCCAACAAAGTGGGTCATTCATCTGAACACTAAGGCAGACATTCAGGCATTTGGACAAATGCACACTCCACTTTTGTCAGAGGCATAATTATACATGACCTCCTTGTGGGCACAAAGTTGACATTTTTCTCTCTTTTAGAGAAACCAGTCAAAATGAATTTGCTATCCATTATCTCAGTTCTCTTTCCAAATTTTGGGTGGGGAACCCAATCACTATATTCCTGGTTAGAAGACTGAAGGACACTGTGCATCCAGGGAAGTCTGGTCTACACATTTTTGAGTGAGAGTGTGTTACTAATTAGTAGACAACCTGGGGCTAGAATAAAATGCTGGGCATGATGACTCACTCATTTTCCCAGTTGTGGAGAAGTAGAGACAGGACAGGTCCCTGGAAACATACTTGGTACAGAGTTTGGTGAGTTTAAGGCAATCAGAGAGGGTGTGTACCAAAGGAGGTGAATGATATTCTTGAAGAAGACACCTGAAGATGAACTAGAAAAAAACATCCTGAGAGAGGTAACGCAGACCCAGAAAGATGAACATGGTGTTTACTCATTCATAAGTGTATAATAGCTGTAAAGCAATGGATAACAAACCTATTTAGTCTTTGACCCCAGAGAAGCTAAGTAAAAAGGTGGACTCTAACAAAAACATACATAGATCCACTTGGAAAGGGGAAATAGACAAGATCATCTGACAAAATTGGGAGCATTGGGCATAGCGGGAAAAGGAGAGGAGAAGGGGAGGATTGAGGAGAAATTGAGGAAATGGGATACTCGAGATGGAGGAAGGACAGAGGTGAGAGCAAGGAAAGATGTATCTTGATTGAGGGAGCCTTTATGGGGCTAGCAAGAACCCTGACACTAGAAAAATTCCCAGGAATCCACAAGGATAACCCCAGCTAAGACCCTAAGCTATAGAGGAGAGGGTGCACGAACTGGCCTTGCCCTGTAGTCAAGACTGATAAATATCTTAAATGTCACTATAGAACCTTCATCCAGAAACTTATGGAAACAGAGGCAGGGACCCACACTGGAGCACTGGACTGAGCTTACAAAGTCCAGTTGAAGAGTTGGAGGAATGAGAATATGAGCAAAGAGGTCAAAACCATGATGTGGACACCCACTAAAACAATTTACCTGATCTTATGGGAGCTCACAACTCCAGCCAGACAGGAAAGGACTAAACCAGACCCTTTGAAAGTGTGTGACCAGTTTTATGGGTGTGGCAAATTGCGGAGCCACGAGCAGTGGCACCAGGATTTATCCTCACTGCTTGTACATTTTTGGGGGGGACCCATTCCCTTTTGATGGACAGATTGCTCAGTCTAGATATAGTAGGGTAGGACCTTCCCAAAGCATCTGCCTCACCCTCTCTGAGGATTGGATGGGGGTGTGATAGGGGAGAAACTGGATGGAATAAGAAGAGGGGAGGAAGTGGCAACTAGGTTTGGTATGTAAAATGAAAAAAGATAGTTTGCTTCCTTTTTAAAGAAAAATATAATTAAAAAGATTTAAAAAGGAAGACACCTAAAGCTATCCTCTGGACTCCACAAGCATGGCTCACACGTTTATGCAAACACGCACACTCACACACACACCAAGCTTCTTCCCACACACATACACAGTTAAGATCGGACAGATCACACATGACTATCATCACCTAATTTTTTGTATTATTGTTTATTCCTAGTTTTTAGTAATATATTAAGCCTTAATTAAGCCAGTAATATTATCTCTCAAAGCCTTTCCTGAAAGACTAAATATTAAGTTTTAATATTTCCAAATATGTTTGTACTAATTTTGATTAAAAACTGTCTAAAGATATAATACATAGAATGGATGGACAAACCAATGTCCTGGAAAGCAGAATCACACTGAAAAAAAGTATTCAGATCCTTTCCTATAAAGTCATCATTTATTAACCTTCACATCTCAAATTTTGGGGACATCTGACTCTACTTGCCATTCTTTGTTTATATGGAATCCCATGTTTTTCTTACCTGTTTTGTCCCCTGAATTATAGCTATTGTCACTGTTATTTTTCTTCAGGCACCTCTTGCACAACTGAGTACAGCAATAGTTTTAGTGGGAGGGGCCACAGTGGCCTGTTTCTTCTTGAAACTGTGCTTGTGTGTCAGCCTTCTAAACTACCCAGATTTCTTCTGGATTGTCTAAAACTCTCTGTTTTCAGTCAATGAACTTTTCCATGTGACAGTTCATTTTATGGAGTCATAATAGAAACTTTAATTTGGAATAAACAATCATCAAAAATTGAGGTTGGGAGTGCTTTCTTCTTGCATTATCAAATGGAAGAAACAGTAGGACAAGGGGAAGTGAAGGAAACTTAATGTGGCTTTAAATAGTAACAAATCACTCCGACCCCTGGGTAAGCTCTCAGGGTCTAATTTTCACTGAGAAGTCCTGCCTCTTAACAGTGTCATAATGACATAGATTTCCCAGTGTGTCTGTTTAGTGCAGACATTCAGCCCATAGGACCATATTTTCAGGATCTTCTCAAACAACTCTGCTTTAACTTAAATAAAGTCTTTCTCAATGCCAGGCCTTTCCTACAGGTGTGACTGGTTTTGGTCTTTTGTTGTGGCTATTGGGTTTTGTTTGCTTTCTTTCTCAGCCAGAAAGTGGGGTTAGTGTGTTTTCTGATTATTACTATATACCTCATTTTAGGTTTGTTTCTTACAAAGGGATCACCCTCTTCATTCTCATTGATAATTATGTATTGCCATCCAGTCCAAATTTTGACTGAAAAACATTTATTACAGTTATCTCAAACTCAAAATTTTGTCTGCTAGTGTTCTAGTCATCCATACAGCTCCACCAACTTACAGAAGATAGTTGGGCTGAGAGCAAAATCATTAGTGAGAAGCGTCACATGGCCTCACAGGGGTCCTAAGTGCTAGACATGGAGCTATGTAAAACTATCCACACTAAACTTAATAAAAATTTGATTTATTCCACCATGTGGAATGGAATGCACCAACACTCAGTGTTAGATTAATATACAAATAATTTCACTCCTACTAATGACTTCCAAGAATTTTACACGTCTTGCTGTCCCACTCTCCTGCTCCTTCTTTCACTGGTCCCCTCAGAGAGTACAGATCCACCTTTGCTTATCCATGCATCAAGCAACAGGAGTAGCATTCATTATCATCCTATTACTTCACAGTGGGTGAGCCATTTCTCTGGTGGTACTGAAACAGGGACTTTATTGCCAGGACTCTTCACACACTAGGTGTGCCAGCCCAAGTCATTAGAGTCAGCCTGCTGGGAAATCATCATATACATAAAAAGAATTGTAACTACTTCCTCTTATTTTACTTTTAAGAATGTTTTGCCAAGAAATAAACGCTGAAGTTAATAAAGCTGAACACTTAGACTCTCATGGTAAGGGCTGAAGATACCTCATTAGCAGTTGCTTTGTTTATTCAAATATTATGACCATTTAACAGATCTGTGAAAACTCCCAGACTTACATATTCTTCTGAGATATAGCTATCTCACCAGCACATATTTTTATTTCGATGACTTTTCATATATTCCTCACAAAAGCACTCAATTCATCCCATTCCCTAAATTTCTGAATCCAATACCCTTCTCTCCAATCACAACCATCATTGCTTCATCTGAAGAAAAGCTCACCCACCATAAAAAAATCTTCATGCAAGATCCATCAAGCGTCTAATCTCTCAGTACTTCCATGTGTCCTCAGTTTTTCCAGATAAATTTTAAACATTTTATCATAGTTAATATGATGCAGACATCCTCAGATCTCTTAGGCTACCCACCTTGATTTCATGCACACATAGTGCTTGTTAGAGTGGACACATTTTGTTCACTCTCAGTCCCAGATGGATCATGTTGTCAGGAGGTGGTTTCTTCCTTGTGATTTATTTTTCCAGGGTTGCCTGAGAATGTCTGTCTGCTGGGTGTTTTTCCTTTGCTTTTCATTTTAAGCACTACTGAATCAAACTTTGAGAAGTTTTCTGATCACCCTGTTTTTGGAATAATTGGTAGCTGTCATCATGTTCATGACATTCCACACATTTGTTTCCGTCCTGGAACACAGGATTGTGCATTCCATCTAAAGTCCAATCATTGCCTGTCTTTGTCTCTTAGATGAATTTTTGGAAACTTCAAAGTTGATCTTTTAGAATTAGAATGATATATGTGTTTGTGTGTGTGTATATGTGTGTGCACACACACATGCATGTGGAATTTGAATTTGGTTATAATCATAGTTATTTAAAGTTTAAATTAGAGAAAACTATTTTAAAATTTGTTAGTAAATTCAGAAATATCTTAATTACTAATTTTATGGAGTTTGGTATTATGATTTTGAAAACATTGATTCATTTACTTAGTATATTAATAAGGGTTCTAAAAGAACAAAAGCAAAATGATGAATATATTTAAAAGAAGTTCTTTTAATTGGTTTAAATGATGCAGTTTGAGTAGACTAATAATGCTTCTCTTCATAATACACAGACTGAGAACACAATGACTGCTTAGTCTATGAGCCAGGTTTAAGTCTGAATATAAAAATGAAGACCTAGTGAGATTGTTTGAAAACCACTTGTCTTCAATCTGTATTGGAAAGCAAAAGAATCTTAGTTCTGATGGGATAGATAAGCTCACCAGCAAGATGCAAGCAAAATACACTAAGAAACCAGGAAGTTGTGCAGGCAAGCAGCAAAAGAGCAGAAGACTATTCTCCCTGACCCCCTTTTATCTGGACCTCTGCTGGAATGGCAATCTACATTCAGTTGTCCCATGTCAGTTAACAGTGTGTTCAGAAGCTTGTCTCTTACTTGTCCCCAGATCCAGTGAAGTTCACCACTAGATGAATCATCACAGCCTAGCTAACATTACTCCTTTCATGCAATTTCCCGTATTCTATTTGTTTTTCTTTCCTAACCTACTGTTTACATGGGAACTGAATTGAACATATTCTACTTATTCTCATCTTTTTTAAGAGTAATTATGGAGGAAAATTAAGTATGTTTAATATTTTCCGTCAATTCATGGTAGCCTATCTTGATGGAAACCAAAACTGATTTTTTTTATTTATTTGTTTTAAATTTACATATGTATGTATGGGTGTGTCTTCATGAGTTTATGTGCACCACGTGTTTGTGATGTCCATTCAATGTTGGCTAGAAGGGGTGTTGGATCCTTTAACATGAGAGTCATAGGCAGGTGCAAACCACCTATTATGAATGCTGGAATCCAAACCCTTGTCTTTGAAAATCAGTAACTGTTTTCAACTGCTGATTCATCTCTCCAGTTCATCAATAGCATTTCTGTATGTCAAGCCCTAAAAGTTATACTACTTTCCAGTTTGAAGAGATACTATTACTTCCTACTACTTTGAGAAATTGGCTGAATGTTAACTTTGAACCTAGTTCCTATATATAAAGTAATTTTAGATATATACATTCCTTTCTTATTCAATTTTCTCTTAAAGACAAATCATTCCTTCTTAAGAAATACCTTCAATATGTGAAGAGAAAGTCATGATAGTCTCTGAAACATTTCCTTAACACTTATCTTCTCCAGCTTTCACATGTATTCACTTCTCTGAGCTCTTTTAGAGAGCCTGGAAGTATTTTAACATTTCCCTGTATTAAAATCATAGCTCCTACTCAGTCTATCCATATCACTGTTTTCTCTAAGCTCTAGTCTCCTCACAATGGGATGAGATCTCTGCTCAGTGGCTTTTCTTAGGGATTTTGTAAGTTTGTCATTTCCTGTGTGTGCTTTTCCATCATCTCCTTCTACTTTTCCCACTGTGGTTCTTTCTCCTTCTTTGCTGTCTTTTGCAAGTTTAAAAAAACTGGCTAACATTTTAAATTTCTGTTCGATGTGAAAGCTATGAGAACTGTGTCTCTTTCCACAGTGTCCTCACTGAATACCAACATGACTTGTCTGGTTGGCCCTAACAACCTCCAGTTCTGCTTGGCTTCCTTTGTAAACCTTTTCTCCTGGTTCTTAGTCTCATGAAAAGATCACCAACACTATCTTTTCATAGTTCCTTACTAGAAACAGCCAGTAGGTCCCATGTTCATCCACTAATTTATTTTCCTTGGCTTAAATAATTTGCTAAAATAAATACAATTAGAATAAAATAAAGCAGGAAGTAACATTAACTCATTCAAGAATGCCATTTTTGTCATTTCCTTAAGTCAAAGTATTTCACTTCAGTTCTATCAGTTTAATTCAAATTATTACCCATTATTTCAGGATAAAATAAAACAAGTTGATTATGAAGAAAATGCCAATGTCATTCCATATATATTTCATTGCTCATTATTTAAAATATAGATTAATACATAAAGGAATAATCATATTTTTAAAATGACTAATATTACAAAGCATTTTAATTAAAAATGTTTATGGTAGAATGTTCCAATGTAGTTGTGGTAGAGACTGTGATGGCTCCTGAGGTAGCCACAGCATGAACCAAGAGGGCTTTGGTTGAGAAAGATGCAGTGTCCCAGAAGACTTTCCTGACCTTTAATGGAATGGATGAGAAGTGGAAGAATCAGACATAAAGGAGCTAGAATAACAAGTAAAGGCAGGCATTGTCAGTGATGTAGAGAACAGTTCTAAATAAATGTAGAGACCTCCTAGTGCTGTACTAGCTATCATAGTTATTGTTTAAGTCAGAAATGCTTTAAATTTATTGTTCTATATTTATTATGCTGTTCACAACATTGTGCATTCCTAAGTTTCATCTATAAAGAAACATTAAACCAAGTTTTATAATAGTTTACTGAATATTTTTGAAGAAGATGTTTGCTAAAATTGAACAATAGAAATCCCTAATGAGCATAGGGCATTATTGTGGAGAACCAAGAGATCATCTAATTTTAACAATATTTATGGTGGTGATATTTTGAGGTAAAAATAAAATGTTTATTTAGAAAAAAAATCCATTTTATCTCAATGAAACAGACTCCTTTTGTTTCTGTACCAACAAAAGGAGCTATGTCTTGTTCTCATTTTCTTCCTCTTTAAAGGAAAAGTATTATTTTGGGTATACTTCACTTTTCCTAAGAGCAGAAAGATTGAGACCCCGAGAAAAGAAATATAGGGAGAATTTTTACAAAACAGGCTAGAAAGGACCTTCCAAAAGTCCAGTCCATCTTCTACCTTCACATCTGTGTCCTGCTGCAGCATCAAGCACTTCTTAGAGTGTAGAAGTGTCAGAGAGAAGTTGCTGCAGTTCATCTGCTCAAGGGGTCTCAGAACTCTAAATCTAAGAGGAAGAAACAGCAGGAGAAGCCTAACAAGAGCCAGACAAGGAGAGAAAACTAATCATCTCTCACAGAAAAGACACTCTACACATGACCCAGCATAAGTAGAAAAGGAAGAACCAATTTAAGTTAAGAGTCACTGTGGTGACCAGAAGCATCGACTGCCTCCTGAGGTCACAGGCCATCTGATCTACCTGACGATACAAGATTGAAAAGCATTGGAGAGTCATATTTCAAGTGTCTTAGTTTGATCTATATTTAGGAAAACCGCTAATGTGGGAGGTCTTGTTAACAAAGAAATTTCTTAACTAGCTGTTTTCTACAAAATGAACTCAGAGTTCATCTATCATAAAAACTATTAAAAACTGTGGTGAAATTGTTATTCTTAATAGAATGTCCTATACCTGATGGTGATGTGAATCTCAAACATTTCACTTTTAATGAAGAATATTTTGTAGTGTTGAACCAAGTGATGTCTGTGTCTCAGTTCCGGGGTACTATATACATCTCTTCATGAGACGAGATTCTCAAAAGCATATGGATGTTTGATTTACTTTTGTGTGTTATCTACAGTATCTGTCACACACTTTGTTCAATTAATGTATCCATACAAAAATTTTATTCCCATTATTGATGTTTTCAAAGTTAAGCATAGGAGTCCTGTTTATAGTAACTGCTGAATGAGCAAAACTAAAATTAGGACATCTACTACAGTACAACCAAATACCTTCAGAATCTCTGTTCCTCTGCCATTGTTTAATTGTCATGTCTGAGTATAAGGCTGGCTCTCTACACAAGAAAGCACTCTAGTTTAACACATTTTACTTGGGAGTTTATTACTATAGATTTTAAGGTATATAATATTTCTCCACTTTGATATTTCCAACAGACTATTTTAGAGTATCCTAATAAATTCATAGCTCTGAGTTACTTCCTTTGTGATCCATATGTCTAGTTGATCTCTGTCAGCAAACATCCTCAAATACACATGAAGTTATTGTTGTTTATGGCTATTTGCTTAATCTGTATAATGCAATGTAACCTTTCTTTCTGTTCTGCTGTTGGTTTGTTTTGGAAGCAGAGGCTCCTTTTTAGCCCATGCTAACCTTACAAGAAATCTTCCTGCATCTATCTCTAGAATACTTGGGTTCCAGAAGTAGGCTATCACATTCATCTCTGACTAATTTTTTTAATAAAAACCATTTTTCTCACTCAGGATATTTTGATAATGATTCCCACCCCCAATTCTTCCCAGATCCTGCCTACTTACCACCTAAGCACAAACCTTTTCATTATTATTCATTAAAATATAAACACATATAACATAATTAATAATAATAATAGATAAAATAAACAAACCAGTACATTACAAAACCAAAATACCATAAAAATAGTCAAAGAAAAAGCATATGAAACACCTGAGACACACACATTTACACAAACAGAAAACCCATAAAAGCAAAATTTGGAACTATAATATGTTAGCAAAGATCTGTAAAAGAAAAATAAAAAAGTTCAGAAAAATCACCATGAACTACAAACTCCAAAAATGTCCTTGAGTTTATTTTGTAATGCTAATCTACTTCTGGGCATGGGGCTTGCCCCTAAGAGTAGTTTGTATACCCAGTACAGCAAGATTGAAAGAAGGTTAATGTTTCTTTTGTGAGCTATTATCAATTAGACACAGTGTTTGGGTTCTGGATGGAGATTTCTGTCCATTTCCTTGTCTTCACTTGGACCCCATTTACTTAGAAATGTGCTGGCTGGTCCTATACATTCTGCCACAGTTTTTGTACATTATATGTATGTGAGTCCTACTGTGTTTAAAGGGGGTTGTTTTCTTGGTGCCCTCCATCACCTCTCGCTCTTATATTTTTGCTGCCTCCTCTTCTTCAGAGGGAATTTGATAGAGACATTTCATTTAGAACTGTGTGTTCCAAGCTCTCTCACTCTGCACATTGTAATTAAAAAAATTAACCTAGATATTTTGTTTTCCTAAATTTAGAAATTCCAGGGTCATTTAGCATATTACATTTTTTTCCTTAGGAATTGTTAACTTGTGTTTACATGAAGCATTGTATGTAAAGTAGGGTTTGCATGTTGAAAAGACACATTCCTGTTTTACAGGTCATTGTTTAGGTTATAGTCAAATGTGAAAACAAGTGAACTGTAATTTCAACTTTGTACTGCAGACGACCGGACACATGATGAAATAGACCTCCATTTCCAGGTTCCCCAAGGCCTGAAATTATATTGAAATTCATTGTTGAATATTGTACTCATTACAATGAGTAAGACTCTTGCTGTTCTTATTCTGGAAAAACTATGGCAAGAAAGAGTTATGTAGACTGAGTTCCATTTAGAAGCCTCAACCAACATGAGGATGGGGTGTAATTGAGATAAATATGGATTTAAGTCCATTTAAAGTCACCTTCGTTAAAACAAAATTGGATCAGAGACAATGTAGATTGAATCATCCCAATTCATTCAATCAGACAAAAAAAAAAAAAAGTTTTGTTGTAATCCCCACTGGCCAGGGAGATGGTCTATGTGATACTAAAAAAATATGGTTAGCTCTTTTAAAAATATTTAAAATTTGTTTTCTTGTTTTTGCATTCTAATAAAGCCTCCACTTCCTATTCATGATCACTCTTCGTGAGTTTGTGCAAGGGTATATAGGAGCAGAGACTGTGACCAATTTCTCAAACATGGTAAGTGAGGAAAGGACTAATAGGAAATGTGCCAAAGCTGTTAAAAATGTTTCCATATTTAAAAAGGTTCTTACTATGAAACAGGTTCATTATTGATGTGAGTGATAAATATGAATATATTCAGTGCAGTTGTGAGAATTAAAACTGGTTGTAGCTGAGAGAGAAAGAGGGGTAGTGGGACACTAAGTTATAATGAATGTGGATGGAGAGAGATAAAGGGAGGGAAGAGTCTAAGTAGCAGGAGATGGGTTCACAGCTCAGAGTCAGGGCTTTCTTTTCCTATCTATGGTTAATTTCTTTCACAAATGGCAATCAATAACCTGACTTCTATCATAATAGATTGTATTTATTTAGTATCATGCTAACATAATAGGTCATGAAAATCTTTTGTGTAGGGGTTGTAGATTTTCTCTTAAATGTTCCTGCTGTAACTTGTTCCTTTACATTCTACAAAGCTAATATACTCTCAATTTTGAAAATTTGTTTGTGAGTGCATGTGTGTATAATGGACTGCATATTGTGGCTACCAGAAGTCAATACAGGTTGTCTTCTTCAGTTTTTTTTTTTAACACTATTTTTGGGACAGGGTCTTTCACTCAATCTGGAGCCCACTGATTTATACTACTTTAGTTGGTCAACATTCTCCAGGGATCCAACTGTTTTTGAACTCACAACTCTCAGTTTAGACTCTTAACACCCACCATAGCAGACTTTTATATGGGAACCGTGGATTTATTTCTCATTTTCATGCTTGTGCAACAGACACTCTGCCACATTTCAGCCTCTACCATCAATTCTCGTCAGTACTGATGAAGAATTTGATATTGTATTAGTACCGGTTTTTGTTTTTTGCAATTAGTGCCATCATCTATGTTATCCTATATATTTTGGGAGCTATGCACCCATTTATCTCAGGTATATATACCTAAGAAAGAGATAAAAATATGGATATACATTTAGTTTCCACAGATAAATGCAAATTATCCAAAATAACCGCAGTGATTATTTCCCACCAGTCATGTGCTAGTGTTATCTTTATTACTGATATTTATACTTTGCTTATTTTCATTTCAATCAGTCTGTCTGGACATTCTGTGCTCTATTTCATTATGATTTTAATTTGTGTCACAGAGACACAAGTTACAACCAATGCTAGAATTCTATATAAATATTCTTTCAAGTATTCTGACTTTTCCATTGCTTTTTTCTGACACTTTTAATTATTGAGATATTAGTGCTCAGTATAAAGTCCGCACATGTGCCTTTAAAAATTATTTATTGTTATTATTTTAATTTAAACTCTGGTTTCTATTCAGATCTTATAAATCTTTCACCTTTTACATGTGCCTTCTGTGAAATAAAAATTACAAATATATTCTCCTACATCATGATTCACCTTTCCTTCTTCTAATGGTGCTTGAGAATGAAAACATCCTAATTTTAGTAATCTGTTTACTAAATTATTGCCTTGCTCAAAGTTATAAGTTAAATTCTTACCATTTAAATTAGAAACATTATTGTTTTTATTTTTACACAAGATTCTATAATTTCTGTATGGTTGAATATTATTTCATGGTCTGAATCATAGGTCAAGTTTGTTTATTTTTTCATATAAATATTTTTGTAAACAATACTACTTATGAACAACAAATAGCTTTATTGTAGGTGGAGACTGCTTTTTTGTTCCCGGCTGCCCAGACCAGAAATACTCACATAGAAATAGAAACTGTCTTAATTAAAACACTGCCTGACCTACTATATGCATACTTCTAGCTAGCTCTGATATCTTAAATTAACCCAATCTACTTATCTGTGTATTGCCATGTGGTTGTGGCCTACCGGTAAGGTTCCATCTAGCATCCAGTGTCTGTCTCCTGAAGCGGCAACATTGCTTATCCTTGACTCCACCTACTCTTTCCTCCTCTATCTGCTTGCTGTATTCTGTACTATAATAGGCCCAAAGCAGCTTCTTTATTAACCAGTGGTATTCACGGCATACAGAGCAGAATCCCACATCACTTCACCTTGTTCAACAGTCATATTTTTGGTAAAGCAGAAGGCAATACATGAACAAATATACTTGTACAATATTATTATTGGTTTCTTTGTCTAATTGTCTATTATTGGAAAATAATGATTATAATTAATTTTATTTTTGTTACATGTATAGCACTACAGCTTTATAATTTAAAGTAATTTCTTAAGTTGGATATCATAGGTTCTCTCACAACTGTCTTTTAAAGTAATGCATTATCTGAATTAGTTCTTTGATTTGCTTGGATCAGCATCACAGACGACGTAGTTCATACAAAACCTCTAACTCCTGGGATCTTCTTTAGCGTGGATTCAAAAACTCTACATTCAGCTTTTGTTTTTAATGATATTTTTAACAGTAGAGACTGCAAACAAGTAGACCAGCACCATGCCTCTCAGCGCAAACTAAGGAAGAACCCTCAGAATGCAAACAACAGTCAGAGCACCACTGAGAAGGAATTAAGTCTTTCACTTAAAAATATTTGTATTAATTGTTTGAGGACTTTGTAAAGCATGTATTAATCATATTCACCCTTCTCCTCCAACTCTTGTCAAATCCACACCCCTCCATATCCATCCTTTGTGCTGTTTCTTTTTAAATCTTTTGAGATCATTCTGTGCTACTGAACAATAGTTCAATAAAAAAATCAAAGTAAACAACTGTTGGGAGAGGCTTTTTATTTGTTCCCAGCTGCCCAGACTTGAAATAACCACACAGAAATTGTATTAATTAAATCATCACTTGCCTATTAGCTCTAGGTTCTTAATGGCTAGCTTTTGCATCATAAACTAATGCATCTCTTTTAATCTGTGTATCACGGTCATGGCATACCGGCAAGGTTTCAAGGGTTCCAACAGAAGCATCTGTCTCCAGTGGTGGTTACATGGCTTCTCTTCAACTCTGCTTTCTCGCTCTCTGCATCTCTGTTCAGATTTTCTCACCTAGTTTTACTCTGTTAAGCCATTCACTAAAAGCAGCTTTCTTCATTTATCAATTAAAGCAACACATATACAGAAGGACATCCACACCAAACAACTAAATGTAAACTTACCTGATGAATAGACACACCTATTAAGGTTTAGTAAAATTTAACATATTCCTAAATGTCAGTTAATCATGTATTCCTTTATCATATCCCACGTTCAACTGCTTTATTGTACAATATTATCTCATAATTTTAAAATGGTAATTCTTGGGCAAAAAAGGCATTTATCCCATATAAAATAACATAAATGGCATTCATAAATGCAAAGATGAAGATAAAGGAGGCTGCTTTCTTTTCGCCTTTCATTTCTTCCTCATTCCTTTCTCTTCTTAGATGATAATTTTATAAGTGCACACATTATGACTGGTTTCATCTTACTAAAAATAAAAGTAAATACAATTTAAAGATAATCATTCAGTATATATCACTTTATTTCAAATTTTACAATGAAATTGATTAGCAAAAATTTTTGTGCAAATTAATGTAGAATGAAGAAAAAACATTGAATAGCTATTTTACATAGAACACATCCTTACTTATATGTAGACTTCACATTAGGTGTTCTCTAATAATAGCAAAATAGATATCAGAATCGTCAAATAGTTCATGTAAACACTGACACACACTCAATTGTATATATGTATAATGCAAACATATGTATACACATATATGCATACATATTGTAAATGTGTATGTAACCTACAACAAAACTCCTTGATTGTTAAAAACTTCCTTGCCTGGAAGAGGTAATCACCTTCTTTCTGATACTAGCCCCTGGTATAAGTGTCATGGCATCAAAGCACAAGCAGACTTTGTCAGATTCTTCTCTTGTAATCTTTTATTTTCTTACTTTTAATATTGTGATATGGATAGGGCTAACCCATTGTTTTAGGTGAAAATATATTTGAATGTTTCTCAAAACCATATAGCTTAACATAATAATACCAGGAAGGGATTGTAAGGTGAAAAGGGACAAGGAACTTGACCCTGACTTGACCCCAGAACCAGGACTTGAAATCCCACCAATCTCTGACATAGAATTCCAATGATCCTTGATGTTCTCAAGCACAAAATCCTTACAGTCCCAGAGCTTGTCTCAAAATCAGACCACAAAATATACCAATACCAAGCTGTTCATCTCGCCCTAGAGGCAGCCATTGGCCTGGATACTTTTTTCCTGAAAAATACCTTCCCCTGCCTGGGCAGATTCCTTACACGTGCACTGGGGGAACCTATCCCTGGGACAGAGTTGTAAACTGCTACATTGTTGTATTCTGTGGCTCCTAACTACCAGGATACCTTTCCATCTGAGTTGAAATTCTTACAGTTGTAGCACACACCTTTAAACCCAGTACTCAGGAAGTCGAGGCAATCAGATCCCTAAACTAGAAGCCACTGTGGTCCACAGAGCTAGTTCAAGGACAGTCAGGACTACCCAGGAAAACCCTGTTTTGAAAAAAAATAAATAAACATATAATAAACAAATAATTAAAACATGAAAGGAGAATGGAAACATTTATTAAAATTGATTACTTTTAAAAGTCAGGAAGGTGTCTTTAAAATATAGGTTTTCCTTCAAAGGATTAGAACTCCAGTGTTTCTTTGTCATAACATTTTATTTTAGAGATTTCTCTTACAATGAAGTTAAAAAAATTCCGTGTTTAAAAGGACAAAAAAATTACTCATATTTAAAAGCCTAAGTTGGTGTTTAATTTTAAGTAAAAATTATCTATCTATTATATTGTGGCCATTTCCTCTTATAGATTACCGTTGTGTTATATAAATATCAATGCTTTTGCAATTGCTTGCTTTATATGTTCTGGCTGACACCTTATTTGTTAGATACACATTTTTTTTCACAAAATGAATATTTAAATCATTTGAAGTTGTGTTTTATCCCATGAGTGTCTGTCAACCACACAATGGGGGAATTCTTATACAGATGGTCACTATCAAACTCAAACAGCTCCCAGGCTTGTAGCCAAACACTACCCTAATTGGTAATGAACACTTGTTCATGGTCACCTTTGAAGTGGCGCCAACATTAGCAGGAGTTGTGGTTTCCTTGGCCTTCACTTGCTGGTACTGACCAGCAGCGAAACGAGAATCAATCTCCGTCAAGCTTGTAATTGAGCACTTCCCTAATTTATGAGACAGTTTTACCATTAACAACAAAATCTTGAGAATTAAATAAAAACAGACCTTCACAAGTGCTGCGGCAGAGGTGTGTGTGGAGTAAACATTGATAAATGCGTGTGCCTTGTGGAAGCCTGACTTTGAAAAATTCTATGTCAGAGTTTTAGGTCGCATTCTGACAACAATTAGGAACACCGAGAGAAATAGCTGGCAATTCTTCTTGGTTATGACAGGTGATGTAAAGCCATCTTTCCAGAGACAAGGCCTGTTTTTGAGTATGAAAAGCAGAGTCCAGGCATCTTGCTGGGATTGAGAATCTGTAGGTATTTCACTGCACATCAGGGTAGAAGGCTTTTGAAGGTTTTAAATTTTGGCTAAGCTGTTTCCACTTCATCATTTTTAATTCCTCTGCCACTGCAATTCCATGCTTCACACAGAACCCATGAAATGGTTAAAAGACTGAAGTGTCCAGTTAAATTTTATTTTCAGTATAAAATTTCTAACCATGATATTGTTTGAAATGTTCTGGCAAAATCTAAATGACTGTGCGTTGGCTGAAATGCCAAGCCTCTAAAGTTTATTTTAATTTAAGGGAGTTTATAAATTTCAAATGCTCAAATGTTGGTAGTATAATCATGAGTCAACTTTTGAAATTTATAATAAATTATATGAATGTGAATATTTACATTAATCTTAAGTTATATCAGAGAAGAGTAATGCTTCTTGATTACACTATCTGAACATAGAATTTCTAGCCAACAAGTAAAAAGAAATAAAAATTCCTGTCTGAATCCACTAACAACATATGAACTAAATTTATGACATTATTTTAAAAATAATTAGGAAAATTACATCCCTTATCATCCCTGTGTTTATCAACTTATCCCGGAATTCTTTAAAGAATAAGAATTAGAATTTAAAAAAAGAACACAGAAAATAGGCAAAAGGCAGTTTTTCTGTAGAAATGTATTAAGGGGTAAGTTTATAGAAAGTTATGGAAATTAAAATATACAGAAGTTTAATAGGTTGCTAATAATTAGTTATATGAATTCTAAGCAGTAGTTCCATATGCATTATCATACAGCATATCATTTCAAGTTCCTGGGTTACAGCAAAACATAGACACTATCCTCCAAATAAACAGAACAAAGATTATTTTATCCTCTCACCTCTCTCCAAATGGCCGTTTCTGGAAGAGTTCCAATCTCCTCCACATAAGCCAGGACTTTCAGGAACGTCTCTTTCTGAGACACTTCCACTCACTAGGGCCATATGCAGCTATCATCCAGAAAGGTGTCTACCTCTGTTTGCAATTTTGTTGAATATAACTAATGACAAGACGATGTATGCCGTCCACTAAAAGGATGAGAGACTGATTCTTCTTTCTCTACATGTGCATGTACTGTTATCTTTTCCCAGGTGAACTCTTTATCAGTTTTCTATACCTGGAATGCAGCAGTTATGAAGGGCAAAACTCCTGTGCAAGCAGCCTGGATAATGTAAAGTGGTAACACGAATGAATTACAATACCTGAACTTTTCACGTTATGGAGTCATTAAAATTGCAACCCTACATCTAATTACAATGCTGTCTCTCCCTTTGATAATCCCAAGGTGTGTTTCTATATTTCTCAGTACACCTTAAATTTACAAACGCAAATGAGAAAAATTTGTGGCGATAGATGAGTACATAGGCACACCCTTCAATAGGTCAATCAAGGTAATTTCAGTGTTAGTGCATTGATAAGGTTATTTCCCACCCTTAGGCTCATGCTTCCTATAAAGCTTTTCTTGACTCTCTTCATCACACTTTTCTTCCCCTCCTCTGAGCATTGCATTCCATTATAACACAGCTTTATTATCTAAGTCAGGAACTTCTAGGCATGGGAAATAACTTACATCTTAGATTTTAATCCTTCTCTGCTCTCTCATCTTACCATTAAAAATAAGTGAAAATGGAATAGGTCATAGCACATTCCAAAATATTAGATAAAACCTACAATGAGAGTGGTGACTAGCATGAACATTAACTTGCTACAAGTGGTTGGTTTTTCTCTCTGTTTATAAAGGCAGTAACGATAAAATTCAATTTAGAAAAGAATATTCCAATTAAAACCTAGTTTTCTTGAAAGAAGCAAATTTGTTATATTAAATGTTCTATCTACATAAATTCATATTACATATTTATATCATAGAATGCAATAATTATATCTAAATTAAAATGAATGAATGCTACTATGTTTGTTATTAATATATTTTACTATTATGTGATACAAACTTACAGATTGATTTTGCCTATGAGCCATCGTGACTATTACATGAAATTTTTTCCATAGACTAATTATGGTACACAGATAATCAACATAGATGTGGAACATTTTAGAGATTATGAGTTAAAACTTTCTACATTTAACTTGTGTGCTTTATATCCATCTTCTATCACTTCTAAGGACGGTCACAGAAAACACATAATCAGAGAGTTTCTCATGGTCTGGTATTCATCTTGTATACTTAGACTTTAGCACACAAAACCTCAGTGGAATGTACATTTATAGGTTACTTCTGTTCAGCATCTCAAGTGTTCATTTGTGAATCATCCTTTTCCAGCTCACCCAAATCTGTCTCATGACATAAACCACACTTGTTTTGAGACAAGAATAATTTTATATTTTCAAGTGTACAAACATCAACCCAAATTCCTAAATTGTCAGTTGTTTAAAGCCTCCAGCACATCTTAATTTTTGATGTAAGCAATGCTGCATGGTGTCACATTCTTTTCTTGTGATACGGAGTAAAAGAGCTGATAATAATATTTTAATAAAAGAAAATTTTATGACAATTTTTCTATTTCAAGAAATGCTGCTTTGTCAAATATCTGTTGTTAGTTTGATAGCCGCATCCCCTCAATCATTGGAGTCTAAGAGTGCCACATTTTGTAGACAAAAGTATGTTAATATATGGTGTTCCTAATTAAAGTCTAGCGACTTTTCATGTATTGATTCCAACTGAATTACCTGCCAAATTATTTGCTAATTCAAAGATTCCAAAATAGCTATTTGTTTTTCTGAAAATCTCAAACTCTGGGAGTATAGATGGTTTACTTTTAAAACATTTAAAGACAGAAATATGCAGATCTTGCAAAACACAAAGCTGGGGTTCTCTTCCTTTAAACAAATTAAGACTATAAACTCCCTGAAAAAAATGAAGTTTATAATAAAAATAGAAACTGACCATTAACTGTAGCAGTGGTACCAGACAGTGTTATAGTCACCTTCCCTAGATGCCATGGTGTAAATATATTAACAGTGTTAAGAAACCCACTTCTGCTGTAATTATGTTAGGAACCAATAAGACAGCTCAGAAATCAATATGCTAAGACAGACAGAGGAAAGGGCCATGGCCAGCTGACTGGGAATAGATTAGTGTGGAAGGTCTCTAGCTGAGCCATGAAGAAGGGGATATTTTTGTGGTTGTAGAAACCCATTAATTGTAAATTTTCCTGAACAAGAAACCAGAAAGGCAAGCGTAGACAGTGTTGTTCTGACCACTCAATGAAAACTATAATTCTTGCTGATCTAGTTTCACCTTTTAATTTTTATTTCAAAATTTACTAATGAAAACATCTAAAGCCTAGGGGGAGGGGAAGTCTTCTCCCACAAACAGCTGCAGCCTTTCTTTGGTTATTAATTTATGCTAATGTTTGTAAAGCTTTTGATCAATAAAATAATTTTTAGATATTAGCGATACATAGTGACAAGTTTCCTGATGAGACATCAATTATCAAATTGATTAATAGTCATGTGTCTTAGAATACGATGCTCCTCTCACTTTTTTCTAAGTTCAGAATCACCTAATTCTTAAAATCTTTGTATTAATAATCACTAGAATTACACAAAGGAGGGAAGGATTTTAAAGCTAATTCTATTTTTAATTGAGTTTCTTAGCATTGTAATCCTTTCTTTAATTATTTGCTTGATAGACAAAAGCAAGAAAATTAGTAGTTTTGCAGAGAGAGCAAGATGGGAGAGAGAGAGGGAAAGAGAGGAAGAGAGAGAAAGAAAGAAAAAAAGAATTGAGAGAAAACAAAAAACAAAAATACCCTTTTGTGGCTACAGTTTGGCACATCTGCTCATGCCCAATCAGGCTTTCAGACACAGGCCTATAAACAAAAGGAGCCATCACCAAGGACAAAGTCGGAGACGTAAGTGGTTTGAATGAGTGTGCAATTTCTGCCATATGACCGTCCTGACACAATTGCTCTAATTTTCTTTCCAGAAATGACTGATAAAAGATTTAGGTAATTGCTATGGAGACAGACTTCCTTCCATCACTAGGTATCCTGAATAATACAGCCTCAGGGTCATAAGATGGAGTGTCAGTTTCTGCAGAGTCTAAATTAATACTTGTCCCTGCTTTGGCTACACTTCCTGTACATCTAATGAAGTGAGTGTAATTTATTTTGACAATGTATTGAAAATCATTTGATCAGATGACTCATCTTTAATGAACACAAAAGGCAATACAAGCTTCAAAACTACAAACTCGAAAATTATTTATATTAAATTTAAAAATAACATATATGCATGTATATACATTTATCTCAAAGCATGCTTTCTTGGTCAGAATAAATATGAAACAAAATAGCTCCTAAAAGCATGAATCATATATGTGATAATTTTTTTTTTCACTGTCATGCCTGTGATTGACCCATTTCCATCCAGCTCATGACCTTGTCCCCTCTAATCAACCTTAATTTGTCTGGTTAATCTCTGCATTTCTATTATTAACTAGCATGAAGAAGAAAATCAGAGAGCCATGTACATGTCAATGCTTTGAAGGAAATTCTAAAAATATATAGACAGGCAGAAACTGAACTTTCCCTCAAGATATTCAATGTACAGAGGAACCTTAAACACATCTACTAAATGTTCACAGGATCAGATGGAACATAACTCCTGTGTCTCCTGAATGTTACAATGCTAATGAAATTAGCTGCATGCTGGTGAAAACTCTTTATGCTGACAACAGAAATGATTACATTACATGATGTATTCAAAGTCCCACATTACTTACCAATTTAAAAGATTATTTCTTTCAGCATGAAAACCTGCCTTGGATTTTAATAAAGTTGATATTTTTCTTTGCACTGGAAAACAATACTTATAATTTGAAAATGTTCAAACACTTGAAACATGCAAAATCAAATGTATCATCAGCAATCTTTTAATTTTCTTTCTTTAGGAAGTTGGGTGAATACTTTTGAAGCCAGCAAAAAGGACTAAATGGGATATTGAGTTTGTACTAAAAGGAAAAGTGCTTGGAGCTATTGGCAAGTGGACCAAGGCAGAACAAGTATCTGTACAGTGGCCTTGTGAAAGTGCAGCATAGTGTTTAAATACAGCTAGGCAGAAGCCAGTGGATAATGCGTAGTAATGGGTTAATCAATACTTATTATGGTTTTATTGGTTCACTAAAGAGAGAACAGAACCTAGTGAGCACAGAGTCGAAGAAATCAGTGCATCTGATCTGGGTAACATCTACTCTCCCTAAGGGATTTCCCTATTCAAGAATCCAATTTACCAGGCCTGATTGACAAGGATTGGATCCCAGGGAATCACATAACTCTTTTTAGGACCCAATAAAATCCTAATGGATTTGTTGGGCTGGCCAGGAGACTTCTAGTTTTACTGAACTGAGGTGGTTTGTGCAATTAGCCTTTATTCCACTTGCACTTGAAAAAACTAGGCTATTAGGAATCATCCCATCTTTATAAATGCTGGTGTCATGCTGTGATGTACTCACTGGAAGGAGGTACTGTGCCTGGTGTAAATTGGGAATCTTTATGATAAACTGTAAACAATTGAAAGCTTCTGAAAAAATTCTAACCTGAGCAAGATTCAAATCGAAAAGATAAGAAGTCCAACATAATAACACTTTCCAAATCCACTTATTTGAAAGCCAGCCTTTACAATGTGGTTCTCATCCAGGATAATTATGCTAAAAAGGACCTTTGTTTGAAAGAAGCTTTGAAATATATACTCCCTATATCTGATCTCTCCTTTAGTACCTGAAACTTGAAACTGAAATATACTCCAACAATAAAATGATATGAATAATTATCCATGGCAGTGCCCTATTTCCCTATTTATACTAAGCAGTTAACTTACTCAAGTGCATTGTTGTTTAGGTACACCATGCCATCTCATTTTTTGTTGAGAAATCAGAAAACAATAGGAGGAATATTTTGAACTACTGAAATAATTTAGAAAATATAGAGAGAAGCTAAATTTTTAAACATTTGTTTGATATGAAGATCTCTACATTTTTAAACATTTGTTTGATATGAAAATCTCTGATATGGCCCATTTTCTTCTAAAATTGTGTGTTGTATGGAGAGCAGGTCCCTTTGTTCTGGCAACTCGGCTAGCTTACAACCAAAATAATCACACAGAAACTGTATTAATTAAAATACTGCTTGGCCGTTAGCTCTAGTTTCCTATTGGCTAACTCTCACATCTTGATTTAACCCATTTTTTTTTAATCTGTGTTCACCATGAGGTCGTGTTTTACTGGAAAAGATTTAGCATGTCTGACCTGGTATCTCCATGGTGGCTTTCTGACTCTGCTTTTTTCCTCCCAGAATTCAGTTCTGTCTTCTCTGCCTACCTAAGTTTTGCCCTCTCAGGCCAAGCAGTTTCTTTATTGATTAACCAATGAAAACAACACATAAACAGAAGGACCTCCTTATACCAATCGTGTCCACTCTTTCTGCAAGTGCATGACATTTTGAATGAGTTTAAATCGATGGGCTTCATAATAAGAACACATTCACTTAAATAGTGTCTTTGAATAGGTGCTGGTATTTACTTTTTTTCATACCCACACTTGGCCTAGAACCAATGATACTCTAAAGAATTTATGAACTCACATTATTGATTCCATAGAATAAAGACTCCAACTCCAGAACCCCAGTAAAAGGGCCATTTTAATTAAGTGCTGAAAAAATATACTTTCAAAGATTCATGACTATCTATGTTAATATGATAAACACCTGAAATAATGTGTTTGAAAATACAAATTACAAATGATAGAGATAGCACTGTCATATCTCTCTCATTTAAGAATTTTAATGGTGATTTTGTAACTAGGTGTTTGTTAGAATGATGTGTGTAACAATCTTTAAAGAAACCTTAAATTCAAGCATCAAATAGGGAGAAACTCAGAATGAGAAAGCAATTGAACCAAAAGAAATTTACGAACTCCTGACAGTTCAAAGTGAGAAACACGAGCTCACTTCCAAGCATTTGTCCTCATCAGAGGCAGGGTACTCCGTACCCAAAAGGAACTCAGCCTGTTCCCCAGGCTGGGGACATGAGGGAAAAGGGAGCCTGTACAAAGCCACAGGGCTCTGTGGAGCACCGAAGCCTGCCCTTTTGACTGGAGAAGGCCCTTGGAGAGGGCTCCTGATTCAGCCATTGGACCAGGAGGGTAAGTGGGTCCCAGCACAGCCACCTAGGTGTCTGGCCCCAGTGGGGACTAAGGACACCCGTCCATCCCCCAAACCTTCGGGCCATTAAGGCAGCTTCCCCCACCTATTGGCTTTTCTGATTAGTACACCTTAGCTCACTTCCAAACATTTGTCCTCATCAGAGGCGGGGTACTTGGTTCCCAAAATGAACTCAGCCTGTTCCCCAGGCTGGGATCTTGAGGGAAAAGGGGGCATATACAAAGCCACAGGGCTTTGTGTGCTGCACCAAGCAGAGAAGAGAAGCTCGCCCTTTTGTCTGCTTCAGGCTCTTTTAGAGGGCTTTTGACCAAGACCCATCTGTATCTGAGGAGCTTGGCAGGTTCTTGGGCCAGCGAAGGCCCCTGATCCAGGTCCATCTAGACCGAGCAAGTGGCCCTTTTCTAGTACCAGTTGATCCAATAGGAGGGGAAAAGATGGGCAGGCGCCAAGTCAAGAGTACCTCCAACAACCTGAAAAGCAATATGACAACACCAGAATCCACCGTTTATGTAACAAGAAGACCTAATCCAGAAGAAGTAGAAGAAATCGACTTTAAATGTAACTTTATGAAAATGATAGAGACCATTAAAGAAGAGATGAAAAACTCCCTTAAAGAAAGGGATGAGAAGACTAACAAAAAGTTAGAAGAAATGAATAAATACCTCAAAGATACCCTAGAAAACCAAGAAAAAGCAATTAAACAGGTAAAGGAAACAGTTCAATAAATGAAAACTGAAATGGAGGCATTGAGAAAACACAAACCGAGAGATGGCTGGATATGGAAAAGCTGGATAAACCAACAGGAACTGTAGAGACAAGTATAGCCAACAGAATACAAGAGATGGAAGAAAGAAT
>JAQHUG010000083.1:6477375-6487525 GCA_028555095.1 Dicrostonyx torquatus | reverse complement strand
GCCCGAATCTTCTTTCTCTCTTATACACACAAAAACACATGTGTACACTATGAGCACAATTATATATGCAAAATGTCATTTGATCCATTTTATTTGTTAATAATGTTTTGATAGCAGATTTCCTTAATCCCTGCCATGATGGGAGAAATTACATTTCCTGATTCCCCCAGATACCTTACACCATAATATATATTCACTATAAACTTTTTCAGAAATAAAAGCAAAAGACAAACCTCGTCTTCCTTGTATAAAAATAATTTTTTCATTTCAATCATTGAAATCCTGGAAAGAATTTCTCTCTCTTACTTGATTCTGATTCTATGAGCACGTGCTGAAAATATCTGGTCACAATTAGCAAAGGAGAAACGATGTCAACCCAATTAAGAGCACAAAGAGATTGAAATTTATTTTTAATGCAAGGGAGAAATGCTGGATTCAGTGTTTACCATGCCTTTACTTTTAAAATATCACTGGTGTAAAAAAAACTATTAATTACTATAGTTTATTTAGATAACTATCAGAAAAGTATGTGTAACTTCCAAATGTTTGTGAGCCACAAAGCTGGCACAATACATTCATTAAGAGTGATAGAAACTTAATGAATCAGACTTCTCGAATTAGAGAGCCATTAGTTACTACCAAGATAGCTTGCCATTTCTGCAACTTCTGCCATTTCTTAGAGTTCTCATGGTTGCTGTTTTTATTCATAAGTATCATAGCTGGGTAGGACTATGGGTTGCATCCTTCCTTGAAAGCTTGTGTAGACCATTTGTTTTTAGGAAAACCTGTCCTGAGGGAGGAAGCATTCTGGACAGATCCAGTTTGAATCTTCTAAGTGTCAGAATTGCAGGGTGTCTTTAGCAACAGGGTGATACAATACCAATTTGTCAGCCATAAATATCAATAAAATATGGACTGAGTAGGTTTTGTGTATGTATTATACATATATAACAACATATATATGTATATATAGATTACATATAATAACAATTAAAGAAAATGTTTTGTATTTAGAAGAGATCAAGGAAAACACACAGGAGGGTTCAGAGGGAGGGAAGGGAAGGTGAAATGACATAAATATATTATATTCCTTAAAAATTTTGGAATCACATCCCCATGCTAAACTGGAATACCAGACCAAAATATTAATAGCTGCTTTGGGAATTTGTTTTGCAGATTCTAAAACAAGTGTGAGAACAGCACAAATGTTGAGCCATTTCTGACTGCAGTTGCCCATTCCCTTACAGAAGCACTCAGCAAGGAAACAAGTCTGTGAAACCACAGAAGACCTTCACTAAACCTCTCACAGACACAATGTTTGGTTTTCCTTTTCATTTAGAGAAGGGACATAACCATCCTGTCTAAATATGCTGAAAATTCCTGGTCACTGTGTGCACCTGTCACTTTCATCTGTGTAAAGGAATTATAGAACTTCCCAGGTGTTCCCACTGTCCTGAGGCAGATATTTCAGTCTCAGTTACTGGCAAGTCTTCTGTGTCCCCAGTCTGTTAAACAGTCTTTGTAAATTCACTCACAGGAATGATGGAAGCAGGTCCTGGCTGAGTACATGTGCAATTCCAACAGTCAGTAGGCTAAGACAAGAAGACAGTTATGAGTTAGTTCCAGGGTACCTGAGATCCAGAATAAGTTCCAGAGTAGCCTGGGATACAACATGAACCTACCAAAAAACTGACACTGAAAAATAGAAGTAAAAAAGAAAAGAGAAATTGATTCTAGATTTTTTTTGGGAGTCCTTTTCTCAGCTCTTGGGCCATCTGTCAGCACCTTTCCTTGGTAGTCCATCTGCTCACTGATATGTACTTGATGTGATTTGACATTTCATATTCATTTCTTGAAAAAAAATTGGAATTTTTTATTGCAGTCCAAACATAGAAGGAAAGGAAAGTCAGAAAATGACAAATTTTAAAATATGTCACAAAATCATCGATCTTGATAATATTGTCATCTTTAATAGATAACCATTTCATCTTAAAAATGTCAATACAATGTTTATGAAAAATTCAAATATTTTTACATTGTAAGCTGTGTAAAACTGTTGATTCTATTACTTAGAATTTTATCAACTGAAAGCTACATTCAGGAATAAAATGTCTAATTCTAAGTAATAAAGTACTTTGTTTAAAGAGAAAAGCATTGAATTATCTTTTAATAAATCTGTTATCTCTTCATAGACAGCAGACAACATTTTGCAAGATGTTCAGTTCATACGTAGGGCATCATAATAAATATTCTAAGAAACCAATAATATAATCTAATTCTTTCTTTTGTAAATGAAATAACAGTGGCCTAAAATGTAAGTAATTGACCCAATGTTTTTGTTTCTTATGGTTAAGCATATAACTGCGAATGACATAATGCGAATCTGCTCTATATTCTTATCCACTAAAGGGAAGCATCTCCAACACTGCTGTGCTTGATTATAAAAAGATTCAGATCAATTCCTGCACATGGTCAATATTTAGATGGAAGTTCAAAAGGCCATTCGCTATTCTATGTTACCTCATGGAGGTTTCCAGAACACAAAGCAAGGTACGTACCTATCCAGCCTTTTGAAACTACTGCACTACGTCACTATGCAATAAACTACGGAACAGTATTATCAAAAGAAATGCTTAATGTTCTAAGTGTATGCAATTGTTTCAGCAACATTCATAGCTGTGGGATATATATAATCCATAGGAGGTTGGAACTCATAGATTGGAGAAATCTAGCAGACTAAGAGCAAAAATTAGACTGAATTCCTTTGTGAAGTTAATAATTGATTTTCAACAAATCCATTTTAAAATGCTAAAGTGTATCCTTCATAAAAAGAGCCACACAAATATCATTATAGGTTTAGATTTAATTTGTATTTTTGTTTCAGCATAAACATTGCTTTTATATCTATGATTTACTCTAAAATATTTTTAATATAATTTTAAATCATCACAAAAAGTTTCATTTATAAACAACTATGGCAGTCTTGAAACATCCATAAAAATTTCAATAATAGTTTATAAAGACAAAAGAACATAGTTTTGGTATCTGAATTCGTGACCAAATAATTCTATAACTGTCTATAATAATGTAACTATGGTTTTTCTCAACTCTAAAAAGAGGGAAAATATCTTATTCTTATCATTGCTTAGTATTTTCTTAACTTATAAAAATAAATGTCATAACAGTATAAAGACCTTGAAGTATTTCACTTTGAAATTAATACCATAAATGAACAAGGAAGTAAATATGTAATATTAGCACATTTATAATAATGAGTACCTAAGATATAATGAAACCACAACTAATAGCAACTATATTTTTATTGCGAATTATAATGATAAAAATGAAGACATTTATCTATTGTGAACAGCTGAATACAACTTCATTTAGATACTTGGGATAAACTGAACTGCTCAATAGAAAACATTCATTAAATACTATTTCCAATAAAAGATGTCACTAGGTTATTTTCAACTTTTATATCTAATGAACTAGCTATCTTCTATAATAAATTATTTCTAAAGTAAGATACTTTGGTGTTTTCATTTATGATTCTAATCTTGGGAGAAAAGAACCTGAATTTTACTGTTTTCCCTGAAATGTGGCATAAGCAATCATTAAGATCTAATTATTCAACTCATTCATCTTACTTGTGGAAAAATTACCATGTTCTTTAAATAAGTGAAAGAGTTCAGAAAGATGTAGACAGGAATAAATTGAGTTTCATCCTACCTGATTTTAAATCCTGAAATCTCCTTCTATTTGTCTGGAGAGTACAAGCAGTATATTTACTCTTTTTAGCTGTGTTGGTATCTAAACGTACAGAACTCAAGTAATTAAATATAGTTTACATACAAACAAAGACTCATCAGCAACAGTCAGGGAAGATATCCTCCTCATTGATTGAATAGAACAGAAAGTATCAGTGTCCATAGAGTGCAGTTATTTTCATATTCAAACCTGAGGATCCCTAGAAACAACATTGTTGATAAGCTTTCAACTTCTAGTTGTTAGTGGCGCTCTAATTTTAAAATTGGATATTTTAAAAAGACACAAGTTTTAGACTTTTATAATTTTGGATTTCCTACTTTAAACATAATCTTGGTAGTCCTTTAAGTCTCAACAATTCCTTTTCAGAAATGAATAAACAGTTCTATAGAAGATTTCACTAACATAATTTATTCATGAATAGGACACTACGTCATTTGATCATGGTCAGTAACTAGAAAATTCTAGTTCTGAAGGGATATTTGTAAGATGACACATTAGAGAGTTACAAACATCTCACAGAGACTGAATTAAGAACAATGTATAACTGAATAACTCTAGAGAATTCCTGAGATCAACTGAGAAATGTCAAGGCCACTAAAAACAAGAAATAAATGCAGCAAATGAGACAGAGAATGTTGGTGAACATTTTCACAGCCTTGATCATACATGGACAGTAACATAACTATGTCAGAGCTCTCACACCAGGGCTTGTCCTGTGAACCAGTGGAGACCGACTGAATCCAGTATTCTCAATTTATACAAAAGGTGTCAGTTTCATTAACTCTTAGCACTGCTGGATTGATAAACAGAGTTTGGAAGGCACAAAACAAGGACTCAGTAAGATAGAGATGCAGTTGTACTGGATGTCAGTAGAGCAAGAGATCAGAGAACGCTGGGAGATGTAGAAACTACTCTAGCTAAACTGGTAGAAATTTACCTCATGTGAGCATTTAAATAATAAGAGAGGTTTTTTTAGTGACATGCCAAATATTAACAAAACTCACAGTATAAAAGAAATGGAGAAATACAACCTAAGACAATATTCTAGAAACTATCCCCAAAGGGGAAAAAAGCTGCAATATGCTTGACAGAATATGAAAAATAAGGCTGCCAAGATGACCCCGGTGAAAAAACCAAGAACCTGCAAGCCCGTTACTGTAGTCCAAGGTAAGTGTCAGCATAATAAATAAACAGATAATAACATTAATTAATTAAATCAACAATATTTTCCCCATAATGTTCAAAAAAATTAAAATATATAAATGATAATGAATGGTATTAGGAAGATGAATGAGTCATAAATGAAATGAGTTATCAACAAAAGGATAGAAAATACAGAAACAATAAATTGTAAAGCCTAGCAGTTGTAGCGCACGCCTTTAATCCCAGCAATCAGGAGACAGAGGCATGCGGATCTCTGTGAGTTCTGGTCTACGAGAGCTAGTTTCTGGACAGCCAAGGATGTTACACAGAAAAACCCTGACTCTAAAGACAAATAATGATAATGATAATAATAATAATTTTGGAATTAAAAAAATGTAAGCATAGAAGACTCTACAAACAGCCTTAGCAGTTTACAAGAAAAAAAAAAAAGAAGAAAATGCAAGGTAAAACTATTACATCAGAGGAGCATAGGGAAAAATAAATGAAAAGCTTACAAGAGACCAATTTTATTCACTTTAAGTGTAAGCTCGTTAAACTTTTCAAAGTATATACATCCATTGAGTTGATTAGAAAAGCTGGATTCAACGGACATATATTCTGTACAAGACTCAGAATTTAGTCTGAGGACAAATGTGGATAAAAGTGAAAAAAGATAAAGATATTTGAAACTAGGAATTAAGAGAGCAGAGGCATTTGTACTAATTTCACATAAAGCTCATTTAACTTAAAAAAACTCAAAATACAAGAAAATATTAATATAATTGCAAAAACATTATTACCAAGAAAATACAGAATAATGAATACACCATAAAGCATACTAATAATTCCAAAATAAAATTGATTTACAGCATGCAAGTGGAGGGAGATTCCAATACCCTGCATTCTATAGAAAATGCAAGGAACAGACAGGAAGTCATTGATTAAAGAGAATACTTGGGGGTTGGAGTGATGACTCAGAGATTAAGAATACAGGCTGCTTTTCCATGGGTCCATGGTTTGGTACCAAGAGCCCTTCTCAAGAGCATCTGCTGTCCTCTTCTGGCCCGTACCTTTACCCAACACACATACTGCAAAGATGTACATGCAGTAAAACACCTATACACTTAAAACATAAAATAAAAAATTTTAAATTGAGCATATGAAGGGGGAATACTTGAAAAGCATGGTAGAGAAATTAAAACCAAACATGTGCTGAGAAAACGAAGCATGAAAACAATAAAAAATAAAAATAAACCCAGGAAACAGAATGGTCTTTGCCAGTTGTGATGCTTGGTGATCAGAATATCTTTTGTAGTTACACATTCTGGAAAACTAAGGTCTTTTTGCAGTATCAGTAACTAAGAGGCCTAAGAACTATTTATATTAACTCAAATTACTACAATTTACTATAATATAATTTGCTTTGTTGTGCTGGCAGCATCTCTCCTTGTGGGCTTTTCTAGAGAATCATCAAAAAAGTTGTCCTAAAGAGAAATTTGATTCATCCTGACTTAAGAAGAGAAAATGGTCAGTCTATCCTATGCCACACACCTTAGAAATATTCAGAATACTGTCTAAATCCCACAGCACAGTACCCAATGGGTTGCTGTCTACATTTGTCTACATCCCTTATTCTAATCTGGTCCAAGAGTACAGTCATTTACTTTTCTCAATAAGCTTCTGAACACATTTCTGTATCTCAGTCCTCTCCACTTAGACGACAACTGAGGAACAAACTTTGCCTAGCATTGTAAGGAAGCAAGAGGAGAACAGAAAAGTAAATAAAAATAAACCTGTAGCTACTAAACAGCATACTAGCAAAACAATGGGCCTGAAAGTATATCATGATATAAATAAAACACAGATTGAAATTAATTTGAGAAAGTAAAAATGAAAATAAAGCATGTTGAAATTTATGGAAATTAATACAAGCCACAAAAGAAGGAAATTTGTGAGTTATTTTACTGTAATTAATAAGAGCACACATATAATAAGGAAGAAAAACCTGAAGTCATCAAACTAAATTTATAAGAAAAATCTTGAAAAGGAAGAATAAAATAAGCTTAACAGTAGAAGAAGCAAAGAAATACATAAAATTTTATCTGTCATCATATGGTGTCCAATAGGAAAAGAAATTATTCCAATCTGTAGTATTTTTGAAAAAGAAACAAAATTGACAAACTTTTGGATATATAAAAGAACAATAAAGAGCGATTGCAGAAAATTCTGACTCAAGAATAGTCATTATAAAATATGTCATATAAATAAAAATGATTTCAGAGAATAATGTGGGAAAATATGCACAGTCACAAACAAAATCAGAAGACTGAAAGAAACATGTCACTCCTAGAATACAAAATATATCTGAAATGAATTATGATGAAGAAGCCTGAAGAGACTCGCGCAATGCTCAGAAATATCCCTCAAGAAAAAATGCCATATCTAGGAAAATCTGCTAAACTTGTCAAAAAGAATTGAAAGTATTTGTGATGAACATATTCCTTCAATTTTTACAAAAAATGGAAGATGAGAAAACAGTTTCTTTCTTTCTCTGAGATCAGTGTTGGTTGACAAAAAGAAATACACCACAAAAATGCATCCTTGCTATGCCTGGGTGCAAAACTGTTCCATCAGTTTTGCCTTCATCAGTGCATTGAAAATTTATGTAAAAGATTCAAAGACAGTTCAATACATTTTAAAAAACAAAGTAGTACAATGTATTAGTAAGATAAAATAAAAATGTATATTATTTTTCTATTTTATTCATTTTTATTGATCTCTACATTTTTCTCTACTCCCCACCCTGCCTCTCCCTTCCCTTTCAACCCTCTCCCAAGGTCCCCATGCTCCCGATTTACTCAAGAGATCTTGTCTTTTTCTACTTCCCATGTAGATTAGATCTATGTATATCTCTCTTAGTTGTCTAAATATATTATTAAGTTAATGAATAAATTTGAAATTTCACAATACTGTTATGATTTAAAGTTCCAGACACATTGAGAAATAACAGAAAGAATCTTTGCAACATGTAGTCTATTTATAAAGTCTTTTCTAATATATTGCAACATAAAACACTAAGATCAGGACAAGTCAAGTTTGCCACTGTACCCATTTCTAAATAGCACACTGAGCAAAGGACAGAAAAGCAAGAATAGAGACGGAAGGAACTAGCATACAGACATACATGCAGAGAAACACACATGCACAAACAGACACATAAACACACATACATATACACATAAACACAGACATATACACATGTTGGATGCCCTTCTCTATATGTGTTGCTTGTATTGGTTAATGAATAAAGATGTTTTGCCCAATTACTTACCAGAATAAAGCCAGGAAGGAAATCTGAGCAGAGATAGCGAGCCAGAGAGTAAGTGGATTTGAAGGAGACATGATGTAGCCACCAAAGAACTAACCTGCCAAACAGGTAAGTCACAGCCTCTTGAGAATACATAGATTAATAGAAATGGGTTGATTTAAAAGTTAGAGCTAGCCAGTAAGAAGCCTAAAACATTGGTCAAATGGTTGTAACTGATAATAAGCCTCAGTGTGGTTATTTTGTAAGTGGATTTGGGTACAGGCAGAGAAAAACCAGCAGAACAGAGAATACTTCTAGTTACACATTTTATATATTTTATATATTTTATATATTATTTTATATATATATATATAAAATGCATATACAGAGACACATAAATATAGACCTACACATATATACAAAGACAGACACATGAACATACACACCTACATACATATACACATACACACACAAATACACAGATACACACCTATACAGTTCATACACACATATACAAGATACACATACAGACAAACATACACATATAAAGTCTCACACAAATGCATACATACACATACATACATATATAGACATTCACACAAATGCCTTTGGAACTGTTATATGTAAAAGAAAATGTAAGCAGTTTCAGGATACAAAATTAAACCACATGGTCAGATACACTTATGCATCTTAACAATGAGCAATCAGAAAAATGAAATTAAGAGAACAATTATGTCTTAAAAGCTTTGGACACAAAATGCTTGGGTATTAACTAAAGAAGCAATATACATGTACAATGAAAACTATAAAACACTGCTAAAAGAAATTTAAAAGACTTTAATAAATCAAATTAGATTAAACTTCTGAAATTATAAATGCCCTAGGAGAAAACATGGAGGAAAACTTCATGATTTTAAATTTGGTAATGACTTCTTGGATATGACATTAAAACCATAGGAAACAAAAGGACAAAATTAACAAACGAGAACACATAAATCTTAAAAATAAATTTCTGAGTACCATAGCACATAATAAGCACAGGACAATAAGCATAGGGAATAACAAAATAATTCTCACTAATTTATCAAATGAATAATTACTATACTTCAGCAACAAAATTCAAATAACACCGTTTATAAATACGAGAATGACTGCAGATGGCTTGGAGTCTGGTCATGTCTTGAAATTCATTGGTATGTAATGGAAAATTTTGGAAATGTAATGCATCATTGGAAGGTGATGGGATCTGGAAAGTAGGTTTAGTAAAGGGGTTAGACTATGTACTGAGGGTCTCCTGGAATCCCTTCTCTTCTCTTTTAGCTCCTTACCCACTATGCAGGGAATTATGTGTTCTACCCTCACTCCCTGCCCTGACATTCTGCCTCAACACGGAATCAGAAGCCATGAACCAAGCCAGCCACAGACAGAGACCTGTGAAATCATGAGGTCAATTAAGCTTTTCCTCCTTTAAGCCATTTGTCTCATGTACTTTGGCACAGAAACAATAACTAATATATATGATATTTGAAAAACAATATTAGTCTAGGCCAGTAGGCATTTGATAGGTGCTAAACAACCCCAATAAACAGAGACGAGGAAGTCAAAACCCCAGTGAATTGTTAACTCACATTCAGGTCACTTATATTTTAAAAAGGGGAAGAACAAATGAAAAACAAGATGTGAAGAAATTAGATCACATTTTGCTGTTTGGCACAATTTGTTGATGTGAGAGTGTTCTCCTGTATTTTGTATTACTCTTATTGGTTGAATAAAGAGCTGCCTGGCTTATAAGATGGATCAGCCCTTAGGTGGGCGGAGTAGACAGAACGGAAGTTCTGGGAAGAGAAGAAAGGAAGTGAGCCAGACGCCATGAGCCACTGTCGCAGATGGATGCAGGTTAGACCTTTCCAGTAAGTCACCACGTGGTGA
>JAQHUG010000083.1:6451293-6461332 GCA_028555095.1 Dicrostonyx torquatus | reverse complement strand
GGAATCAACCTACCTCAGAAGGATTTTCTTATAAAGTTTTTCTGTAGGAACATCTTTAAAAGTGCTATGTCCATCTTACTTATCTAGATGTAAAGTATATAATCACACAGGATCTGAGTCTCTAATTCTTTAATGTTATTACTAGGAGCTAATTTGTTATTGATAAAAATTTATATGAGTCATTTTGGTATTCTCTTTTGGCTTATCAAAACAAGATCCTGATTAAAGAGTCTACTAGGAACCAAATAATCAATAAATAATCTTGTGTGTGTATGTGTGATGAATAGGAATGAGTTAATTAAATATGTAAGAGTTAGTTAATAAGAAGTCTGAGCTAATAAGCCAAACACTCTTGTAATTAATACAGTTTCTGTGTGATTAATCGGGTCTAGCAGCCAGGAAACAAACAAGCAATCTCTGTTTCCAATCTATAACTTTTCTTAAGACACCAATTTTCTTTGAACTTTCTTTTTAACAGTAATTTTACTCACTAATCTTTATATAATATTTACCTAATTTTGAATAGTTTATAATCAGTGTTCCTGAAAAAAGATCTAACCACAATATAAAAAATTAAGACTTATTATATATAAGTAAAATGTAAAAAATATTATCAGTTTTTGAAATTATACTTAACAGATGACTACAGTTTACTTCAAAACCCTTAGCACACTGTGGCTTTTTCCAGAAGAACAGTTTCCCACTATTCCTGTCGGCAGCTTGAAGTGTCACATATCGCATTTCCATGCTAGGAAATAATTAATTTTGGTGCCAATAAAATTATAATGGATTATATTTTCTATCACTAGTTACTCCTGAACCAAGTACTATGGTTTTCTGAAGGAAATGATGGATAGATTGCAAATATGTCACTTTTTGAGTTTGAAAGATTGGTTGCTAATGATCTGCTGATGAAAGGTTTTGGAACCCAATTACAGTTTCTTCCTCTATCCAAATGTTTTATATATAGCTTTTAAATAATAAAGTTTATTTTCATACACATATTACAGAATCATGAAGGGAATATAAAATATACAAGATACCTTTCCCAAACTTTTTCTATATTTTATGAGATTATTATTATTCATTGATTTTGATTGGATTTGTTATATAGGCCTCAGATATTCTTAAAATCACAATCTTAAAGGGGAAATTGGCTGAATGTTAAATATGAAATAAGAAAAATTCCACTTAAGCTTTATATTCAAGATTTTATATCTTTCTCTCTTCACTCAATGAGACCAGATTCTCAAATGTTGTGAGCAACAGTTACAGTGAAATCAGAATGCTGGGATGGAATGGCACATGAAACATTTTGGAGGAAGTCTGGTCCAAGAAGGGTCCTCATGGTATAGATGTGCTCTTCACTCTTTAAAATCTGATCTGCTTTGCTCATATAACTTTTAATGCACATGAAAAAAATATATTCAATAAAAAATTTCAAAATAAAAATATGCTTAGTATTATCATTAATGACTTTTTTCCCCAGATTTATAAAATATTATTTCAATTGTTAACACAGGGCATGAGTTCCATGTCTTAAGCACTCATACTTTTTTATGATAAAAAGTTTTTAAAATGTACCCAAATTTGCCCAATATTTATGGGCAATAAATTATGAATGTCATATATTTGCACAGAATACAAAATAGAGTTCAGCTGATACAATGTGTTCTTAGTAGGCACAATCTCTGGTAACAGATTTCTTAGGTGCATACATAGATAATTATAATTGTTGACAAAGTATTTTAATATTTTAAGGTATCAATACGTTCCTCATTTTGGGAGAAGTAATAATGCTAATGCAACTTGTAGTCCCTTTTATTTTTCTTATTTTGAAGTACTGAGTTTTAACTGTACTGGCAAGAATTTGTACCCAGGCATAATTTTTCCTTTTTGTGTTTCAAAGCCAGGACATATACAGGTACATTTAGCCAGTTATTGAGTTTAAATGACTTTCCAGTTAGGGAGGAAATTCTAACACCAGTCAATAAAAGATTACAAGAAAATGTCTATTTCTGAGTGAATTTTGACATTATGAGAGCAACGATGCCTGGAATTTTAAAGAACAGAACTCATTCTCCCTTCCGTTCTGAGAGGGTAGCAGCACATCTCTGTGCTTGTCTCAGCCCTGCTTCATTTCCTGGATACAGGAGCATGCCTGCTGTCATCAGCAAAGAGGCTCAGCTAGGAAACACAATTTGGTACAATTATTTAACCAACCCTATGCCATGCTTTTGTGTTTTTCAGTAAACAGCTTATTAAATATGTTTTTAAGCATATATACAATTAGAAATAGCAACATACTATTCTCCAACTATTTATTGTTCTGCTTTTCTACAGCTATAAGCAAATGATTTTTAATTATTACATTTTTCTCTTGTTTTCCTTTAGGTAAATTTCAAACCACACAAAATGTGACCATGAACTTATCTGTACACATCCCTGAAATAGAAAGATTTCTTTGTTAAAGTTAACTTTTGCACAAATGTATATGATTGTCATGTGCAAGTTATGTATGAATAAAACATCACCTCAAAATATTTCAGTTTATTAGTATAAACTTTTAGAATTGCTATAATATTTTAAACACTTGGGGTGAAACTAGGTCCAAATTTATATGTTCACATATATTTAAGTCCTGCTAAACATACCAAAGCAAGATGCCTTATATCTCTGCCTTTATTTCCTTGCACTTCACATACTGACAAGGCTAGAAGACTGGTCCTGTGCTTCTGCAGGGTGCCATAGACTAATAGCCTCCTTTAGGCACTATTAAACTATTATTATGCTTTCCTCACCACTGTGTATCTCAAAAAGTAAAAGTTTAAAAAAATATAGAAGAAAACAACTTAATAAGGTCTAACTTTTTATAATGTTTAACTGAGTTGCATCATGGTAGAATTTCAGCAAAGCATAAAATATACAGTGCTCAAATTCATAATTAAGTAAATGTTGAAAAATGTTCATTTTCTTCAGTCAGTCAAAATAATATTTAAATATAAAATATTTCCTAGTTCATTTCCTCCATAAATTCTCCCTCTTTTCTTTGTTCTCTTTTAAAATTTTCTTCTTCTTCTTTTTTGACACTATTGCAATGTTACCTAGTTGATCTCTTTCATAATAGGCTTAAATGGCTCTTCTACATCAAGCCCAAGTGTGGGATTAAAGGTACTCCACTGTGATTGGCCCTGTTGATTAGTTTTGCTTTATGTTATCTTCTAGGAGAGCAAAATATGCCAGACTGTGAACCAGGACGGTTATTAACTCATGTAAATGGTGTTTTGGTTCTGATTTATATTTTCTGTTCAAATTATCATTGTGAAGTCATTTAAACGTAGGTAGAATATTTCAATATATGCAATCTTATATACTAACATACATAATATAGATATATCGATACTTGTTGATTCTTGCATATAGTTTGTGGCAGAATCCACTGTGCACAATCTTACAGATGTTCAGAATCTTCTTTCTGTTGTGACTTTCTCCAGATTGTCTTGAATGTTTCAGGGCCAAACTAAGTTTACGAATTTCTGCAGGCAGCTTTGTGCCCTCACATAGAAACCAGAAATTACACACTATTTTTGTTGTGTCTTAGTCCTTTTGGTGACTAAAGCTCAATAAACATTGTAAAATTTATTTCTTTATTTAAATAAATGACACCAATGTATCTACATTTCACAAAATGTACATAATGGCCTTTAAATTAAAAGGCCCAGTCTATCTCAACAAGATACTGCTGAGAAAAGTTTTAAACTTTTTCTCATTTTGTGGTTTCACTTGTGGCTCTTTTCACGTATAGAAATCTTCTTACTGGACTCTAAAGTGTCTTGAAATCTTTGCCCCTTGTTCGTTGTCACATTAGATTCCTCTGTTTTACTATGCTTTTGAACTTTATGCATGCACCTTAAATTTAGTGTTTTTAATTACAGAGACACATCTGCCCAATGTGTTTCTCCTTACTCTTCATGTTTAACTATTCTGAATTCAGAATCACCTGGGAGACAGGTGTATGTCTTTAAGCGTCCACCCAGGAACCTAACCTCAATGTTGTTAGTACTACTCAATAGCTGAGCTCTTGGACTGAATAAAAAGGAAAATACAAGCTAGCACCAGAATTCATTTCTCTCTGCTTTAACAGATGGCTCAATGTGGGTAGTCACTTATCTCACTCTCTGGCTCTTATGTCTTCCTTCTCCTTGAATCCTAATAAGTCCTTCCTTATGTCAATTTTGTCAGACAACTTTTATAGGAAGGAGAAAAAAAAACCTCTGATGTAAACAGAATCTTGTTTCCTCTCACATGAATAATACTGTTTGAACATTGTACTTACCCTATCATCTTTTTATTTGACACAGGTGAATGGGTATATCATGCTTTCATCCATCAACTCTTCTTAGGAAACTATAAAGTACCACATAAAGTTTCTTCTTTTAGCATCTTTTTAAGAACCATTTGCTCTAAAATGAATTCAGAGTCAAATATACTAGTTTAAAAAATAATTGTGGGGAAACTAATCAATGCTCCATTGTATGTAATTTTGTTTGTAGTGTTCTACTAAAAATGAGCAACTAGGTCGATTCCATTTTCTAGCAATCATGAGTAGAGAAGCAATGAGGAGAACACAGAATACATTGGCTATGTGGTCAAGAGTGGTACAACTAACTCATAGGATAATCCTAGTTTTAGGTTTTTTTGGAGAAAATTACACATTTGCTTTCCACAATGACTGTCCCAGTTCACATTACTACCAATATTATTTAAGGGTTGTCTTTTCCAACATCACCAATTCTGTCGTCATTTGTTTTCTTGATGAGAGCCATTGTGACTGGTGTGAGATGATGTTTGATGTAGTTGAATATTCTTTAAAATGTCTATAAGTTCTTTGTATTTCTTCTGTTTAGAAATCTGTGTTCAGTTCTATAGATGTGTGAGTGAGTCTTCTTGTCTCCTCCATTTATTTGTGTCAGAAACACAAGATCTTTGCAATTATGGCTTTGTGGTATAATTTTGGTGTAGGAGGTCCTTCTATTTGTGTATTGCTTCTCTTGGTTAGTGAATAAAGAAACTGCCTTGGCCTGTTGATAGGAAAGAATTTAGGTAGGCAGGGAAGACAGAACTGAATAAGGGGAGAAAGAAGGGCAGAGTCCAGAGCCACCATGAGCCACTGCCAGAGTAAGACATGCTGAATCTTTGCTGGTAAGCCACTACCACGTGGCGATATACAGATTAATAGAAATGGGTTAAACTCAGATGTAAGAGTCAGCCAATAAGAAGTTAGAGCTAATGGGACAAATAGTGTATTAATTAATACAGTTTCTGCCGGGCAGTGGTGGCGCACGCCTTTAATCCCAGCACTTAGGAGGCAGAGGCAGGTGAATCTCTGTGAGTTTGAGGCCAGCCTGGTCTACAACAGCTAGTTCCAGGACAGGCACCTACAGAGAAACCTGTCTTGAAAATAATAATAATAATAATAATAATAATAATAATAATAATAATAATAATAATAAACTCATGCAGTTTCTTTGTTGTTATTTTGGGGCTAAGCAGCCAGGAACAAACGAGCAGCCTTCCTGTTACATAATTTGAGATCATGTGTTGTGAGATTTCTAGTGCTGCTCTCTCTATGGGAGCATGGAAAAACTCTTCCTCATATACTGTCTTCTTCAGTTTTCTTTTTCATTATCTTCAACTTTTTATTGTAGAGACCATTTTTCCCAAAATAATATTTTCACTGATTCTTTGGGAACTTTATATCCTACTTCACTTCCCAGTCTTTCCATATATACCCCCTGCCCTTGTGGCTTCCTCCAGCCAACAAAACAAAAATAATAATAAAAATACAAGTCCAATCAGTGTTGCTCATATACTCACTGGAGCACAGTCAAACTCCCAGTGATCAGCCTTCTGCAGAAAATAGAGTCCTTCCCTACAGGCACCCCTGACAGAAGTCATCAATTGTGGAGAGCTGCCCTTCAGAACCCTTATAACAATTTTCAACAGTTCTATTTGATGACTTCTTTTTGGGGGAGAAAAAGGAAAACCCCATTGTTGTTATTATTATTTGCCTTTTAGTTTTCTTTTTATTTATTCTTTGTGTCTTTCACATCATGCATCTCAATCCCATTCATTTCCCCATCCCTTCCTATCTGTCCTCTGCTCTTGTAACCTCTCCCACAAAATAAAATAAGATTTAAGAGGAGACAAAAGAAAAAGAAAGAAAACTTTTGTCATGGAAGCAGTAGTGTGACACAATGAGTAACACAGTTTTCCCTATGATTTATATGTCTTAACTTGCAAGTGTTCATTTCAAAGAGTCATTGGTCTGGTACGAGGTCTCTGTCTTCTGCGTATGCTATTGATACTGGGCCCTCACTGGGATTCTGCTTACATACCCTGTTCTTGCCCTGTGTTATAGAGATCCTTCAGCTTTTGTGCTGCAGCCAAGGCCCCTTCATGTGTCCAGCAGACCATATTTGGGGTGAAATTGGAATTGGAAAATTTATATAAGCCTAATTCTGGGTTTGGATGGTTGCATGGTTGGTCAGCCTGCCAGCTCTTAACCAGGGTTAGAGCCTGGCCTTGGCTAGTTCACCCCTTGCAGACATGAGTAGGGGGCAGGGGCAGTTCTCCTGCTTTTATGTCCTCAAGGTCAGCTCTCTCACACCTATACCAACAGAGCAGTCTCTACTGTATTGTCTAGTTGAGGTGCAGGGGTGAACTCTCTCCTGACTGCTGCAAGTAGTGAAGAGAAGGGACAGCTACCCTGCTCTTATGATTTCAGTTCCAGCTCTCTTATCCACTAAAGGCAGTAAGGGGGGAGGGATAGGGCATTGTTCTTCACCAATGTCACCATATTACAAATGAGAGGTAGAGCCAGATCGCCCACGCATGTATTCTCAGGCCAGCTCACCCTTGCCTCATCACTGGCTCAGCTCCACTGGGGTGCACAAATGAGGTGCAGGGCCTAGTTTCCCAAGTGCTGCAGCTAGTAAATGGGAGGATCAGTTCCCTTGCCTGCTGGACACGTGCTGGAGCCAGCCTCAGCAGTTGACAGGTCTAGAGAGGATGTCAGGAGTCTGTGAGGCAAGGAATGAGCCAGACATGATGGTAGGGAAAAATCTTGCAGCCTGACTGACTAGCAGCCAGTGTGTTTATTTATACAGAATTCAGTAAGCAGGGATAGATCAAGTTGTTCAGAAACATAGATCACATCATTTTTGGTTTAGAGATGTGTTCCACTTCCTCTTGCATATCTTTTAGTCAAAATTGAAAAATGGTGACAGCACAGTTTACAATCATTTCATAATCATTGATAAACAGTTATCATTTATTATCATTTTTACTCATTATCCTGAGAATCCAATTTTTAAGACTCATCAGGCATAAGACAACCGGTTATCTAGCTAGTATCTTCTGTGGCTACAAGGATGCTAGACCAAAACAAAATCTCCAATCCAGGCTGGGCAGATTGCCATGTCCCAAGCAGTGTATTGTCAGACCTTAATAATCTGATCTCCCCCCAAAAAAATCCTCTGGCCAAAGCTACTGCAGTTATTATTCAAATTCTGGTATAATACAATGTTTATGTTTTATATCTTTATGGAATTTGTTTATATGTCTAATTCCAGCAGTCTTTCATTCTTCGGTCATATGACATCACAGTGGCTCTGCATGAGCTAACTTTTCTAAAAATGGGAGGCCCTGATATTTCACACTTTTATTATCCTCCTATATTAATTTTTACCCCTCAATATAAATCTCTGTGCAGGGAAGAGATAACAGCTAATCTAACTTTGTCACTGTATGTGCCATGTATGTGTTGTGTATTCCTGAGTATATAGTAGGAAGAATTGCAATCTGATCTGTGGCCAACTCCTCTAGCACACCAAATCTTGTTTATCTTTTTAAGTTTACTTTGTTTTGATTATCTTGTTCCTGAGTTAGCACAGGGACAGATGTTTCAAGAATATCTTACAGCCTCATAAAGAGACCTCTGGTTTCTTTTTGTGTGTCACAACCTGCCAGGCATAGTGAAGAGCTTCAAGTAGATACAGATATCTTCCTGAAAATGGTAGGATAGGGTGTTCAGGACTATCGTGGGTATCTTAGAAATAGTGCTCCTGGGAGAAGGCATAAATGATTCATAAGAAATTTTCTGTCATTACAATATCCCCAGATTGTGCAAATGCTAAAAGTCCCCCAACTATGCCACAGGTGGAGATGAAAACCAGAGTCGGAATGGCAGCCATAATGTGGCTCAAGTTTTGTTGGATCTTTATCAAGCAGCTGTTCTGACCTAATGACTTTTGCCGTTTCCTTTAGATATGGCTGTGCCAGATGTGGTCGGGGCAAGTGTGGGGTGGGGGTTGTCCCTGTGTAGACCCCACTCCTTCTCCACCGAAAAATTGAGCCAGCCATCTGCAACTGGCCCTGGCTGAGGAGGCGAAGTGAACAGATCGCTACCCAGTCCCCAGGTCTCGGAAACAATCACATGCAACAGGGAGTCGAGTCAAGCAGGAACTAGTTCATTTCTTTACGGCATGCAATTTATAAAGCAAAACCCCACAAATCCCAGAAGAAGTGTCACAGCAGTCACATCAGCATGAGCAGCGGCTCCTATAATCCCTAATGGAGATCCCGAGTCAATCAGGCATTTCCCATCATCCTATGCCATCTCCAGTTACCTTTTTTGCAAACAAGTCAGGTCTCCTCCCTGCTTGCTTCCCTTCAGTGCCATCTTGGTTGGGAATATTTTTCTTGGGCTTTGTAATGTCATTGTTTTTTAATTTTGCGCCTTTTTCTAGCTGTTATGCTTTTGGAGTAGCTGTCATGCCTTTCGCACAGCTATTATGCTTTTGGCGTAGCTGTTAAACTTTTGGTATCAACTGTGCCTTTTTCTAACTGCCACTGTTTTTGGTGCTAACGTGGCCATTCCAGCCTCCTATATTCCTCGATTCAGCCCACAGGCAAGGAAAGGGAATGTCTTTTATATCCCTTGATATGTCTTATTCATAGGAGCTTCATTTGTTTTTTTCTATTTTGCTTTTATTTTTGAGTTTATACTGCAATTATACCATTTCACCCTTCCTTTTCCTCTACTCAAACCCTTCTATATATTCTTTGTTTCTCAAATTCATGGGCTATTTTTCATTGATTGATTTTAAATGTATATGTGTATATACATCTATATTTTAAAATGTATTTTGCTCATTCTTTATTATGTTACTTGTATTCATGGTCCCGTCACACACACACACCCCATTGGCCATTTGGTATTGGCTAACCAATTGCTGTGCTCTTTCCTGGAGAAGACTATTTCTTCTACTTCCAGCATTTTTTAGTAGCCTATGGTAGACTTTGCCTTAATCTCTTTGGTTTGTTTGTTGTTATGTCCATTTAAATCTTTTGTCAATTTTTTTTATTATTTTCTATGCAAATTTTATTGATGTTATACCAAAAAATGACTCCTGTATGTCGATTTTGCATCTGGCAACATTATTGAAAGAATTTATCAGATTTATAAATGTTCTGGCAGAGTCTAAAGGGATTTAAGTATAATTGTCTTGACATAGGGACAACTTGAGGCCTTTCCTATTTGTATCATCTTATATCTTTCTCTTATAACTCTATGAAAAACCTCAAACACAATAGAATAACAATACAGGAAGGTTCTATCTTGTCTGAATATATATTTTATAGGAAATTTTATTTTTTTCTGAATTAACATAATTTTGGTCATAGATTTTTTTCATAAGACTTTACTATATTGAGATACATACCTAATATCCTAGAACTTTTACCAATAAGGCATGTTGAACTTTGTCAAAGGACTTTACTGCATTTATTGATACTCATGTGATTTTTATACCTTTGTTTATTACCTATTGGACTGACTTGTGAGTATTAGACAAATCACATTAGGATGAAAACAGTGAAGTCATTAGCATGGTTGGTTATATTTTACTATGTTCTTGAATTTGGTTTGCAATTTTTTTCTTGACATTTTTGTATTAGTCTTCATTGGAGTAATTTT
>JAQHUG010000083.1:6392471-6419653 GCA_028555095.1 Dicrostonyx torquatus | reverse complement strand
GTAAATAATATTCTGTTGTGCATTTTTGTATCCTTCATTTTGTAAATTCATTTATTAACAGACCCTTTGGTTTATTCCAAGCCTTGGCTACTCTGGACAGAAGTAAACATGCTATCTCTTTACTTATATGTTATTGAGAATAATAGCATGTTTTCATTTAAGAACTATATGTCAAGTGGCTGTGTGCACTTTGATGAAGTAGCTTAGGTGAACAGAATTCATGACAAGGCTCTACTCTTGCTCCCAATACCATACATGACTCTTCTAGCTAAGTCACTTGCAATCTTTCTGAGCCTCAGTTAGATTCATTATCCATCAATGATGACAGGTAAACTTAAAACCTGAAATTTATTATGGCTACAGAGTTATGTCTGTTTTGTATATCCCTTGATAACTCAGGTTAGTTATTTGTATTATAATCACAAATAGTAGTTTAGATGAACTTGATCTAACCCTGCCAAAGCTCTGTGCTCTCTGTGTGTAGATGAAGACAGTAAGAGAAGAAAGTAAAAAGTGACAGTGACAGGGGGTATTTTGTGGCTCTATCTTGGCATGGCATGAAGGTTATGGGGAAAGGTGTGTTTTTATTACCATCTGGAACCAAGCTGCATTTGTGCTTACACTGATGTATTTGAAATTCTCTTAACCGTTTAGTCCAAAAATAACCCGTTCTATTTCATATGAAAGCCTTACATTAAAAGAATATGAGGTATCAAATATCCCTGCAGAAGCACTGTTGGCAGCTGAAATCACTGACAATTTCCTGGCTGTGATTCATAATCTATATCAGTGCCTTTGAGACAGTAAGCTATTGATTTTTCCTTGTCCACAATCCAAGACCATACACAGAGCTTGTTAGATATCTGTGGGAATATACACTGAGTTTTGCTTCAAATTAGGAAGGTTCTCCTAATAGGACACTTTGTTTGGTCTTAGAAGAAAACTATACAGCCTGTACTCTTGATGAAGTTACAGAACACCAGCAATTAAATATGAGACTTGTTAGAGACTTTTGGGAGGAGCACGTTAGTTCTTTACCCCAAAAGGAAAGTGGCTTTCTCCTCCTGTTAGCAGAGTACCCATTAAGTAAAATATGAGGGTTCTTTCATTTTCATATATACTTCTCATTTGACAGGACTAACTAGGATGGAATTCAAGTACTGGAGGAACTAAGATTCAGAGCACAGAACTGTGCAAACCTACGCAGTCACAGGATTTTTCTTACAGTGCTGACTGAATAATAAGGTAATTCATGTAGACAAGGCTTCTGAAAACAGTTTTGTTTTTTAAGCCTTGTGTAAAATTCTTCGCAAGAAATACAAATGGTTGTTTTTGTTTTGTTTCTTTTTCCTTTTTTAAAGGTACCTCATAGATTCCAAAGAAAAACAGGATTTGCCCTGCGGATATTTCTCACGTAAGTAAAAGCTTTAACTGATCTTTACTGTTTAGAAGCATTACCTCCAAGCCAGGTAGACATTCATTAAGAGTAGAAACTGAAGTAAACACTGCTTTATTCTTAATAAAAGTAAAAACATGCTCTCAAACAAATACTGTTGCAAAATGTGTAATTTCTATTTCCACCCCAAAGCACCTTATCCTTATCTACCTCAAACTCTCTTTCATTTTCATACTGGGCTCACTCTAGCTATGTATTCTAAATTAAATTTTTCTTCTGTTATTCCCTGTATGTTTAACTTCTGTGTGACACTCTCTGTAGGAAGATATGGGCAAAGATCTACTCACTTGGTTACATATCAGGAATTAAGGAAAGACAAAAGTACAGATGAAGCCAGAGTCCAGCTTGCTGAAGCAATGGGTTTTCTTTGTAATGCATAAAGGACTATGGATGACAGGTTGCTTAAAGGACCAGAAATGACTCAGAGACACCCGTGAGATCAAAGCATGAAAACTGGAAATCCAGAATACACTGCACAATCTACAGGGAGCTCAACAGGCTGAGGCGTGTCCTTTCTCGGTAGCCCCGTTGGTCTGAGCCTTTTCTAGAAAACTTGACTGGTGTCTGCTTTTCCCATATAGCTCAGTGTCTCTCAACAGTCCTTACTACTTATATATAGGTGGGGAGGTAGGAGCCTAGTAAATTTCATTGATTTGCCTCAAGCTACTTTGATGTGTTAGCTTCATGACCCTAAAAGCTTTCTTGTAAAATGGAATGCCTCACCTCATTTAGATCATCTATGGTTTTTTTTTTTCATCACTTTGTAAACATTATCTTGTAGGAAATTCTTAACAGATGCAAGAGATCAAGTCCACTCTTAACAGCACCATTCCCTGGCCAGGCAGTCCTTAGCCTTACAAAACAGTAATATAGGACAGTGAGCCAGCCAAGCAGAGTTCCTCCATGGTTTCTTTAGCAAGTTCTTGCTTGAGTTTTTGCTCTGACTTCTCTGAGTAATAGACTGAAATCTGTAAATGGAAATAAACTGTTTGCATCAATAAATTTCTTTTGGTTAAAGAGATTTTTTTTAAAATCAAAATAAGATAAAAATACAACAGAAATTTGTACCAAGAGTGGGATGTTGCTGTTATGAATCTGTCTACTTGTGATTTTATGTCTCTGGACTATTTCATTGTAGTATTTTGGGGAATTTTAGAACTTTAAGCATCCTAGAATGCTTACAGCTTAATGGGATATTTTACTGGGAACGTGGATGAGTATAATGTAGGGAGAAATGTAGACAAGGAGCCTGGTTTGTAAGGATTCACAGGGAAACCAGCATGTACTCAAGACTTTAGAGAGGGTCTGTATGTGGATTGTTCAGCTAAGATTGTGTGTATGTTGATCTGCTGAAGCACCAGCTGTGATTAAGAAGCAATCAGAACCATTGAGGTGCTTCCCTAAGATGATAGAAGGTTATTTCTTCATGATCAGCTGACAGTACTGAGGTCCTTGGGAGCAAAGGCTCTCTCAAGATGGAAAGTACAGGGTTTAAGAATATCTTTCAAGATACTGGCTTTGAAAGCCAGAAGGTTGCAGAACTGAAGGGATCATGGAAAGAAGCATTGCATGGCGAGTCAGCAAACTTGTGAAGAGGCTAGAAGAGATCACTAGTAAAGGTATGAGTTGAAATAGGGAGTCCATGGTATCAGAGATTCCAGAGTCACGAAATATTAAGAAAGGACTGAGCTAGGCGGTGGTGGCGCACGCCTTTAATCCCAGCACTCAGGAGGCAGAGGCAGGCAGATCTCTGTGAGTTCGAGACCAAGCCTGGTCTACAAGAGCTAGTTCCAGGACAGGCTCCAAAGCCACAGAGAAACCCTGTCTCGAAAAACCAAAAAAAAAAAAAGAAAGAAAAAGAAAGGACAGAAGTAGGCACAAAGAGGAGCCAACCTAAGCCTATGTGACAAGGTGTATCACAGAGATGGCAGAACCGAGAAGGGAAACAACCCAGACCTTTCTAAATTACGAACCACACATTGAGTGTGTCTTAAATGTTGAACACCAGATACAGAATATGGGTTTGTACTGCTAGATTCTGTTTGGCATCACTCTGATTGTTTGTATGTCCCAGTTGTACCTTTTGGAATCGAAAAGTGGATAACTTATTTTTGGCTTTACAGGATTACAGTTAGGAGATTTGGAATTTTTAAATATGCCTTGGATTTTATAATATTGTAGACTTTAAAGACTGTGAAACGTCCTAAAAGTTGGACTATGTTTTGTATTATGATATTGACAAAAACTCCAGAAGACATAAAAAGAAAGACTATGGATTAAAAGAGAAATGTGTATGTGTCAAAATGACACAGGGTGGAGTGCGTTAGTGAACTTCAACTGTCCATTTGGCACATATGGTATTATATATAATTTTGGGTAGATATGCAACAGTATGATTCCTTGACGATTAATCAAATACCTTTGGTTTTATTTGTCCCTCCTCCCTCTCTCCTCTTCCTCTAGTGATCTCCTTCTCCAATTAGAGCCTTCCTATATCCTGCTGTTCTGCTCCCTTTTCTACATCTTCCTCCACAGTCCCTGTTTGTTTTTCTGTATCCTATTATTACTAAACGCACATCTAAAGATTTGAGGCAAGGTCTGTAGATGAGAGAGACCCTTTTGTGTTTTCTTTCTGGGCCTGAGTTACCTCACTCAATATAATCTTTTCTATTTCCATTCATTTTCCAGCAACTTTCTTGATTTCATTTTTCTTCATAACTAAATACTATGCCAATGAATATACATGATAAGTTTTCATTATCAATCTATCTAGTAAAGGATATTGAGTTTGCTTCCATTTATTAACAATTGTGAATAGATGACAATGAAAATTACTGAACTAGAATCTATGGAGTAGGATGTTGAGTCTTTCGGACCTATGCCAAAGAGTAGAATATCTTACATTACTGAGAAAACATGCAAACAAATGAACACTGACATGTATTATCACCTTGAACAAAAATTGACTCTAAGTAAATACAGGATCTCAGTTTGAAATCTGAAATGCCAAAACTGCTAGAAGAAAATACAGATATTACCCTACCAAAGTAAAGTATTTATTTAGGAAAGGACTTTCTCAACAGGACTACATTTTCCCTCTTAAGGCAATGAAATGAAAAGTAGAACATCATGAAGCTAAAAAGATCCTGTATAGTGATAGATAGATCAATATCTCATTCCCTAAATCAAGACTTCCTTCTAATGTGACTGTAGGCCATGCAGACTGGTTGTTAGATGTAACTAGGGTCGTAGGGTGATGGTGGTACATGTTTTAAATCACAGCACTCAGCAGGCAAAGACAGGCAGACTTCTGTGAATTTAAGGCCTGTCTTGACTAGCCAACTTTGTGTACAGAGCAAGTTCTAGTACCAAGGTTACACAGAGAAATCCTGTCTCAAAATACAAACAACAAGCCTAATTAGCACAGCACATATTTTATTATCTATCCATTCCTATCTCTATTGGCTTATAGAATAATAACATTGCATATGGAATTTTAAATACCCTTCCTTTGGATTAGCCTTCCTCTACACCGTGTGATTCCCCAATGTTCCTTTGCCATTTGTGCCTAAAGCCTTTCTGCCTCCAATATTCTACCTTTGACCTTTCATTTTACCTACAATTTATTATTTCCTCTCCCTTAACTTGCATTACTAGAAAGGTCCCTTTCTGGTCTCTGTTTGTGCCAGATTTAAAGTCAAGATTCGCATATAAGGGAGAATATGCATTGTTTGCATTTCTGTGCCCAAGTTACCTCACCCTTTGTTTTTCAAGTTCCATCTGCTTACCTATAAATATCATTTTTTCAGCTTAGTAATATTACATTGTATATGTTGTCGAACATATAGGTTAATTATATTTGCTAGCTATTGTGAATAGAGCAGCGATGAACATAAATATGCAAACGTCACTGCAATAGGATACGAAGTCTTTTAGATGCACAAATAGGAGACTATTACAGAAATTTACAGTGATAAAAATTACAGAGAGCAACTGGACATGGAATTTCCAACCTCAGCTGATATATCAAAAACACAACCCCTACACTTACAGATCCAGGAACATACTGGAAGGAGAGGCAGAGATTTTAAGAGCCAGAGGACTGTGACATTTGCAGTGAGATAGTTCCTTCTACACAAGACAGGGAAGCTGCACTTGTGATAATCTCAAAGTTAAAAGTCACTTTAAAAAATCATGCTTAATGACATCAGTTTACCTGCTGATATGGATTGGAGAAATACCCCAAGGCCTCACATTTAAGTGAAAAACAACTAACAGCTGTGAGAGTTGGATTTAGTCTTCTTCAGGGACAAGCTTTTAGCTAAGTTACCCAATTCCTAGTATTCAGTCCTAAACACAGCTTCATACAAACAATGCTAAACAAATTCATCAGGTTTTATAGACATAAGTAGCAATGCTAATTAAAGAAGAGGTTGGGTTTGAATGGGAATAAAGGGACACTTGAGGAATTAGAAGGGAAAAACAGTAGAAATGGTGTACATAAAGTTTACATGTAGGAAACAATCAAATGTCTTATTTTTCATTCACACTGATCAGATGAACTCTTGACATATTATAACACACTTAACTTTGTGTAATTGTGTTAATTATATATAGTGTATATATTTTTAAAAGTTTTGAAAATTCATGAGAAATTGAGGCTGCCAAACAATATTTGGTAATACCTAATATGAGATTTTTAAAAGTAACATCCATGAAGTACTTATGAAGATATGAAAGATAACTGGCATCATATTCTTGGTTAGATCATGGATTATATTAAAATTTAAGTAACTGATTTAAACATAAACTTCAGCAAATAAACAGTACTTATCTTTTCTACTTGATGACAAAGATGGTAAGTGAAATAATAGTAGTCAGGAAAACTAAATAGTGATGGCTTGAAACTATCCCATTGGCTTCTTTTGTTTGTTCTTATAAGTCTAAAACTTTCATAAAATTCTTAAATATGTGGAAAAGTATTATAGCAGTTTGATACTCAGCAGTTAGTCAATAAGTTTGTGTTCAAGTTGCTTCAATATTAGAAAAAGACGACAGAAAATCCTGAAATCAGCTGTATGCATACAGCTGACAAGTCTAGCAAATTATTACTAATCAAAAGTCTGGTATATTATTATATCAAAAGATTATATTTGTTATGGATGAGAGAATCGTGTTATATTTGATTAAATGTTAAAAAATGTTAAAATAATTTTATCCATTGTTATTAGCTCATCCTCAATAAATAAAATTGTATGCAAAAGAAAAGTTTTGTTGTGGAGTAGTCAGCCTTAATGTCTGTATCATGGTTTAAAATTTTTCCAGCATAAAATTATTTAATGAACTTTTGAAATCTATTAACCTAAAATAAGCCACAGAGACAACTAGAAATTATATCACCATGCTTTTGGATAGTATTTGTACATGACAATGGGAAGAGATGGAGTCTGAAACACACATTGTATCAGAGAAGTGATTAGAGAAGTGATGATGTCTCTGTAGCAAATGCCTATCAAACCATATGTTTCTGATTGAAGGGTTCCTCAGATGCTGGAGATGGTAGATTTATCTCCATTAATAAAGCTGATAAACAGGTCATTTGAACATTCCAATGATCCTTTATTTCAAGAAGCAGCTTTACATGGGACAATATCAAATTTTGGATTAAATTATATGCCTTGTTTGTCCTCTCAGTGAGCTGATGTTCATTTTTCACAATCCTGTTAATGGCATTACTATATGATATCAGATGTTTAAGGAAAATTTAAATTTTCTTTAACTTGTGAATATATAAAATTTGTTGCCAGAAACAAGTGCATTTCATCAAGTGTAGAATCAATTTTTAAAAGGAGAGAAATTTAAAATATAAGAAGATTCTGTATGAGAACCCGTGGATTCATCGAGGAAGTAAAATTTTAAAATGCTTTCTACCAAAAACTTATTACCCAGTTAAATTTGATAAGAAGCTTAAAAATTGTTTAAGCTTTCAGTTCTTAAAAAAAGTTCCAGCGTACCTAATGGTATAAAAATAAAGTTTAAATTAATTATCATAATAAAATAATTACTTGGTTGTCTCTTTAGCTTAGAGATTACTTACTAACATGAGTAACCATATTTTCTATAATATTAATAGAGAATTAATATCTGGTGAACTGGTGAGTTTTAAATATCTTTTAAATTAAAATAAGCTTATCTAGGGTCTACTGTCATTTTGTTGAATGAGTAAGAACAACTTTTAGAATATTACCCTAAGATCGTGAGGTTCTTCAGCGGTCACTGCAAAAAAGTGTTGTTCACAATCTATTCATGAAATCAGCAGTTCTGAATATGCTACTTTACTGGGCATAAACGGGAAAGCCCAAGATTTCAACATGACTTCTACAGCTGGAAATTAAACAGACATGTTATGCTTTCTCCAATTTAGCTAAGAAAGTAAGCTCTTTATTTTCTTTGATACTCTTTTCACTTTTATTACTACTCAAGATTTCATTTGACCTTTAGCTTTTTGTTAGAATTGAATTTTATAAACTATTTTCACTTACTCCTAGCCATTCCTATGCATTTACACACACACACGTGCGCGCACACACACACACACACACACACACACACATACACACACACAAACACACACACACAATTGTAAACATGAGCAAGACAGGGGCAGAAGGAAATAAAGAGACTCTACAAAGGCACTGCTATTTCTCATTGAAAAATTAACTTTGGCTGTCAACCTGGAACCTGTCCAACCTTGTCCAAGACCATGTTCTCATTTCATATAATGAGTGAGATACATTGTCAACATCCTGTCATTCAGAGAAAGCACCTGAGAACACCAGTTGAATTGTTTTATTTTTGAAACAGGATTAACTGTGTAGCCCATGTTGATCTCGAATCACTTCTCCTACCCAAGTATTCTGAGGACGTGGGATTACAAGTAAAGATCATTAACTTGCAGGAACAAAGATTTATTTTGGCTTACTATTTTAAATGTTTCTATTAATATTTACTTTGCTTGGTGCCTTGGTCTAGGTCATGGTGGTATGGTGTTTTGAAATATTGTGACAGGAAAAAAGCTGTTCATATCTTGGTGGTTGAAATACAAATATAGAGAGACCTGAAGACCTCATCCCAATATTTCCTTCAATGACATGTACTTCCTCTATTTAAGCTCTAACTGTTAGAGGTTTTAGTACCTCCAAACATGTTGCTGGGTCCTAACCATTCCCTTGGGGAAAGAGGTAAGAAGGTGCTGTGTCAATGGCATAGACACAGGGAGTCAGGTAAAAGGCAAAAATCAGACTTGTTTATTTAGCAATGGAGAGACCCTTATATACCCTATCACCAAGGTCCAGGCAGTATTCCAATCTCTTGAGATTTTGGGGTTGTCCCTCATTGGCTAAGCACAACCAGCACCTCTGATAGTGCATGTTGTTGGCCTTAAGGCAGACTCCATTCTAGCTCTTCTCTTGGCCTTGTAGGCCTTATCTTTCTACATATCCATCTTTTTATATTACTTGGACACATATCAAAAATCAGAGGTCTTGGATCAGGCCTTGTTGACCCTGCCTCAGGAGGTCACAGCAATTGGACTGTGCCTGTCTTAGACTGGTCTGCCGAATAAGCTCTTATCTGTCCTCGACTACTAGCCTTCAAAAAGCATTCATTCCTGGAGCGCTGCCAGGGTAGAGGGACTCCTGGCACCTTTTTGAATTTTAGATAACCAGGCATGCATAGCTTCCTATGGAGAACTGCGAGAGGGATGTCTAAAATCCAGTAACATCTAAAGAGTCACCTCAGTTGCTGCCTGCTGCTTTCTAATATGCTGCAGGACACATTTAAAAAGAATAACAATTAATAATACCACCCTGCCAATTAATGCTTATATGAGCATATAGGAGGGATCAACTAGCCTTTATATATTATGCCAAACTTTTTCCAAAAGTGAAGAGTCAAAGGCCATAAACTCTGCACTTATCTGATCTAATTGAAAAATAAATGTCTGTTAGGGGTAATGAGCAATATAGAAACTTAGTTGACCATGGGACCTAAATGGGTTTATCCAGCTCCCAGTTTTCTGAACTAGCATTCCTTATCTCAGGAGGCATCATACAAAATGATGAGAAGGATCACAATTGAGAAGACACACTTCTACCCCCAACATGAACTGAATGGGGAATATGGATCCCAAAAGAAAATAAGAACACCTCTGGATTTCTTGATCACCATGGTTATCTTCTCTGCTCTTTACCCCTGCCTTATCACTCATGTCCAGCCTTCTGCTCTGTGAGTTATGCCCACCTTCTAAATTATACAGATACCTGTGCTCCTGCCAAAATGAAGAAAGTTTGAATACTCTCAATCTTTTCATTGAAATGTTCTTTCCATCCTAATCCTCTAACTTCCATTATTAATTTTTCTGTATTCTTCTCTAATATACTGCATTTTGACTTCTATTTCCCTTTTCTCCACTACTCCTATTTTTCCCCTCTTGCTCTCTTCTGTAGGGCCACATTTTCTCCATTTTCATTCAGATAAAAGCAGGCATCCTGGAGATAACAATTGAGGATGGCATAACAAGTTACAGTAAGACTAGGAATAAACCCTCATACCAAGGCTAGACAAAGAAACCCAATAGGGGAAAAGGGTCCCAAGATCAGACAAAAGAGTCAGAAACATCACACACTCCACTATAAAGAGTTCCACAAGAACACCAAGCTACAAAGTGATAGCATATATGCAGAGGATCTAGCACAGACCAATGCAGGCTCTGCTAGTCCCTTTATATCCTGCTTAGTTGATTCTGTGCATCATGGTCTCTCTGTGTCCTCTGCCTCTCGGGCTCCTACAGTTCTTCTTCCACCTCTTTTTGGGATTCAGCAAGCAACATCTAATATTTTGGCTGTGGGTCTCTGAATTTGCTTCTAATAGTTGATAAATGAAGCATTTATGATGACAATTGCATGAAACTTCAACCTATGCGTATAGCAGAATATCATTAGGAATCAATTCATTGACTTTTTCTGCTAATCATGGTTGGTTCTATCCTACACCTCTGGGTCCAGTTGGTGTCAGCTGTGGGGTCCCTTTCATTTTTGGGCATAAAATTGTCCGTTAGAAAATGAAGAGTTGATCTATCTCAAAACCCAGTTAGACTACTCCAGGGCAGATACCCAAAGTATGCTTTATCCATCACAAGGGCAACAACTCTGCCATGTTCATAGAAGTTTTATTCATATGAAACAGGAAACAACCTATATGGCTCTCAACTGAAGAATGGATAATGAAAATGTAGAACATTTGCACATTTGATTATTTTTTAAGTTTAAAAAATAAATGAAATCATAAAATTTGCAGGCAATTGGATGAAACTAGAAAAAAAACATCTTGATTGAGGTATCGCAGACCCCAAAAGACAAACATGAGATGTACTCACTCATAAGTGGATATTAGCTCTCAAGTAAAGGATAACCATGCTACAATCCACAGACCCAGAGAGGCTAAATAATAAGTCATACTTTGGTGGAGGGCATAGGTGTCCATCCTATAGCACAATTTTATTTAGTCTTATTAAATAAAAACCTGGAGTCAGATATTAGGCAATGAAAGCTGAAAGATCAAAGAAGCAGAGCAGTCAGCCACTAGAGTTCTTACCAATCCAAATGCTCCAAGTGAATAGGAAATATCCTATCTCTATGAATCCTCAGCCTGATGGCTGCATCTATGAAACCTTAGACTAACTCTTGAGTTCTTGTATCTTCCCAACTTATATTTCTCTCTCTGCCCAGCCATATCACTTTCTGTCTCTCCCTCTCTAGTGCTGGGATTAAAGTTGTGAGCCACCACTGCATGGCTCTCCTTTTTTTTTAGACTAATGAAACCTCATGCAGTACAGGGTGGCCTTAACCACACAGAGGTCTGTCTGCATCTGTCTCCCAAGAGCTGGGATTAAAGATCTGTGCCATCATTGCCTGACCTCTATGGCTAAAGAGTGTGGCTATCTCTGTACTCTGATATTCAGGCAAACTTTATTTGTTAAATCACAAAATATCACCACATCTCACTTTTTTGTCCAAAAGAAAAAGATTATAACTAATATAATAAAAAAATATAATAAGTACAATAATCATATACAAATATGTATAGGGAATAATTACATTAACAATGTCTAGTCCATTAGCATTTGAAAGTTAAAATAAAAAACTCCCATTATCTATCCTATATTGGTGAATCTAAAGTTTTGTATTCAACTCACTTTCTATCTTACCATGTATTACCATATTTCTATATCACCCTTTTCTTTTACAATGAGTTCCCTGAATCTAATCTCCTTTGTTTAGCTTTTTTCTTGACCATTACCAATACCAAATTATACCCAACCTCCCTTAAATAATAATAAATATCCATGAGTCATCTTTTAGGTATGTGAGTATAGTTATCTAAATGCTTCCTGCTGATTGGGGGTGCTGGTAATCTTCGAGAAACCCTAAGAAAATTTAAGATCATGGTCAAGTCCAGACTGGATTCTGTCAGGCTGTATCATCTCAACCAGAAGCCTTGAAGCTGTTCTGAATGTATAACTTGAAGGAAACTGCATCAGAGTTGCTCTGAAATACTGGATCATCTGGACCATCCACTCCTATCAAAAAATTATCAGGGTGTCTTCTTCTATCAAACCTGGTTTTTCTTAATCTAGAATGCATATTTGAGTCTCTCATCTCTCATTTCCTGATGAAATTAAAGCAGAAACTCTTTTCCAAAGTTACATATCTTTAACTTAAATTTTGAAATCAAGGCATTTTCAAAATATATATATAGGTTGGATTAATCCAACAACATTTATAATAAAATAACTCTTAGCAGCTGTTGCTCCTTCCCCAGAAGTCAAACAACTCAAAGACAAAACAATAGCATACAGTATTCAGACTCTTTTTGTATTTTCCTGACCTTTTAATATTACTTTACTCCCTTTTCAAAGACTTTATTTTATTAATTTAAAGCAATATATTTCTCTTTAATGACTATCTATACCATCTCTTTACTCTCCCAAGCCTATGTATGTTTTTATACATACAGTAAAACATTTATAGTTTTTTTTTAAAATCTGAATCTGTTTTTACTGAATACTTCTGTCTTTTTTGGACCACATGAATCTTTAGATTGCTAAGTGGCATGGTAAAGACTAAGACTGGTGGTTCCATCCAACTCCTTGATTCCCTGAGAGGTTAGTCTCATGGTGGAGGTATATTTACTGTTCCAACTCTGGAAAGCTTCTAGGTCCATACTGCCACCATGTAGCCTGCCATCCACCGTTCATACACTCCATTTAAGTGATCAGTAGGGAGGGCCTCTTTAAAGAGGATGCTATGAATAACGACTCTTAAAAGAAATCCCACAGTAGCTCAGAATTGAGAATAATGGAGGGTTATTTATTTAGGGGTAGACTCACAGATCACAATCCTCTGCTGGAACCTCTGCTGGAACCGAATCCCTCAACCAAAAAAGAGAGTGGGCATAAGGCATAAATATTATAAGAAGCCACGCCCATACGGGTGGGTACCTTTAAGGCTACTGGAGGTAGGAATTCCTATAGCATCGCTAACTCTAAGTCAAGAAGCCATCTCCCAAAAAAAGCACTGTTTATGCTTGCTGCTAGCGAACAGTATTCTCCCAAGGAAATGGAGTTTGGCTCTGTTTTTGTGTGTTTAAATCTTTTTTAAAGCTTTTTCAGATTTGAAGTATAAGTTTCAGCCCCACGTTAGGATGCCAGATATAGCACAATCCTAATTAGTCTTATTAAATAAAAACAAGGAGTCAGATATTAATGGGTAAAAGCTGAAAGGTCAGAAAAATAGAACAACCAGCCACTAGAGTTCTTTCCTTTCCGAATGCCTAGACCAATGGATATATTGTCTCTACATCATCCTCTATATTTTATCTTATCATTCTTTTAGGTGTCAGATTCAAATATATTTTTAAGATAGCCTTTATTCTTTCTATCCATTGTAATTTAAGTTGGTCCGGTAGTTTACTCTTTCATTGAGCAGCTTTATTTCTAGGTGGTCCTCATCGCTGTGTTAATGTAAAGTTTTGTCTATCAATGTCAGTACTTTTAAAGATGTTGACATATATAAACTTCATGAAGGCAAGACTTATCTCTGGTTCACTGTTTTAATTCAATTCATAGAACAATGCTTCTCTGGTAGATAATGTATATACCATATGCTGTTCTAGGAATGAAACTATTATTATTGAATTGATAGTCACTAGAGAGAAAAGTGTTGTAAATTGTTCTGCAAACTACATGATACTATTCTGGCTATGTATGATTTTGCTATTTCCTTCATTACTATTAAACCATGAAGCTAACTCCAGAGTAAATCAACAAATATTCCCTTCTCCAAGACTAACAAAGTGAAACATTTTTGCTCATTATGACTTTTGCAATACATGTTCATTATTTGGAAAAAAACATCATTGTTAAAATTGTAAACTACATGTATCTTGTTATTTGCTGTCTTCCTTTCTTTTATTCCTTCCTTCCTTCAATTTTTTTTTTGTTTGGAAACTGTGGTTTAAAAGAGTTCTGCTCCATTTAAATGTAGGTTAAGGAATGATCTGCGAAATAATTGATAGAGTAATAAGTCTGCAGAGTAAAACAAACAGTTTCTAAATCAAGATAGCAGACTGTCAGTGACAAGGGACACTCATTAGCATAACAGACTCCTGATAAGCAATCTCCAGCCAATGGGCAATGAGTCATATCCAGACACTCTGCCTACTGTCTACTCTCTGGAGTCTCATTTTGTTTGACACGGTTCATTTTTTAATTCCTCACTTTCTGAACACCAGGCCTCAACTACAATGTTTTGGTCTTTTTAGTTCTGCTAGTCATATTGACTCAGGCTTACATCAACTAACAACCCCACAATAGACAAGAATTTTTCTTTGTTTGCCACCTTGACCCTGCACTGAAATTCTGCCCATCCCATTGCTAATTTCAACCTTGTGACCCTTAACTTGATGGTAGATATACAACAACAACTTAATAGTTCTACTGCTCACAACAAGATTCTACCTTATTATAAATACATTGTGTCTTCCCCTTAGACTATCACAATACAGAACATATAGCTTTTATTTAACTTATGGATTGAGATTACTGTCTTTATTGTATATATTGTCTTCATATGTGTATGTAGTATATTCTATAAATTGCACATTTGTTGTTATGAAATTTAGCATTGTTGCTGTTCTGTTTTAATGGATAGCTGTCATGTTCATGTAGCATAAAAATAAGCTTGAGAGTGTGAAACAAAGTAGCAGGAGAAATGGGACTCCCCTCAACAGCACTACAGCAGAGGAAAGCAGGTTTAAATCTCTTCAATCTCTTCAGGGTATTTGGGTTAAGATGCCCCGAACTAAGTTAAACTCTCCCTTCCCCAATGGAAAAACAGGCAGAGACCCACAGGCAGACATTAAGAAGAGTTATTCTAAATGAGATAGCTCCATTAAATCCCTCCCCTCAGAGCTCAGGGAATCCCATGGAAGAGAAGGTAGGGAGATTGCAAGAACTAGACGAGATGGAAGACACCAGGAGGAAAAGATTTTCTGGATCAACCTAGATCTCCACCAGGTCATCTGCATATATATTATGGATTCCAGTTTAGTGTTCATTCTCAGTTCACAACTCCTGGGTTTGAGTGAATAGATTTCTGACTCTTGTACCTGTTCCTTGGTTTTGTTTTTGTTTTTTTATTCTCATTCTGATGGCTTGCTGTGTCCACTCTTTATGTTACGACTGTTTGCTTTTTCGTCTTAATATTTATTTTACCATATTTGGTTGTGATCTCTCAGAAGCCTGTTCTTTTCTAATGGTAGACAGAAAGGTAGTAGATCTGAATGTGCAGGAAGATGGGAGGAATTGTAAGGTATGTAGGGAGGAGAAACTGTTATCTGGAATATGATATGACAAATTAATCTATTTTTAATAAAAGGGAAAAAAAGGGAATGAGAGAAAGAGACAGAGAGAACTCCATGCCTAGTGATTTATTCCATCACGTTTACCGGGCCTTCTACACAGGATGGAACACTGCGACCCAGCTTGGGTATCTTCCTCTCTACATTGATATAGAAGAATTACTTCTCTACAGAAATATACTTAATCAGACACTACTTTTTCCAAACTTGTTTATAAGTAAAGTTAACATTGCAGGTCTTAGGCAAGAGAAATTTTCATTTAATTTGTAATTGTTTGTATTGCAAAGTTTATATGGCATACTTTTATAAGAAAAGCCATATCAAAGTCTTGATTTTGTACAAATTTTTATTTAAATTGAAACCAAAAATATTAAAAGTTAGAAGTGAGTAAATAGAAACCAATTATCCAATAAGTGTACATTGTATATTTAGTCCAGGTGATAACTGATAGCAAGAAGTAGGGATGGTGATTGTAAAACATCTGAAGACTAGGAAGTGAGAACCTCATCAAGTCTGAAAAGTTCACACAGGACTTTGACCTGTTAACTTTTGTTGATTTCTTTCTCTCCTACATTTCTGCAATGCTGATTCCTAAAGCTGAAGAGATGATATTTGTTCATTTGTGCAATCTAATCTTTCACCAAGAGACAGAAGAGGTTATTGATGATGCTTGCCTTGACTATTTGCACATTTGAATTATCATTATTATAATCTCTGCTAGATTTGCTTCATTGGAGAATATAACAGACATAGACCCTTCAGCATTAATGGGCTTTCTACACTACTGAATTTTCCTGTGACTTTGCCCTATCTCTAAAAATTGATCTGACAGCACAGGCAACACCACCACACAAGAACTGACAGGCAGTGACAGTCGCTAGGACAGAAAAGGCTTATGGAATGTACCATTAAATAGAAATCATTTTCAGAAATGCATCTTCAAGACCACAAAAGGTCTTAATGTCTTAGAAAACATGGTTCATTAATGAACAGGAGTTTAAAGCTAAGTTTGTCAATATTTTGAAAATTTTAATATTTCAAATTCTCTTCATTAAATTATTTCCATCTAAATTTAAAATAATTTAAAACATCCATTTCATGGGCTATTTTGCAGATAGAGTAACTGAAATTCATTATCTCCTCAGCCCTATTCCCAGAGTAACTTTAATCAAAGAGAGTTTCAGACTGAAGACATACAATTCCTATTTAATTAGATGGGCCAGGGCATATAGATGAGCTAATATTTCCAGAGGCATCTCTAAGGCTTTTTATAAGGGCCATTATGTTTTACAATGTCACAGCGAAAAAAAACGGAAGTCAAATCACGATTTTTACTAGGGCTGTAGGAAAAAAAAAAGGATTGCCTTGCACTGTAAACAGAATTATGCAAACTCCTTTTTGCTTTAAGCCAAGTGTACCAGACAGCTTTTGATGAGGTTAATTCATGAAGCTTCATTTGGTATTTTCTCTGACATTAGAACAAGTGCACTGAGCAGGTAGGCTTCAGTACTGTACCTAGATGCTGAAGGAGTAATGTGAAAGGGGCTTTCAAGAGCACTCAGATTACACAGTGGAATTTTCTGTTTTCCAGTGTTACCCATTTACTCAAGTCAGCTGAAAGTTGTGTTTATAGTAAACTATACTGATGATTTTAAATAATTTTTGAGTAGAATTGACAAGTAACTCGAATTCTGTTCCAGTCTTTACTGGACCCCTCAAATAATTCCTGGAGTTTCTAAAAAGTATCCCAGAGATATATGTAACAAGAGAATCTCTTAACCAGTGTTTTACAAGGATCTTATACTGTCTGCAACCATCTCCAATATTGGAAGGTAGCCAAGAGGCAGATCATAAGTGATTTTGGAACTGCCCAGCATGTAAAAGATAGAAAAATGAACCCAGAATAAGGTTTACATATGGGCGGTCAATTTTGTGTTTGCATTAAAGTCTCATTTATATTGACCCTAAAGCATCTTATCACCTGTTACTTATTTTTTATCTTTATGTATAAGATACAGTCTTTCTTTTTTAAAAAAAAAAGAAAAATATTTTGATAGTTCTAGAGACCCTTGGTGGGTGTAAGGGGGGATCTTCTGTATTTTGTGTTGCTTTCATTGGTTAATAAAGAGAATAGGATAGGTCAGCCCTTAGGTGGGCGGAGTAGACAGAAGGGAAGGCTGGGAGAAGGGAAGACGCCATAATGCTCCTACCCGAGATAGACGTAGGTTAGACTCATGCCGGTAAGCCACAACACATGGTGACACACAGACTATTAGAAATGGGTTAGTATGAGATGTGAGAGTTAGCCAAGAAGAGGCTAGTGATAATGGTCCAGGCAGAGTTTAAATGAATACAGTTTGTGTGTAATTATTCCGGGTATAAGCCAGGGCCAAAAGCAGGCCGGCAGCTGGGAGCTGTGTGGTGGTGGGACATAGCTGGCTCCCCCTCTTATAACAATTTGGCGCCCAACATGGCCAGCTAAATCCACTGAAAAACCTCAGAGGGCTTAAAAAGTAGAGAGAATCTAACAGAGTTTTTTCCTGTTTGTGGATGGCGTGCCACAGAGAGATTTCCTGACTCAGCAAAGCAACAGATAAAAAGCTGCTGCGGTTTTAAAATGGAGCTTTCTGGTCTATGCTGCCAGTGTGACCTCTGGCTTCTGCGGGAGACAGAGCCTTTGAATGGGGTTTTCTGACTAAAATGTTACAACTTGCTTGCTTGATGACAATGTGGACTTGCTGTGTGCATTGTGTGCCTGGAACTGCGTGGCTCAGAGGCACAATTGACTCCAAGGCAGAAGCGGCTCAGCCATGCTGAACTGTGTTTGCTAATCTCAGGCAGGACCGTAATTATCATAACAACAGCATACTTAAGGTTTAGACTGGGCAGGAAACAGGCAGTACCTTAATTACCCCTACATGGTGCAAGCTAAAGTTTTAAAGAACTACTTAACATTTTGAGAAATGCTCCTTGGTAGTGAAGAATTACAAGTTCACAATAGGACAAATCAGACATAAAAGACCTCTAAATGGATCATACTGTTAAATAAATGTATGTAGGCTTGGGAGAATGAAAAAATATATAGAGAGTCATGAAATAAAGTTAATGCCTTAAAAGAAGGGTAAAATCTTTAAAAAGACACTACAGATAGTTATAGATTAAATAAATAAATAAGCCATGAAAACATGGAAAAGTCACAGAATGGATTATGTATTTTATCGTGTTTTCTTTACATTTTTTTAACTGTGAAGGAGCTAAGTACAAAGAGACATGACATTATATGGGCTGCCAAGCTAAACCAACACGGATATTATGAAGGTATTATTGCTTCACAATTTGGGTCTAAGGATATGATGCTTTTGGACAGAGGGTCTTCTTTTGTTTTCATAGAAGATGAGAACCTGTGGATTTCTCCTTTACGAATCTGGTATGATAGTCCACACCCTTCTGAAAGGTCACTGTGAACACCTTCAGAAAATTACTTCACTCAACTGATGATTGAGGTGTACCTGCCACACAGGTTATACCATGAAAGACTCAATTAACAGCGCCACCATACAGCAGAAAGAAGTTTGAAGAGAAATAACTGCACCCATATTCTCAAATATTGTTTGTAAATGCTTTTTTTTACATTTAAAGGGGGAGATGATATGGATATGAATAATTTGCATTGATATAAATTTTGCTTTGTGATATAAGTTTAAGGTTCAATCTTGTTATATGTATATTTCTGATCTTGATTAAGGTATTGTGATTGTGTAGTTCATAAAAAATGTAATGTATAATTAGGAAGTATAGGTTGTTAATGGATAATCATTTATAATGGTCAAGTTTGTAGTCATGCAAGTTAGATTTTCTAGATATATAGAGATATATTTCAGTTAGATAGACATTCCTCATATCTTTCAAAGACTCAGAACATGGCATTTAATGTTTTAATAACTTAGGGCTTTTCATGACAATGAGACATGTCTGCTCCTGACAGCACCAAGCTACTTCAAGAAGAAGATGGTCATGAAAGAGGCTACTTATGGAGTTTGCTAGCCATTTGGGCAAGAAACTGCTCTTGCCTGGACTGCTTAAATGGACACAAAGAACCCACAGAAAGAGGACTGCTGAACTTGCCTAAAAGGTGAAATGATCCTTCAGGGCTCCTACTTCATAAAAGAATATGTGAGACATTCTGCAGGATACAAAAGAAAATGACTGAACTGTCTTTGAATTTACCGGCTTCACAGAAATGTCTGCTGTATGCTATGGGCCTGTAGGCTGAGAATGGATGCCCCAATGGTACAAAAGAACTTTGGGTGATTGTACAGGCAGCGAGATGTCTTTGTCACTTGTAGAGTTTTGGAAGTTGCTTACTTCTTGTTTATTTAGGTAATATATCTTTCTGGAGTCTTTGATGGATTGAAGAATGGATAGTTATAGTTACAGTTTTCCTTAGTTATGATAAAAGATAAAATCGATATAAGTATTATAACTGTAATTCTTGCTTGATAACTGTTTTGTTATATGTAACTTTACTATGTTAAAATGAAAGCCATTCTTTTATATTTAAACAGAAAAAGGGGAAATGGTGTAGGAGGAATCTTCTATAGTTTGTGTTGCTTTCATTGGTTAATAATGAGAATGCCTTGACCTGTAGGATAGGTCAGCCCTTAGGTGGGTGGCGTAGACAGAAGGGAAGGCTGGGGAGAAGGGAAGACGCCAGACGCTATGATGCTCCTACCCAAGATGGACTCATGCCGGTAAGCCACAACACATGGTGATACACAGACTATTAGAAATGGGTTAGTTTAAGATGTGAGAGTTAGCCAAGAAGAGGCTAGAGAGAATGGACCAGGCAGAGTTTAAATGAATACAGTTTGTGTGTAATTATTCCGGGTATAAGCCAGGGCCAAAAGCAGGCCGGCAGCTGGGAGCTGGGTGGCAGCGGGACATAGCCCGCTATACCTCTTACAACACTTGGTGTATTACTGTTTATCTTTGTCTTAACTTCACCTCAGTTGAAAATAGTTAGCATTGTAGCTTATTCATTGCTTTAAAATCAGATTTAGTATGCTAAATATTAGTAGCATCTATTTTTTCTTACTTGATCTTATAATATGTGAAGAAAAAGTTCAATATGCTGTTTCAACCAATAAATTGATGGCTTGATTGAGCACTTAGTATGTGTCATAGGCATGTATACCATTCTTCAGACATTTCATCTGCTATTTTGTTGGAAAATACGTTAAAATATAATGGAAGGTATTAATACTATTCTAAAATGTTTGTTATATTAATCAGAGTATCTGAAGAAAGGCGATGTGAGTTTTAAAATCAGAAGTTATAATAAATACAGGAGACACACTACAGGAAGAGAGAAAAGATGATGCCCCTCCCATTAAAGGGAAGCAGCTCTGAGCTAGACACATCTCAGAGGCAAGGGGCTTCATTACAGAGAATAAATAAATAAATACAACTTAGTTTTATGCTTCAAAAACAGTAGAACTACTATGAGATAACCACAGAAATACAAGTTTGCTTCCACTTGATGGTGCTATTTTGTTATACAAGATTTTATCTTGTGATCAATTGGTTATATTTTAGAAATAAGCAGTCCAATATTAATTTAATTATTTAATATAGATTAATACTAATATCCCAGAGAAGTTTTAAAAATACTTCTGACTGAAAAAATAAGGTAACAAAATATATATGTTGCTTAGGCATTACTAGTTGAAGTGGTGAAATCAATTGTAAACCTATGAAATAGTCCATATTTAGACAGAAAAATGTCTCCTCTAGTTTCTCCCTTTAGAACCAGAATCGCTACTCTTGTATTCTTTACAAAACAGAAGTAGAATTTTTTCAGAAAATCTACCTTTCTAACACTCTTTACTTTAAACCGGGGAACACCAGTTTTGTGTGTCTCATAGAAAAGTGGAGTTTTGTTTGAAGGGGAGGTGGTATGGCTTGACTCCAGGACTCTGTACCTGCTCTTCAAGTGAGCACTTACTACTGAGCTCTATTCTAACCCTGAAGTAGAATTTTAACAAGCCTGTGGCTGCTGGGAATATTTCCTCCAGATTTATTTAGCTTACCATTTGGGGTAACAAGTAATTTTCATTCTTACTCATATTTTACTTTTACTTTAAATAGACAGATTCATACTTGAAAGCCTGAAAATAAAAAGAAGAATGGAACAAAAAAATCACAACTCATTTGGTGCACTATTTCCCAAATATGTACCTATGACTCTATCCAACATGCACTGACCATTAGCATTAAACCAGGTACTGAGGTTGGTCTCAAGCTCCCAGAGTCACCAATGGAGATAATCACATCAGCCAGTTCTTCAGAGTAGGAAAGCTTGTCTACCATCAAACATGAGGAACTCTGAGGTACACAGAGGGCAAACAACAAGTGAGAAGAAACAAAACTTCTTTTCTTTCATTTGTGGGAAAGAAGAAATCACATGTACATTCATTGAAAATCAGATGAGGAGAAATATGTAAAAAAGGACATAAAAGTCAAAAACGAGGTTAGAAAGTCAAACAAGTGTAAGGTTTGCTATGAACAGACAGTAGAAGACCCCTATCTTGGAGTCAGGAAGTATAATTTGTGAATGTGCAGGGTCATGTAGAAAACTCCTCCAGCCTTGATCTGAGGATTTGTGCCTGGTCTTATTGCATTATTGTTGTGCTGCATTTGGTTATATTTATCTCTGCCCACTTCTTCCCAGACCCACCTCTATGTCCCTCTCCACCCAACTTTGTGTCTTTTTTTTATTATGGATACATGGTCTTCCACTAGAGCATAGTTAACTTACCAGGGGTCACATTCTTAGAAAAATATTTTTCTCCTACCTGTGTCCAATTTACAATAACTCTGTGGCTAGGGATGAGATTTGGTGATGGCTTCTACCTCCATGCCTAGATTTTTTTCTGGCTTGAGCTTGCAGTGTTGTTCATATGAAAAATTGCCCTACTGGGTTCAGAAGACAATGTTTTCCTATAGTTATACACAGTCTTTGTCTCATGCCATTTCTATCTCCCCCTTTCTGTAATGACCCTTATACTTGGGAGGTGTGGGTATAAAAAATATGTTCCAGTTAGTGAAGAGAATTCTGTAGTGAAGTACAATTAGTAAAAATTCAGAGACATATTGGCATTCAACCTGAAGATCCAAAAAACAAAGCATCCAGTCACTGGCTCTTACCTTGACTTCAGTCTGAAATGACAATCCAGCCTCCAGGAATCTCAGAATGAAACTAAGAATGAGAGATGTCTCCTCTCATTTTATAATCCTCTCTAGGACTAGAAATAAAGGCATGCACCATTGGAATCAAAAGCATTCACCTCCCATTTTTTATGGCAACTAGTGTGGCTATGGGTATAAAAGGTATGTGTTACTACTGCGTGGTCTGTAGGGCTGACCAGTGGGGCTATTTTATTCTCTGATCTTTAGGCAAGCTTTATTTATTAAAATACAAAAGTAAGGCTACTACATTCCTTTCTGCTTTTTGTCTAAAATAAAAAAGAAAGCTATAACTAATATGTAAGAATCTATATACAATAAGTACAATAATTATATATAATATATACAGGTAATAAGTATATCACAGTATTTCCTCCATTTGCATTTGACAAATTCAGAGAATATACTCCATATCTATCCTTTCTTGGTGAGTCCAAAGTCTTGCACCTAATTTATTTCTTATTATAACTTGCTTTCTGTATCAGGTAAATAAGGAAAACTATAACTATCTAGTGTTTAAGTCCCTCAGAGACCCAAGAGGGAAATGATATTAACTGACTCAGCAAGAATTAAAAGCAAAAAACTTCTAAAAAATGTGAGTTAGGACAGAAAGAGCTGGCTGCCTGTCCCTCTGCAATGTTGGGGCATTGATCTACCTACAGGACTAGCATATCTGACAGACTTTTCTGTGAAGCAATATATACTGAGGGACTGTCCCTTCTTGCCTTGACAATGTTTGGCAGTTACTTTCTTTTGTGTTCTGCTTGTTCAATTAGGACAGCATACTCTCAGCAGTCCAGGCAGGGGCACTTTTTTGCCTAGTGGCTTACTTTTGCCACAAAGAAAGGAAATTCCATGTGGAGTTTCTTTGATGCCCAGTATCTTCTCTGAAGTTGATTGGTGTTGCCAGGGGCAGACATGTCTCATTGTCACTAAAAAAAGAACCTAGCTCATTAAAGCATCTTAAGTGTCATATTCTGTTGATCTCTGAAGTGGTTGAAGATGACCTTTCTATCTAAAATATATCTTTGTTTGTCCTTGAAAACATAACTAATGTGAGTATAAGTTTTATTATACCATGTGATTAACTGCTAACCTATATTTCTTTATTATTCTCAACAGTTGGTAATAATAACATTCAAGGACTAGAAATCTGCAATTACATTGTTAAATGAGCTGTATAGGTAGAATATCTTGAACAAGATTAGAAATGTATACACAGAGAGTTTTAATAAATTAATCTCAAATTTTTAACAACACACAGTTTGTAAACAATATACAAAAGTCCAATCTAATATAAAACACTTAAAACTAGTAATTGCTTTTAAAAAGCAGATTCACTAATCTAACTTTTTATATTATCACATTTATATCTTCCATTTTTCTTTTCAAAGTAGATTCAATAATCTACCCTGTCATCTTATCATATCTATAGTATCCATAATCCATTGAATGACCAAAAACCACCCACCCTACCCCTTGGGAACTCTCTATGAGTTCAAGGTCCAGGCATAGTGGCTCACACCTTTAATACAAGCACTTGGGAAACAGAGGCAGTCAGATCTCTATGAGTTCAAGGCTAGCCTCATCTACAGAGTGAGAGGAAAATTAGAATGAAAATGGGATATAACAAAAGATGTCAACAAAATTCAGAAAATCATAGAATATATTTTAAAAACCTGTACTTTACCAAATTGGGAAATTTAAAATAAATAGGGAAAATTTTCAATAAATACCTATCAAAGTGAAATCAAGATCAGATAAGTAATTTAAACAGAACTATACACCCAAGTGGAAAAAAGAAGAAATAAAATGTCTAGGAAACAAAGGTGCTCTGAATCACATAGTTTTAGGGCAGCATTCTACCAGATTTTCAAAGACAAGTTAATGTCCATCCTCCTCAAATTATTTCACAAAATAGAAAAAGAAGAAACATTGCCAAATTTGTTTTATTAGGTCACATCACCATGAAACCCATACCACAGAAAGATTCAAAAAAAGGAGAATTTCATACCAATTTTCTTTATGAACATAATGCAAAAATACTCAATAAAATACTTGAAAACAGAACAAAATAGATTTATCCACCATAATCAAGTTGGCTTCATTCCAGAGGTTCAGGGAAGTTTAACATATGAAAAATCTGTCCATATAATTCATCATATAAGTAAATTAAAAGGAAAAATGATCATCTTATAAGATACTAAAACAGCTTTTGACAAAATTTACTACCACTTGATAATAAAGCCTTTGAGATATTACAGAAAACATTGGACATATCTCAATATAATAAAGGCAGTTTACAGCAAGTTTATAGCCAACATTAATTTAAACTGAGAGAAACTCAAAGCAAGTCTACCACAATCAGGAACAAGACAAGGTGTCCAGTGTTCCATACTTATTCAATATAGTAAGTGAAGTCTTCACTGGAACAATAAGAAAACTGAGGAAGATAAGGAGGATACAAATTACATAGAAAGAAGTCAAAGTATCTTTATTTTCAGTTGATAAAATAGTATCCATAACTGTCTATAAAAGATCAAATGGTAAACTCCTAAAGCTAATTAGCACTTTTATCAAAGTAGTAGGATACAGATTTAACTAAAAAAATTAGTAGCTTCCTATATACAGACGGCAAGTAGAATGAGTAAGAAATCAGAGAAACAGCACCTTTCACAATAGCCTCAAATAATGTAAAATATCCTTGGGTAATTCTACCAAGCAGGGGAAAGACTTGTTTGATAATATCTTTGAGACATTGAAGAAATAAATTAATGAAGATATCAGAAAATAGATTATTACCCCATTCTCATGGATCATTAGGATTAATATAGTAAAAATAGCCATTCTAGCAAAATCAATCTACATATTCAACATAATCCTCATCAATTTAGCACAATTCTTCATAGACATTGAAGGGATAATTCACAGCGTCATATGGAAATACAAATAAACCTAGGTTAACTAGAACTGCTGGATGACTCACCATGCCTCATTTTAAGTTTAATTAGAACTACAGTAATAGAAACAGCATGGTACTGGTACACAGCAGACATGCTGATCAATGAAATCAAATTGAAGACCCAGATGTAAATCCACACAACTTTGGACACCTGATTTTTTTTCTAGAAAAAAAACCTAAAATACACAATGGGAAAATGAAAGTATCTTCAGCAAATACTGCTTGTCAAGCTGTATGTCTATATATATAGAAGGATGTAAGTAGATATCTACTTATCACCCTGCACTGAACTCAAGTCCAAGTGGAACAAAAGATAAAACCAGAAGCACTGAATCTGATAGAAGATAAAGTGGCAATAGCATTGAACTAATAAGCACAGGAAAAGACATTCTGAACAGAACATCATTAGCAAAGGCACTAAGACCAACTATTAATATGTCAGACTTCTTGAAATTGAGAAGCTTCCAAAGGCAAAGGACACTGTCACTGACAAGCAACAGCCTAGAAAATGAGAAAACATTTTTACAAACTCCAAATCCAACATAGGGCTAATATACAGAACTTAAAAAGAATAGCAACAATAAAAATCCCTAGATGTCAAGAAAACGAATAACCTAGTTTAAATATGGGATACAGATCTGTGCTCACTAGTTTTATGTCAGCTTGACAAAAGCTAGAATTGTCTGGAAAAGGGGAACTTCAGTTTAGAACATTCATCCATAAGATCCAACCATGAGGTATTTTCTTAATTAGTGATTGATAGAGGAAGGCTCAGTCCATTGTGGGTGGTGTTGTTCCTAGGCTGGTAGTCCAAGGCTTTATAAGAGAACAGGCTGATCAAGCAAGCCATTATGTACAAGCCAGTAAGCAGCAGAACTCCTCCACAGCCTCTGCATCAGCTCCTGCCTCTAGGTTCCTTCTCAGTTTGAGTCCTGTCCTGACTTCCTTTAATGATGAACAGGAATAGGGAAGTGTAAGCCAAATAAACACTTTCCTCCCCAACTTGACTTTTAGTCTTGATGTTTTGTTGCAGTAATTAGTTAGAAACCCTAACTAAAACAAGATCTAAAGAGAGATAACTCAAAAGGGGAAACTCAAATAACTAAGGAACACTTGAAGAAATGCTCAAAATTTCTAGTCATCAGGGAAATACAAATCAAAATTATTTTGAGATTTCAGCTTACATCTGTCAGAATCTAAAATCAGTAAAACAGATGACAGCCCTTAGTAGCAAGAATATGGAGTAAAGGGAATACTCATCTATTACTGAGTATGCAAATTTATATAACTATTGTGGAAATCTGTGTGATTTTTCTTTAGGAAGAAGGGAATTGGTCTATGTAAAGATTCAGCTATACAATGCTTGAACATGTACCCAAAGGATGCTTCATCTTACCACAGAGATGCTTCTAAAACAGTTCTCAAACATAAAACAGATCTAAATATGGTAACTGTAATTCTTACTTGATAACTGTTTTGTTATATGTAATTTTACTATGTTAAAATGAAAGCCTTTCTTTTTTGTTTAAACAGAAAAAA
>JAQHUG010000083.1:6350396-6363872 GCA_028555095.1 Dicrostonyx torquatus | reverse complement strand
AAAAAAACCCAAAAAATGTACAATGGAAAGTTCATATATGGGAGAGAATTTAAAATATGATTTTATTCATAAATTATTGTATCTTTAGAGGATTATAGGTAGAGAAAAATACTGGATGAAACTGCAAACATTTCTCAATGGGTCACTGGATAGGAAATAGAAGTCATCAGCCTTGCCATCAACACTCCCGCATCCTTTCTCTCACCTTTTTTATTGTTATTTGAGTAAATACTATTATTACTATTATCATTATTTGAGATGTTATAAAATGTCCTTTTTAGCTTGTTTTTTAAATTGCTTTAAATACATCCAAATTTTGGTTCCCCCCTCCACATCTATAAGTCTCTGCCACCTTCTCCCAGTTCTCCCTCTCCTCTCCCCCAGATCTACTAATGTTCTTTTGCCCTTCAGAAAAGAACAGGCCTCCCAGGAATATCAGCTGAACATGGCATAACAATATACAAAAATACTAGGTACAAACCCTCTTATCAAGGCTGGATGGGGCAATGCAATAAGAGGAAAGGGTCCCAAGAGCAGATGAAAGAGTAAGAGACAGACCCTCTCCCACTGTTAAGAGTTCCACAGGAATATCCAGGCTCACAACCAAAGCATGTATGCACAGCATTTAGTTCAGACCCATACAAGCTTCATGCTCTGTGGGGTCCGAGGAGTCCCACTTAGTTGATCTCTGGGATATAATGTGTTCTAATCATATTTACCCTGCCTCCCAAATGCTGTTCAGATTCTTACTGCATCCCTACCAACATAAGTTTATGTACTTTGTGTTTGTTTGTTTGTTTTGTTAAATTCATCATTTATTTTAAGCTTCCAATATACTCTTTCATGTGTGGCCTTTTACTGGAATATTGTCAATATATCAGGGAAAACACCCTGAAAGAAATCTATGCCACAAGCTATCAATTGCCAGTATTTCCTCACATTGATACAAGGTACTGCTGTCCAAAACCATTTTTCATACCAAGTTTGACTTTTGATTTATCTTAAACAGGTCTTCTTCATGATACCATAACCACTGTGAGTTCATATGCACATCCTTCCTTAGACTTTCAAAGCCCAGACAGTTTTCACACAGCTTTGATATTTAATATGATGGCCTGACTAAACTGTAAAACCTCAAACCATACAATTAACTTTAACCATGTTTCTAGCTGCCCTTAACCTACCAGGAAGTAAATTCATTCTAAAGGAATATCTCTTTAACTTCAACTTCATAATCCCTAAAAATGCAAATTCGGCAAATATGAATTTGCAACAATATTGAGAAAAACTCAAGGAAAACGGTCACCTTGATCACAAGTCAAAAAAGCAGGAGAAAATTTTGACTCCTAAGAACTATAGATGCTACACAATTTTAGCTATAGAATATAGCATAAATATCTAGAATTTCTTTTCAAAAAACGTGTTAAGTAATAAAACCATGCTATTCTAGAGAACTCTGAAATAAGAAAAAAGGTTATAAAACACCCACACAGAACTTGCACTGATATTAAGAGGTACAATTGATATTTCACACAGTAGACAGGTTAAACTGTTGATTATAAATTTCTAGAAAGGGAATTATAAACCAGAAAAGGAAGACAGATGCAAGACATTTTCCAAAGAATTGTCCACCAGATAAAGCATGCACCATATGAAATAAAGATTATCAGACGTGGAGGACAGAATGGAAAGCTATTTGGAATCATAAGGGAAAATAGAAAGAATATGAGACAAGCAATATTCAAGAGGAAGACATTTCCAGATTTAATGAAAGATATAAATCCTTAGATTCATGAAGCCTAGAAAAATCTGTCAGAATAAATAAAAATAAATTTGCTTTTAGACAAATTATAATGAAACCGCAAACCATCAATAACCATAAAAAGCACGTGAGCAATTGCAGTTCAGTTTGAGAGGTGATATAAGGCATATATTGCTGTTCCTGCTGCTGTTGAATAAATATCCCTCTGCCTTGGAGCCCAGGGTTTCTGTCTTCTCCTTTATACTTTTTCCTGAAAAAAAAATAATCTGATAGAACACACAGCATCTGGGAGATGGGGGAAGGCGATACTGCTTGGATTTTCCTTTAAGATATTTTTATGTAGAAGAATAAGTCAGAGAAGGGCAGGTTCCTACTACAAGTAAATAATACAAAATTGTAAAGGCCGATTGTTCTGTATTGTTGAATTTATCTTTTCCCCCTTGATTTATTTGGAATTCCAATACTTTATTTTCAATAGAAATTATTAAATTTATGATTCTTTTCACTAAATTATATTGAAGGTAAACCCAGAATTACCATACCACCTAGCTTTGTTTTTGTCTTCTCTTAAAACGTTTAAACTAAAGGCTAGTCCTCAAAGTAAATACCAGCAAAAGGGCACAGTGGATAATGCACCTTATTGGGGGAATAACAGTCTCTATTGTTAAGTATTATAGGAGAAACATTGTGTTAAATGTCTTGTTTGAACTAATTCTTAGAGTTCTTAAACAACTATGGGGCATTTTTACCTCATATCATATGTAAGATAATTAAAATTTGATGAGACAAGCAGTCACTAAGTAAAGAATTTGAACAAAGCTGTTTAATTTTGAACGATAAGATATATACTTATATAGTATATTCACTTCTATACTCCACATTATATGGTGTGACGATTTGTCATCATTTTCATCAACTTACAGGGATCTCTTGCTTCCTAGTTTAAACCTAAATTATAATCTAACAATTCATCTAAATACAGGTAATTTTAGTTTAAATTTTTATGTATATTCTAATAGGAAAAATTTTCTGAAAAATGTGTTCTAACTGAGATTCTTGACTTACGGTATAAATTAAATCTGATAACTGATCATTATCAGTTAATGAGAAACAATAGACAATCCATGAGTCCATACTTCTGCCTATGTAAATGACACTCTGTTGAGGCATAAAACTGTGAATTTCTACCATTACTGGAGTTATCTGTAACAGTTGCAATGCAGCTACATTCCTTGTCCTTGAAACTTTTAAGTTATTTGAAGGAAAAAAAAGTATCACTCTGAATAATTTGTTTGCTGTTAGCACTGAAATTCTTAACAGAATACAACTGTCTTTAATTAATTCATAAATCTATTACTTGATAATATTCTAAAAAACCTCAGCTGTAACTTACTTTTTAGTACTAAAATCTGTGATTTAAAATTACTGGACTCTTAAGGATTGAATACCCCAATTAACTGTAAAGAGAACAATTATATGGCTTGAATGTATACTTGCTCCTAAAATTGTTCATCATTTTGTAGTCCTTTCCCTTTGTAACCTGTTTTGGAAACATCCTGTGAGTAAATACAAACATTGCCCTTGGTTATCATAAAATCCCTTCTTTCTCATGATTCCCAATGAAATCAAACAAATGATCAAACTTAAATTTCAGAAAACCATTCCCTAAAAGTATCCTAGTCCAAAGGAAGGAGTTCACATACCTTCAAGATGTCTTAATGAAGGGTAAATTTAATTGCATACCACAGGAAAATAACAATAAAATGGAGATCTTAAATGCATTTTTGTAGCAAAAAAAAATCATCAGAATGCAAGACCTCGGTTTATTATGGCACACAGCACAGCTCTGACTAAGTCAAGAGGCTGATAGATGAGCTTTGCCTATTTGGGTCTTAAGGGCCTTGAAGTCAGGAGGATGGATGACTGCTTAACGAGAACAACATCACATTTTTGTACAAGACAAGAAATCTAGCTTGGCGCCAATTGACTGTGCTGCTTGCCTAAACTCAATATTCAGATCATGACTATTTAATTTACCTGTCAATGATTTACTCCTGATTTACATAACACCTGCTTGGCATCTCTATACAGTGCATAGCAGATGTTTTGGTTTCAATGTGCTGTGGAAGGGGTTCTCTGAGCAGCTAAGAAACAGTATTTTTTCTAATCCTGTTTTTATTTCATTGCAGCATTCGTGCTTTAATTGCTGTGGCAAGAAATCACGCAGTGACATGTGAAATGAAACCCATAAATATTCCAATAACTTGGCAGTCTCAAGATACTCCAAATTAAGATTGGAGATTCTAGTGTTAAACCTGCACATCCAATAAAAGAGGGAAAGAAAGGCAGATAATTGCAAAGCAGATATACTGCTAACACAGAGGGATGAAATTATAAATTTATAGAAAAGTGTGCTATTCAGAACTTAGCCAATTATAAGGTTATATTTTTATAATTTGTGGGAGTAATTTATCCATTGAAGTTATAGAAATATTTCGAATCAGTTACTTATTAAATAATAAAATGTTTGGGAAATGCTGTGTATCAACAAAATCAAAAATAGTTTTGACTTTGTTTTAATAACCTCTATTTGATATAAAATATTATCAACTTACTTTCTCCTGTTACCAAAGATCCATATCTAAAACTTTGAGAAAAATGAAATCTAGCTAGCTATCTCACAAAAGATGAGATTAGTTCTGAGAAATGTTGCACTGTAGTCAACTCTGGTTCCTATGACAACATTGTTCTTGTAGCTTAATAAACAACAGGTTTTTTTTTTCACAATTCTTAATTCACCATATTGTAAAACTTGTCTGTTTTGTGAGCTATCCATCATTTCAGATGACTCTTATTTATGTACACACTCAAAGAGAGCGGAGGCAAGATCTCAGGTAAGCTACTTAACATGTTAGTATATGAGCAAAGATCAGCTCTCAAAGTCTCATCTGAATTGAATTGCCTTCCAAATCCACATCTTCAAAATCATTTCCATTCTTGTATGACTTGATCACATAAACCTTTGGGAGACAAAAAAATTCAGACTGTAGCATCTAAGATGGGATTGAGTCAATCAGAGCATATAATTTTAGAATAACCAGTGGACAATCATGTCAATATATTAGCAGTATTATATATTTCCATAAGTCACCTTGAGACAAACCATAGATGGAAGTTTCTGTCTCACCCAATTCTGCAGACATTCAATCCCAAAGGAACACACAGAAGCTCATATTAATTGTAAACTCTTTGGCCTATTAACTCAGGCTTATTATTCACTAGCTCTTTCAACTTAAATTAGCCCATAATTCTTGTCTATGTTTAGTCACATGGCATGATGATACCTTTTCTCAATAAGGCATTCTCATCTTGCTTTCTCTGTATCTGGCTGATGGCTGACTCTCTGCCTTTCCTTTTCCCAGAATTTTTGGTCTGGTCATCTTGCTTATACTTCCTGCCTGACTACTTGTAAATCAGTGTTTTATTAAACTATTATGAGTGACAACTCTTTACAGTGTACAAGAGCATTAACCCACAGCACAAACTTCATGTGTTTGTCTTCTACTAGAAAACTTATACTAGAAAAGGTAAGTCTGAAGGATTTAGTTTTTTAGAGGTTATTTTAAGTGCATGAGGTGATTTGAATGAGAATGCCTCCCATAGGTTTATATATTTTCTTGCTTAGTACCTTGTTGGTGAACTCTTTGCATATATTTGCATGCCTCCTTCTCCATTTGTGAATTGTTTAGAAGGATTAGAAGGTGTACCATTGTTGCAGTAGGTATGTCCTTGTTGAAGGAGTCATACAGATGGGAATGGGCTTTGAAGTTTGAGAGCTTGTGCCAGGCCCAACCCTCTCCCTCCGTCTCTCTCTCTCTTCACTTCTCTCTCTCTCTCTCTCTCTCTCTCTCTCTCTCTCTGCCTGCTGTCAGAGATCATATACAAAATTCTCAGTTACTTCATCAGAACCATGTCTGCCTGTGTACCTCTGTCTCCTACCAGTTGTTATAAAAGAAAGGATTTAATTGCAGGCTTGTAAAAGTTGCCTTAGTCATGGTGTCTCTTCACAGCAATAGAATTCTAAATAATGCACTGTAGATAAACTAAATGTCATCATAGCACAAGATGGTAACAGAGGGAGCTAATTAAGAAAATCAAGAAAGTTTTATTGATAGAAGAGTTACTTGTATGGTCATATGTTGGAGTTTGCATCTTCCATGTAGTGCACATTGAAACAGGTCTCCAGAAGTGTGTGTTAATGGCACCTCATGTCAGAGTACTTGAGAAACAATTAGTATTAGATGTTGAGGACATGTCTACAAGGTCCCCCAAATAGAATTCGAAGCATAGCATTTTAGAAAGAGGAATAAAGACTTTTTTACCCTGTCTTCCCACTGTATTTTAATGTAGCAGGAAAGTTCTCAACAGATGCAGCCACCCTTGTAGTGGGCATCCAGCCTTCAGACCATGAGTGTGTCACACTTTGTCTATGAGTTACCCAGAATATGGCATTCACTTACAGCAATGAAAAAGATGGTAGTCCTTTAGATATGGAGTGTATTATTATAATATTTTACCTAAGAGAAGAGTGTACATAATAGGACCAAACCCATTTTAAAAGAGCAAAACCTATTATATATTAATTATAATTTTACTATGACATATTTTTCTGATCTGCACGGATTAGAAGATAGACATAATTATTTTATGACTAGGCCATTTTATTGTGACTTATGTTTGTATTCTATGAAGTAATTTTGTTATTTTTCTCATGAAAAATGCTAATTTGTGGATAAATAATACAAGACTATATAAGAATTATATGCTGTATGAAATATATGAATATATGCTCATGAATACATACACACATGTAATATATAGGTGTGTGTTTTTCAAACCAAGAGGAATATACATTCAATCCAGTAATTTCAAATTATACCAAACAAGCAATAAAAATATGCTCCAATTTCTAAACTATACTATCATTATAAATTATCGATAAATGATAAAATTTGATAAGAAATTATTAAATTTGATGATCTAAAGAAAATGTTCTAATTGAAGAAGACATTCTGTTCTTAAGAGTAGACTTACTGATAGTTTTATCTTTTGTTTTTATATGTTTTTGTTTTGTTGTGTTGTGTTTTGGATTTTTTTTCAAGGCAAGGTTTCTGCTGTAACATCCCTATCTGTCCTGGAACTAGCTCTTATAGGTCAGATTGGCCTCAAACTCAAAGAGATGTGCCTACTTCTGCTTTCCAAATACTAGAGCTAAAGTAATGAGCCATCATTGGCTAGCAACGTTTGAAGTTTTACCACATTTACCTTGGACACATTGTTATTATTTGATTTTATGTGTGTGTGTGTGTACATATATATATATATAGTAAATATATGGTGTAGGAGGGTTTTTCTGTATTTCTTTGCTTTCATTGGTTAAATAAAGACTCTGCCAGGCCTGTAGAATAGGACACAGCCCTTAGGTGGTCAGAGTAGACAGAATGGAAGGTAGTGGGAGAGAAGGAAGTGAGTCATACGCCATGATCCTCCGGCCCAAGATGGATGCAGGTTAGAATCTTTCGATAAGTCACCACCTCGTGGTGACATACACTTCTGTAATGGGTTAGTTTTAGATGTGAGAGTTAGCCAAGAAAAGGCTAGTGATAATGGGCCAGGCAGTATTTTAACTAATACAATTTTCCTGTGGTTATTTTGGGCATAAGCTAGCTGGCGGCCGAGAGCCGGGAGGGAAGGAACAAACGGGCCCACGTTCCTGTCAGGTGCTGGGAACAAAGTCACACCTTTTACAACACACACACACACACACGCACACACACACACACACATATATATATATACACACACAATTAGGTACAGCACATATATATCTATATATATATATACATACAGTATATATATAGTGTTTGTTTATGTATGTGTAGAATCAAACTCAATGAGTTATTTGCATTAAATATATATGACTTGCTTAGTCACAACTCTCACTGCTATGGTAACATATATATACAACAAAAGCAACTTGAGGTATGGAAAACTTATTTAAACCATGGTTTAAAGGTTCAGGTCATCATACAGTTTTTAAATTTCAGTAAACATTCAATTTATTTAATTACAGTGTAGAAGCAGATGCAATTGATATGATGAAGAAAGTTTTCCAAAATTATAATGTTAAACATTAATTCTTATAAAATTTGGCAAAATATTTCTATCATGTCTAGAGAATATTATTTATTTTCTAGCACACAAGTGTTGGCCTTTTACCCTAAACTTAATTTTACCAAAAAATATTTGCCACTGTTGATAACAAATGAATTATGACTGTATTTGAACTTAGAGTAGACACCTATCATGGTAAACAACATTGTTCTTGGTGTTAGTAAGCGTGTTTGAGCTTTGTTTGATTCCAATGACATCACTCAAAACACTGAGTCTATAAAACTAATAAAAGAATGACAAAGGGAACCTGTCTTATGAAACTAAGACTGACCACCTGCTAATGTAACGAGCCTTAAATTTTCTTTTTCAAAACATCTGAAAAAAAGATGTTTCATCTCTCCTAAAGACAGCAAGAGCATTTTCAGCAGCTGATTCTTTGTGACAATTTTTTGTTCAAGATTGGTCTAATATGATTCAAGCTGGCCAACCAAATAAGGCCTTACATTGTTCTGCCTGAAGAATGACTTGATTTTGCAAACCAATTAATCCATTATTTTCATTAGCATTAAATTCATAAAAGGCTAAGCAGGTTTTAAAAAATCTTTAGAACACTGAAGTAAGTACCACAAATGCAATTATCAAAAGGAATGACAACAATAACTCTAAATGAGTAATAAAGAAGAAATGCTTTTATGCAAAATAATAATAGCAATAAAACCATTGCTGTAGAAGTATTTGTAAGGATCTGAATGCCACTCACATTATTGCCACCTCTATCACGGCTCTTGGAATGTGATTGTCAAGAAGATACCTACCAGCTTATTTACTAGTCTGTTCCATAAAGTTCACAGAGAAATAGCAATCAAATATCACTTAAAGGACACTAATCAGTTTTCCCTAAACAAAACAAATCAAAACAATAAAAATAAAACCTGAATCCTAAATGTCCAATTAGGAAAATTGACATTCATGGGAAAAAAATCTCATCCCAAAAATCATTCTGATATTGAAGAAAGTAAAGCCATTTTTGATTGGAAATCTTGTTCATGTGTTTCACTATATAGAATAACTATTCTCCTATGGAAAGCCTCAGAACCTGGAGGGGAGGGAGTAGAGTAAATGCCTCCAGAGAGGAAGGATGTTTACACAAAGAACAATGGTATGCTTTTGAGCTTGTTTTCCAGCTTTTCTCTTTCCATTCTCTGTCATTTATGGACTCTTCATTTACAGATAGTCTCTCTTTTAAATCAGTTAGTTTACTTTCTCCAAATGTGTTTATTGTAAATCTTTCCTTTATAAACCATTTTCGATCCTAACCTCGATGTATGCTTTACAGAATTATTTTAAATTCTCATGGTGATTGGTTGATGTCAGAGCATCAACACAGAAATAAAACAGATAGGTGAGTTTTCTGGAAATCAAAGTTCAGTTTCACCTTAAATGTTTAGCAGCAATCTGCAAGAGCCAGGAGAGTTCACTAAGGGAAGAGCTGAATCCACTGGAATACAGAAACATTGTAAGGATTGTTTCTGATGCAGTCACTGTCTCTGCAAAAGTGGTCTAACTGGAAATCACTTTGGGGATGTTCATCCAGGAATGCAGTGTACATCAATATCCTTGAAAGAGTAAAAGAATTGGGCAGGAGAAAGGTGAATTTCCACACAGGTGCCTAAGGCTTTGAGCCTCTACCCAGTCAGTCCTGGAATTGATAGGCACCCTAAAAGTTGGTAAAGGTCCAAATAAGGTGGGTAAGCTTTAAGTTTGTGATTTGACGGCATAGATTGCAAAGGCATGCCATTCACCAACAAAGCTACTCTGGTGTGGTTTGATGGTACGAATTGCAGAGGCATAGCATTCACCAACAAAGCTACTCTGGGCAAAGCCAGCACACCCAGTAGCTTGGAAGAGGAGCCCAAAACTAATGAAATGTAGGTGAAATGCTCAGCATCTACAGCGAACAGCGTGCTCCGTCGATCTTCACTAGGGACTTCACCAGAGATGGGTGTTCAATATCCGTGTATGATCATTAGACAGCATGACACTTCTAAACTTGGGCTTTCAAAAGGATAAGCACTATAGTGCCTTTTCCCCCTAGGTCTTTCTTTGTCTCTTCGCTATTTTCTTGCTTCTCACCTCTTAGCGTAGAGGACTGCAAACTCCAAAGAGTGTTTCTAAATTCACAGTTCTTCAATACAAGGAATGTAAAATAAATTAAACCCCAACAGTATTATTATACAGTGTTCCTCCCTAAAGCATCCCTTCTTACCCCTAAATCATGTCTCGTAGATGGTTTCAAAGGGAAGACCGTGAGATTTATCGTATATTTTTCTGTGAATTGTTGTTATTTTATTTTATTTTTTTAAGAATTATAGTGCCAGGTTCTTTTAAATCTATCAACATGGAGGCTTATTCAAGGCTATTGCTCTCTGAAATGAGATGATGAAAATTAAATGTTATTTGAAGGTTTAGTCCGCTAAAATATATTTAATGTCTTAAAAATAAAATAACACTTGGGAATGCAGTACTATTTACTAAGTGGTCTCCTTCCAAATACCAAAATCCCACAAATGCTAGAAAGTAAAAAAAAAAAACAAACAAACAAACATGTCTCACAGAAGGACTAAATATAAACCCTAATTGACATTAGTAGTATGTCACATATAAATGATCACTTTATAAATCTCTCTAATTATTTAATAGATTTTTAAATTATGAAGGCATCAATACACATGCATTGTTTTAAATAACAGCATCCCTTCCAAAGCCCCATCAAATTATAGAAGACTAATTTGTGTAACAGGAGAAAAATATCATATTACATTCATAACTTTGAACTTTACACATAAATATTAATGAGGGGTGTCCTTTTTTCCATTCAGAGAAAGCCAATATTTGCTTTAATGCTACTTACTTAGAAAGCAGGGCATCATCATGTCACCCTCATCAAACCAAAGCATTTATTACGCTCACAGGCAATGCTTTTCTTCTAGGTTCATCAGGTGTCAGGCTCAACATTTCTCATCATGGCATACTGCAATGTAGGTAAAATAGATAAAAACAAAGTCTAGTTTACGCATGGTAGACACTGTGCAAGGCACAGGGATCTGGCTTCTGATTGTAGTGTGCATAATTCAGGGCCTAGGCCAGGCTAGGCAGGGATGAAGGTATTTATATATGCAAAATGGATCTTTACTATCTTAGAATGCAGTGACAGAGAGGTGACTGAATCCCATCTTCAGTTTTAGGCCTGTTGATTCAATATCCAAGTCTATGAAGATCACTGTTCCAAAGATATCAATTTCACATTATCTCTCAAACCCTCCAGGTGTTACCATATCATTATCTCACACCTATTGTCCGTGCTTGATTAAGATACTCTAAATTTTTTTGTATTTTAATCTTGCTATTTTCCAATAACCTGGGATGACTCCTACCATTTTCTGTTCACCACCACCAGTTTCGTTAAAAATCTTCATACAAGCAACTCAGACTGCTCATTCAGGATCCTACACCAGAAATGGGTGCTCAATACCTTTACCTAGCTCTCTCCATTTTCCTGAAGTATAACATCCCTAAATAACTCTTCCTCTGTTTCCAACTCTTTCCTCAGATACAACTGATGATCAATTTCAACTGTAAGAAGTAGTGAACATGGCTGGAAAGTTCCTCTTGTTCACACCCCCCAACTTAGAAACCCATGTGCCTTCCTTTGCCTTTCTTCTTTTCTTCTTCACCAGAACTAACTGCTTCCTTGCCTTCGGCTCTCAGTCTTTCCTTCCCAGTCTGTCTAAGACCTTTACTTCTCTTCTATGCATAGGGTTATTTCTCTCCCTCAGAGCATGGGTTTTGCTGACTTTAATTCTCTCACTTTCCTCTAGTTCATTCTACTGTACTCCTTAACATGCAAGAAAGTCATAATCTGCCATGTTCATTAATGAACCATAAAGCAAACTTTCTGTTACTTTTACATCTCTTAACAACTACTAGTTTACACTTCTGTCTAAACAAGATTCTTAATTTCACCATTTCTGATCCACTCAAATGATTCCTTTTTCCTGTGGTAGTTTTAATGAGAATCCTCACATAGACAAATATTTGAATACTTGATCACTAGAGAGTTGAACTGTTTGAAAGGATTGCATGGTTTACAAGGTATGGCTTTGGTGAAGGTGGTGTGTCAGTGGGGTTGGCCTTATAGACTTGAAAAATCTGTCCCAGACCCAGTCTGAATCTCCTTTCCTGCAGATCTGGATGCAGTGCTCAGCTACTGTTCTGCTATGATGTTAATGGATTGACACTTTGAAACTGTAGTCAAGTCCCCAGCTAAATGCTTCCATGTATAATAATTGCCTTGGTCATGGTATCTCTTCAGAACATTAGCACACTGAGTAAGACCCTTCCCAAGACATTTGTTACGCTTTACAATTTTTCACCTAAGGTTTCATGTCCCTGACACTTTATCACCTGATAGTACAGATGCCTCCTTAAGAAGAAGAGCCTAATATATAGTCATTAGGCCACATTCCTACAGAAATAGATTCATCTTTGCTTGCTCTCTCTCTCTCTAGAATGGGAATATATATATATGACAGTCTCCTGCGCATGAACTCTTCTGTGCATAGTCATTTTCTTCCTGATTTCAACACCATGATCTTCCTCAGCCAAGGGAACCATTTTTGAGACTCCAAATTTGGATTTCCAACCTCCAAAACTGTAAGTTCAATGAAGCTTTCTTCTTTATGAAGTTTCTAGCTTGACTGTTTTGATACATTTTTATCAAATGTGCTAAAGCTTTACTAAACTGTTCTTTCCCCAAATATGAATCATCTTCAGACTTCCAAGTAAGGAAGGAATCTTGAATTTTCTCTTAGAATTTTATATAAGCAAATCATCTTTCCTTGCATGGTCCCCACTCTGCTTCTACCACATCACATTTTTCTGATTATTGTTTCCTCTATTGTTTCTTTTTGCTTATCCCTAGTTTCTATTTCTCGGTTAGTCCATCAATGATTATATATTTCCTGAGCTATGCACCTTTTTCTCTCTTATCCACGAAGTTTCTTACCATTGCCTTATAGTTTTAAAGAATGTTTTTTTAGCAACAGGTTGTAAAATAGATTTCTATTCAAGTTGTTTCTTCTAAACTCCAGACTAATATCTGATTACATATTTCACATTTCTTACTGTTTTAAGTGAAAATTTTTAACATTTTATTTATATTATAAGAAACTAAAAGGGACAATAATGTTCAGGATGGTTTTCAGTGATTTTTATTGAGCTCTACATTTTTCTCTGTTCCCCTCCCTGCCTCTCCCCTCCACCCTTCAATCCTCTCCTAAGGCCCCCATGTTCCCAATGCACTCAGGAGATCTTGTCTTTTTCTACTTTCTACTTCCCATGTAGATTAGAATTATGTAAGTCTCTCTTAGTGTCCTCATTGTTGTCTAAATTCTCTGTGATTATGGTTTGTAGGGTGGCTTCCTTTGATTTATCTTTAAAAACCACCTATGAGTGAGTACATGTGATAACTATCTTTCTGT
>JAQHUG010000083.1:6322885-6349349 GCA_028555095.1 Dicrostonyx torquatus | reverse complement strand
GGGAGCTGGATGCAAGTGTTATGATCATGTGCAGAAAAAAGAAGCTGAACAAAGATTACTTTCAGCGATCTCTTTCCAAAGGGAAAAGAGGAAGGATATAGTATATAAATGATGGTATAAAAGGATGGACTGTTGAGTCTACTTTTGAGCAACCACTAGTCTCAAATATTTTACATTGGTGTTGATTTTTGCATACTGATACAAATTTAAGATTATTTTTGTTAGAAAATATTCCATATATGTTTCTATTCTTGTTTAAGGTATTGCAGGTATCTATGCAGCTCCTTCAAAATGTAAAATAAAGTTCTTGTCCTTGAAAGCTATTACTATAAATCATTTAGAACAATTAAGAAACATTGGTTGATAGTCATCTATAATAATAAAACTTATCGTCATTTTAGGTATGTTTTGAAGGTTATACATAAATATATTTAAATTCATAGACAGTCTTCAAACATTTCAAAGACCTAAAGAATATGGCAATCAAAATATTTTAATAACATAAGACTATTTTTGACAAGGAGACACATCTGCTCCTAGCAATTTACTTCAAAAAAAATAAAAAAGGATGATGGGCATTAAAAACATCCATGTGGAATTTGCTTTCAATGTGGCAAAGCTAGCCATTTAAAAAAAATTGCCTGTACCTGAAATGTCAACAGTATGCTATCCAAACATGCCAAGAAGGACACAAAAGCAAGTTACTGTCAAACTTTGTCAAGACAAACAGTACATCCTTCAATATTCCTGTTTCACAGAAAAGTCTGTCAGCTATTCAAAGCCTGTAGTCCAAAGATGTATGCTCCAACATTATGGAGGACTGTGACTGCCCAAACAACCAGCTGTCTCTGTCACTTTCATAGTCTTGGAAGGTGTTTGCCTTTACCTCCTATTCACACAGGTAATATTATATCCTTCTTGGGCCTCTGATGGAGTCGAAGTCAAGGTAGCTACAGGTATAGTTTTCCTTTTTACCAAATTCAAAGGTGAAACTTAAATAAAAAATGTAGAGTTTATATGTTTGAAAAGGATAAAAGCTTAAGTTGTTTACCTGGGATTATAAGAAGATAGTTTTTGGTTAGTAATACAAGTTAAGATAGAAAGCAAATTAGGTACAAAACTTAAGACTCACCAATATAGGGTAGATATGGAATATTTTTTCTGAATTTGTCATTGTGAATATAATTCTTACCTGATAATTGTTCTTATTATATATAATTTTACTTTTTTATTTAGACAAAAGGGTAAATGTTATGGGATATTTGTACATATTGTAAAAATATATTGCTGTGATTGAAGCAATAAAAAACTGAATGGCCAATAGCAAAGGTGGAGGTTTAAGTGGAAATTTCATGAAGAAAAGGAAGAAGAGGAAGAAAGGCATATGATAAACACTAGGAGATACAGAAGAAGTAGGATGGGTTGTAGTTGGATGAAGATGAAAAGAAATGGGTTAATTTACTTATAAGAACTAGTTAGGAATAAGCCTTAGTTAAGGTTGAGATTTCATTATTAATAATATCTTCATATTATTATTTGGGAACTGACTGGCAGTATAAAAACAACTTATTACAATGACACTAATAATAATAGCTTAGAATATCATTTGCTCAAGATCTGTAAGCCCAAATCCTTGCATAATAACACAAAGAAAACCAGAGGTTCCTGGTACTTGAGAAGTATCGTACAAACAGAGAACACAAATTCATTTAACCTCCCATCACCTAATCTTTATGGAAAGTGTTAGTCTTATTGTACATCCCCTTTCTGTGGGACATAAATATATATTTATCTGTTAAGGCTATGCAAATATTATAAACATAATTCAGAACAGAAGCAATCTGTTTTCCAATGGTGAAAAGGCAGGAGTACAAGTAAAATTCCTTTGAGAAGTTGTCATCCACCACAGCCAACCCAATACAGATGCATAGTATGCAAGAGGATTTAATCATTGCTCTCACTAAGGTCATGGGAACACTAACTATCAAGGAGAGTTCCAAACAATGTACCTGGACCTTTCTATTTTAGAGTGAATTGTACATAAAACCTAGGTTTCACAAAAACATAGACCTTCACAAATCCTAGAGAAAGTTCCTCAAGAATATATATAAAATCTTCTTTAGCTAGAGTATGAATAGTGTTTATAGTCTTTATAGAGTCTATGACCCCAAAACAATTTTGAAATTTGTCTCAAACTATAGGTTTTTGTTTGTTTGTTTTCGTTTTTTCAGAAAGGGTTTCTCTGTAGCTTTGGTGCTTATCTTAGAATTAGCTCTTTTAGATGAGGCTGGCCTCAATATCACAGAGACCTGCCTGCCTCTGTCTCCCAACTGTTGGGATTAAAGATGCGTCCATGTGTCTCTAGGTGATATGGCAGCACTCCATTGATCAATAGGGTTTGATTTGTCTGATTAGGTCACCACTACATATGTGTCCCCACTGAAACTGCATTCTTGGTCTAAGAGGACTGGTCTTTGGTCAAGGGTATACAAGTAGCAGCACTCTCCTGCAAGAACCTGCAAACAAGTTCTCAAAATCATTTATTATCAAACAATTTTATAATCCCTAAAATAGATATTTGCCTGTCTGTTTGCATAACAGCCAAAACAATAAAAGCTTCTTAAAATATTGCATAAAGAATCATACATAAATTTGTCAATGAAATGGGAAATTCAGTTAGGCATCTACAAAGGTTCCCATTAATATGCTCATTTTTCTGATAAATTCTCTTGAGAAAAGAATTTTTCCTATACCAAAAATGTTAAATCTTTTAGATTTTATTTTTGGAATACAAATGTTTTCCAACCTTTCATATAAAGTGCACTTGAGTTGTATTTTTGTCATTTCCAAGGTACTGGATATCACACACCTTGCTTACAAATAAATGATTAAAACAATGAAATAAATGGCAGGTGTTTTATGTGTATGCAAGACAACTACATCTCTTCTAAATTTTCAATTGTTAGTGAAGTGACAGCAGAGATCACTGAGAGAAGGCTGATAATGTAATGGTGAGGAACCCAACAACCACCTTCCAAAGGAATTGATTTTGCTCTACATTTTGTTTTTCCCCTCTGTTAATTTGAGAATGTTATTCCAATGGCTCCCTGGCTCTTCAAAGGGAAGGATGAAACAAAGGTTTAAGAAATTCTCTAAAGATACAAACTTTCTGAGTCCTCTAATGTGCTCATACTTTAAAATATGGAATTATTTGATCTTCTGAACTCAAAAGAGAAAACTTTTAAATATTCATTAAAATATTAACTGAAAACACAGTTATGATCATTGAAAACTTTGAATGTATTGCTATTTTCTAAAAAAAGGGGGATTATCCTTGTATGCCAGCAATGAAAATTTCAAAATCTATGACAATATAAATAGTATTTGCAATTGCATCAATACTCAGTGTATGAAGAATCTCACAGTGAGCACTTCTAGCTTCACCTAGAAAAACTTCATTGCTGGGTCCCAGTATCTTCAACTAAGGGGACCAGGATGGGAGCTCTCAAGGGCTCTTCTGATTTTGTGATTTTGCACTTTCAGTATTTAATGAAGTTATTTTTTATTTAATTAAGATGCAATGGTAGAACCAGAATTCAAAGGCTTTCAACTTGAAATAAATGGCATTAAATTTAAATAAGAAAATATAATATGTACTTCGTTTTTTGACAATGTTGTCTCTGGCTGCATAAACTGATTTTCATTAAATATGTATTCATCTACATTTGCTTCAGCCTTGTAAAGTGTTCTTTACAGCCTGGAGAAGTCCTTACAACTTCCTTGACTCCCCAGAAGTAAGTGATCCTTTTTAAGTTGGAGTTCTTTCCAACTAACTGCCTCATGAAGTAAATGTTTTTGTTCACACATGTCAAGTAGAAATTCCCGAGTTACAGGATCAGTAGGACATTCTAATTAAATAACAACTAAAAGAAAAAAATAAGCTAAGTTCTACAATCTAAGTGTGTTAGAAAAATACCCTACCATACCCAAACTTTACCTGGTACCTCAGATTTAAAAATCTATTGTTGATAAAAAGTTGCAACTCAAAAATAATAAGCCATGACTCATCTTTATCATACTTAATTCTCCGTGCTGCTGAGTTTAACAATACCTTACAGAAATGTTACACTCTAGAATAGAACTAGATGAGTTCTCATCATCCCCAAAGAAAGGAAGGAAAATAATTTTCACAATCTGAATAAACTAAAAAAGAAAAATTAAAAACTCTTTAAATATTTCCCCTTCGAATTTCACAGAAATCGATGCTAGCCAAACAAAAGGCATCAAAGTCAGCTGGCAAAGAAAGACAGAGTGAAACGCAGTTAATATAGCTAAAATTGTAAAATTGTTGTGAGAGTGTCCTTTTTATTATATCAAAATGCAATTTTCAGGGGAGAATCATTGCAGCATAGCTCTGTGCATTGCACTGTATGTACAATACGGCAAGAAAATTAATCCCTTCCCCAACGACCTCTAGAAATGAAAACCCATTATCCTAATAATATTTGTACATAGGTCTGGATGCTTCTGTGCTGAATTTGAATGCCATGAAATTATTATATAAAGTCATTGATGGGAACATATGATGAGATAATTGCATAAATAATCTTCTTTATATAGGTGTAAGGTGACTTTTCAGAGCAAGTACAAATGAGTGTTACCCTAATAAATTTCATAATAATTTTCTTTACTGCTGAGACATGAGTGTTACTATCTGGAAGGACCATTAGAGACGCCTGGCTTTCCTCAAGGATCCAGTGTTAGAATTTTCCTAGAGACCCTGTAACTTCAAGACCATTGCCAGAAGCTTATTCTCAAACTACAAGCACCACTTGGCTCATGTACCTGGACAGGGTGTGTGTGTGTGTGTGTGTGTGTGTGTGTGTGTGTGTGTGTGTGTGTGTAATGTAAATAGAATTTCTTTCCATCATGTTCTCTCGGCTACTGTTCTTTGAACTCTTCCCATGTCCCCCTACTCTCCAATTGATAGGCTCTTTTTCTTAGCTTATTATTGGTACATAGAACTTTAAGTACCTATCTCCTTTGAACAAGAAGAGAACCTAAGAACTTATAAATACTGGCTTCCTCAAATCATAGGAAAGCAAGAAGATATATTCTTACACATAAGACAGATCTGGAAACCCAACACTTAATTACCTTGCTGCCTCAAGTAATCATTTCATTTCCTTGTAGACATATTCTAATTCAGTGAAATGGAAGCTCTGTAGGTTCTTTACACACATGGGGAAAATTAGCCTTTTCACTTCACTTTCTTCCTTATGCCTTTTCAAATTTTATTACAATATAAGAGAATCACCCTCCCTTTTCTTTCCTGCTACTGCTCCCATGTCCACTCCTATCTATTCCAAATTGAAACCCCTTTCTTTAACCTCTGTTGTCACATATACATATACATATAGATGTGGTGTAGGAGGATCCTTTCTGTATTTCTGTGCTCTCGTTGGCTGAATAAAGGACTGCCTGGCCTGTAGAATAGGACACAGACCTTAAGTGGGCGGAGTAGACAGAACAGAAGGCGGGGGAAGAAAAGAAGTGTGGCAGACACCATGATTCTCCAGCCCAAGATGGACACTGGTTAGACTAATGCCGGTAAGCCACAGTCAAGTGGCGATATTATTATCAGAAATGGGATAGTTTTAGATGTGAGAGTTGGCCAAAAAAAAAAGGCTAATGATAATGGGCCAGGCAAAATTTAAATGAATATAATTTGTGTATAATTTATGTATTCCGGGTATAGCCATGTGGCCATGTGGCCAGGAGCTGGGCGGAACACAGCCCGCTGCTTTCACCTCTTACTACATAGATGAATGACCATATAAATACAACCTGCTGAGTCCCTATAGGCCTGCCTATATGTATATATTTCTAGGACTGACTGCTTTTAAACTTTTGCGTTTGTTTTTATTGCTTCAGATTATGCCACTCTCAGCAGCAGCTGGCAATTTCTTAATAATGCTCAGTGCCTTTCTAGTTCTTGTGTACGTGGCATGAATTTGGCATTTTCCATCTAATCCCCATGATTCCTTAAAACTCTTTCATCCCCTGCTTTTGGGGCACTCAATAGTGGGTTTTGTTTTGATTTGAGTTTGTTAATGGAGATGACTGTTTTTTTTTTTTTTATTTGTCCTGTGGATGGAACTTATAACTCTTGCTTGGAAAGCAATTTATCGAGGAACTGCACCTTTATTTCTGAGGTATTTGTATTTTGATTTTCTTTTCCTCCTTTCTTCCTTCTTTTCCTTTTTTACTTCTTTTCCTTTCTTCCTTTCTTCCTTCCTTTCTTTTTATGAGAGAGAGATAACATCAAAATATCTATGACTTAAGCTGGTATTGAATCCATTATGTAGTCCTAGATAGCTTTAAACTCACATTCCTGTTCCAGCCTCTTGATAATTTTATAGACAGGTGAGTTATTGAGAAATATATATCAATTAATAGATGGGAAAGTGTTGACGATTATAATAAAGTAGTTCCACACTATCTCAGAGATGAGTATAATAAAGTTTTTATATTTAGTGGTAGACTCACAAATCAGCAATCTTCTGCACAAGTGGAGAACAGGAACCAAATCCAGGAGCTAAGGGGCTGCACACATTTCTACATCCGTATATATAGTACATGAGGCCATGCCAAGAGTGAGCCAGTATGTTAATGGTTATTGGCTGAAGGAGTTCCCACAGAAACTCCTGCTTTGGTCTAAATAAAAGTTTTTTCCCTAATACAAAACTATACACAATAAGAACAAATATCAAGTATAAAATTAGAGTTACATCCATCATAAACAATGTCAAACAAGAAACATATGCTAAATATTTTAATAGCTATCCTATCCTAAGGAGTCTATGTCTTATATTAGAAATGCCTTATCTAAATCGTGAGAGGAAAGTAACTATGGTTATCTAGTTTTTGATATAGAAACATTAATTATCTCTGAGTTAAAATTCTCTTGTTTTTCCTACTGCCTGCATGTGGTCCCCAATCCACAGTCCACAATTTAAGAGTCTATTGAAATAGATGTGACCAAAAGACTAAATTATAATATTTGTTATCTCCTTTAGACATCACAGTCTGAATCTAGACAAGAGTTAAGCTGAAAAATTGAGAGCAACAATATAGAAGGCAGCAGAGAACCTTGATGAGCTTCTGGAGACACAGTTACTAGCCTGGATTGTCTGCCTGCGTCCTTATGTCTGTGTCCTTACAATGATAGATGAAGTATAATATTCTAATGGGTGAAGAGCTCTGTTGTGGGGATCCTGCTTGTTTGTTTCGCAGCTGTCCAGCAGCTCAGACCCAAAATAAGCACATAGAAACTATATTATTTGCAATACTATTTGGCCAATAGCTTAAGCATAATTCTGACTAACTCATACATCTTAATTTAACACATTTCTATTCATTTATGTATGGCCATGTGTCTGAGGCTAACTGAGTAAAGTTCCAGCGTCTGTCTCCAGTGGGGCTACATGGCTTCTCTCTGACTCTGCCTCATTTCTCCCAGCATTCAGTATAATTTTTCCTTCCTAGCTCTGTTCTACACTAGCAGACCAAGCCAGTTTTTTATTCATTAATGATAATCACAGCATACAGAGGGGAATCACACATCAGATGTCTTGGGTATCTTTGTTATTACAGCTTAGTCTAGCTCATTCTTTGGCCACATATCTGAACTTGGAGAACATACAATTTTGGCAATACATTGAATCTTGAAAATTTTCTGGCCCACACTTTACCTGGTTATTAACAGATATGAATTTAGGCAATTTTCCATTAGTTCTTTACTCTGCATTTCATGGAAAGCATCTTGCCAGTGGTTTATGCAGTTTTACCTATCAGTTTTCTGGCATTGGCCTTGTTAAAAAAAATTCCCCCCAATGGGAAGAACTAGCATTTAGATCTTTACACTACAGAAGCTTCCTGTCTTCCAACTAAAGTGTATGCACTTCTGCACAGCTTCCCAATGTTTTTATTCACATAACCATTCCTTTGTTCAGACACTAGATTCTAAATAGTATAAAATTACTCCAGTCAATACTATGCCAAAGCCATGTCCTCTCTCTCTATTTGATTAAAATAAAATACTCGGTAGAAATAATTAAGTTAGCAAACTTAGTACTCCGTATTAAGGGGAAGCACTAGCTTGTAATGAAATGTAAGACAGAACAGAATGTGAATACTAAATATTTTCCTTGGAATTTTATATGGTATTTTAGTCATAACTTTCTCTTATAGTACATGTTCTTTTATTCATGCCAGTCAGAAAAATTTTGAGGGCATAGGGATGAATATGAAGATAAGAAATTGTCAGGTTACTGAGATGGCAGGAGGTAAAGACATTTGCCTCCAGCCCATGAACACAGTCAAGGGGTTTCAATCTCTAGCGCCTACATGAAGAATTCAGAGAACAAATTCTTGAAGGATATCCTCAGATCTCTATATGTATGTCAAAGAGTGAGGCACGCACTCATGTGTGAGTGTGTGTGTGCATATGTGTGTACACACACCCATCCCAAATTAATGACCACAAATAGAAATATTTTCCATTACTTAAAAAAATATAAATTACACTTAGGAGAAAGACATGTAGGTCTCTGTGAATTTTAGGCCAGCGTGGTCTTCATAGTGTGTTACATAGTGAGACCCTGTCTCACATATAAATATATATATTCTTCTGTGAGATGACTATACAGTCACAGCTACACAGATGATCAGCTATAGGATTTCATGTACATTCCTTAATGGATGCTGGAAAAAATTCATCAAACTATCAAAAGACATTTCTCACTGTCTCCATATAGAATTATGCCTGCTTTTCAGTTTGCTCAGTATAGAAAAAAACACAATTATACAGTGTGTAAGGATGTGATTGCCATAACTTTGCGTTTTGTGTGTTCCCAGGTGGATGAGTCTTGTGAAAGTTGTATCTATGCTACTATTGACCACTACACACTGCATAAATTAATTATAACTTATAATGATGAGTTTTATATTCCTACACACAAAAATTCAGTGAGGATACTGACTTAAGCTGCATTAAAGGAGTATGTTGCCTAAATCTTGGTTTGAAATTTTCCTTGCTAAAACAATCCCAATAGTAGTAATGGGATTATAGGAGGAACAGAGAGAAAATGCCAGCAGAGCTTCCTGCTCATCCTTTTAAATTCATTACATGGTTCATATTGTAGGATGATACACTAACGCTAGAGAGGGAAAGGACAGATGGTAAGGCAGAAGGCAACATACGTTTGGATAGTATCCACTGAGAGGAAATGCTTTATAATTGGTAAATACTATAATGAAATATGTTAATTCACATAGCAAGGATTTAGGAATCAAGGCCCCTCTGTGTGATACAAACTTCAACAGTAAAGCTGTTTTCCCATCTGGATTATCAAAAGATCAAACTGTGATTCAAATACATTTCAATACAAGGCATGTGGTGAAAAGTCTATCACTTCTAAGGGGGCAGTAGCGGTCTTAGTCAGCATCTTCTCAGAGATAGCAGAAAAGCCGCTGACAAACCACTCCTGGCTTCTTATTTCAGTTCTCTCTGACTAAGCTCATGCATTCTGCTCCTCTAGATCTCAATATCATCAGAGGCCCTGCTGCAACCTTTTACAGGGACATCACTCATTCATTGCTTCTGTTTATAAAGAAAGTTCATAGCATCCATGTGCCCTCTGGATTTCCACCCCTTCCTTCTTTCTTTGCGTCTTCAGCATTTCTGGAAGCTAGGAGATGTATAACTTGCTTGCTTTGGGATCTAAGAAACCCAAGTGCACGTGCCTTCTGAAGCAGAACATTTTTAACCCAGGGTTTGTTACTGGATATAAAAAATAGATTTCTCTGCCTTCGTGAAAAATTTTGTGACAAAATGCTATCTCATGGTGGCCATGTTTCTTATTTATGGATAATAGGAACTTGCTTGCAGGGATGAGTCCAAAGGCTTGATTTACAAGAATTAGTGATCTGCCAGATTAATGGCCAGGAAGCAATCTATACTCTTGGCACCCTCAAATTTCTTGCATTGGTCACCAGATTATGATTTACCAATAAGGTTTCAGGGCTTGCAAAATAGCACTATTCTAACACTGTATTAATATTTAATTTGCCATTTAAAATGCACCTAACAAAAGACTGTAGAACTGCTGACCAGACCCTAAATTGTGAATTTCTTTAAAAAGGAGTGGGTGCCTGAACTGAACTTGTCCCATAGTTACTTTGTTGAATATCTTAATCGTCACCATAGAAATTTCGCATGATGGATGGAGATAGAGCCAGAGACCCACATTCACATCAGAACAAGGGATTGAGCTACCAAGGTCCAGTGGAAGAGCAGAAGGAGGGAGAAGATGAGCAAGGAAGTCAGGACCGTGAGGGACTAGTATGCTCGATCTATTGGGAGCTCATCAAATCCAGCTGGACCAAGACTAAATGAGCATATGACGTAACTGGACTCTATGAATGTGACTGCCAGTGGGGAATGACTGAGAAGCCAATGATAATGGCACTGGGACCTATCTCTTCTGCATGTATTGGCTATTTGGGAACTTATTCTATATGGATGCACATCTTCTTAGACCGAGATGGACGGGGGAGGGCCTTGGGCTTCCCATAGGACAGGGTATCCTGCCCCATCTTAAGAAAGCAGAGGGAGGGCAGTGGGGTAGTGGGGGAGCGGGAGTGCCGGGAACAAGGGGAGTAAATGTAAATTTTTCTTTTAACAATAAAAAAGGAATAAAGTTGGTCTACAGTGATTTCATGTAAAAATAAATGAATAAGTAAAAGGAAAATAAATTTCCTTTAATGTTTCTACATAGAAATCATAGAGCTGGGATTCTCATTTGTCTTAAAGGTATTTATCATGCATTTTAGATGTTTAACTGAAACAGATCACAAGATTGAATCTGGTACCTGGTTGCAAAATCCACAATTAGGTGACAGTAGATACATTTGGTTAATAATATTTATATTAGATATTTTGCTCTTAAAATAATTCATTGGCACATACAAAATATTGCTAAGTGAGCGGTAATACAGCCTGTATATCATTTGAATCACCCTGCTACTTGCTTTGAAGGAACTGAATCTTCTCCGAAGTAGTAACTTGGAGAAAGCTCTTAGTTGATACATGGGGTTGTTTTTGCAACCTTAGGTCTGAAATGTTCATTGATGCCAAATTTGAGAGGGGTCCAAATCCATCCCCAAGGATGAAGGACAACAGAAAGGAGAGTTAAAAATGCTATGGGCTCTTGGAATTATCATACTCCATGTTTACAATAAACACGGAGAATGGCTGCTGAAGAAGCTCCATGTATGAAGAAACATACAGTCATTTATGAAGGATGTTCCTGCAGTAACATGATGCCACCTGTAATAACAGAATGTTTATTAGCACACAAATGAGAGTTATAAATGATGTTGCTTATCTATGGAACAAAACGCAAAAGACAACTTATTAGCAAAAGGATAAATTGCTTCACAAAATCTCTATGAGATGCTAGGTTTGGCATTAAAAAAAAAGCTTTTTATTTGCACAGACCGATGCCTTTATAATCCATTTAAAATAATATACTTGCCACTAGGTGGCTATTTCTGATCAGATCATTTTACCATTTTAATTACATTTTTAATATCCTGGCTGCATAAACAAAGATAAATTACAAACCCTGCACAATCCGCTGCCAGCTCAGGCACAGTCAGTAATAATATCAGCTTTTGTTTGTGCCTCCTCTAATTAGATTCTGAAGCCCAGGCTTTGTCAATCAATAATTTTAATTTTAGAATCGCCTTTTGATCTTGCATTTCATGTTTGTTTGGGAAAATGATCAGTAAGACAAAGCTGATAATTTATGCAGAAGCAGTCTCTCTGCAGTGCTCCAAGCACATTCCTCCCATCACCACCAGCCTGCAGACTGAGCCTGACACAGGTCTAATTAGCATGCAGATATGTGTCGCCTCATTGGCAATTCAAATTGCTTTTTTATAATGTACCTCAAATTGTGCTACTCAAACATTGTATTTGATTTCCAAAGCCCCGTGGGCATCCCATAATGTCTCCCTTCATCCTGGGTATGAGGCATTTATTGAACAATCTGCTGAGACTGGCTGTCTTTTCGAAAACACCCAAACATCCTATCCCGGGACCAGCTTTGCTTCCTCCCTTCAGGGAGCAACGCCTTCTCCTCAGGATTCCTTTGGCATGTCTGTAGGTTTTGAGATGATAGGTTCTCTCATGAGGTGCCTCTCCCACGTGGTTGGTCTATGGAGGGCTTGAGTCTTCCGCCACTCATCTTCTAAGTGGGGGAGGGAGGCTAGTGAGCACACATTAATATGCGGCACATAACCACATCTCCGAACGTCATTTTTCCATTCTTCATTAAACAAAAATGACTGGATTGCAGAGGTTGCTTTCTTCTTCTCCCACTTGCATAGACACACATTGTCACAGTTGCTTTCTCGGTACACATACACACACGCAACCTCATTCACACGCACCTATGCACCTACCTACTCACAACAGCACATCGGCATGCCTTTGTCACTCTTGAGTTATGTGTGAAAGTTGCCTGCTGCACACATGACAAATAAAGGGATTCCAGCATACACTGGGGCTTTTTTTTTCTCTCTTTTTTTTTTTTTTACCCATGCAGCAACAAGTGGCAGAATCAATGGTGTACAGTTATTCAGCAATGTAATTCATTTCACTGGCTTTGGCTTCTAGCCAGATCCGCCATCTGTCTCTAGCTCTCCCTCTCCCCGTCTCTCCCTCTCCCTCTCTTTCACTTGAATTTGTCCTACATTTCGTAATGTTACGTGCCTGCCATCCTTATCCTATGCCAGAGGTACACTGCCAGTCTCACTCCCATTCCGGAGTGGAGTTCTCAGACTTCAGTGGCACTTGGAATATTCAGTGCCATGGGAAGATAAGGGTAAGCAAAAAGCCAAAGGAGTAATGCAATATTATTATTATTATTATTATTAATAATAATTATTATTATTATTATTATTATTATTATTATTATGTGGGATCCAATTGCTTCTGCTTCTGCCTTTTATCCAAAGCCTGGAGAGGAGTCTGCATCATCCAGGAAGTTTCCCTGCTTCGTTAGAATATCTTCATTTTCTTTATCATACGCTGGCACGCCACGCCAGTACACCACTCCATGGAATGCTGCTGTTGGACACTCACAGAGCTCTGCCACCAAGCAATCGCCTGCAGTGGAAATCGGGGACGCCTCCAGGATCTTATGTGTGCTTGCTGTTTGAAGCTGCAGAAAAGTGAATAATCAATTAAGTATTGATTTCTTGTAAGATTTGGTAAATTTCAAAGGCAAGACAAAGAGGATGGCTTAAGGAAACACTGCAGGGAAATGGCGTAAATTAGACAACTAACGGAGATGCAGAATAAAATAACGCCTCAACTGAAGATTTCCTTGGAAGAATTAGCACTAGCTATTGGAAGACAACGGTGGATTTAATCAAAACAGCAGGCATGCAAGAATTTCACTCGTGAACCAGGAAAAGGAGCTAATTATAACCACCTTTTTAATGGAGCTAATTTGAGTGAATGGATGCAAATGTGCTTTACTTATGGATGAAGAAGCAAGCCTTCCTGCATGATCTTGGGATCATCTTATCTGCTAAGCTTTGCAGCTCCTCTCCCCTTCCGTACATTTTTATTTCCAGAGAAGGTATTTATATGTAAACAACAGTTAACCATGCAAAAAATTCATCGGGACTATATTCTATGGTATACGAGCTATAATCATCATTTTGCATCCTCTCAGGATTTCATCTAACTTGTGGCTGTTGCAACCTTTGCGAACAATGAGTGATGGTAATAAATTAATGGTGGTAAACTGCTGTGATTTTTCAAAGTGTAGTTTATTAATTTTAGCTTTGTTAAACATGTTGATTCTGTATTATTTGGCAATACATCCATAAAGAAGGGAAGGGGATTGTTGGGTGGGGTGCTATTAGGCATTTGCTGTCTTCTTAGAGATCGGAATGTGTAGGTCCCACCAACCCATGAGCTCTATAATTATAAAAGAATGGGAAAGTTTTTGACAATTTGAAGAATTGGTTTTATAATGGGAACAATGTGTTATAATCAGTAAGAGAACGGTTGTATTTTCTCTCTGGGTTGAATGTTCTTGACTAGTTAACTCCTCTGTTGCTGAGGAGAAGTAAATGCCGTACATCTAACAACCAGAAGGGATTGTAGTGACAGTGCTTTGTGCCTGTACATCTCCACATTTCAAGCTGGATGCCTGTTAAACATGTGCCTCCATTTCTATTCTTTCCCTTTCTATTTTTCTTCTTTTCATCGTTTCTGTCTTGCAATCTACATTCCCTGAGCAACCATAGGAACCAAGTTACATTAAGCTTCAACACAAAGACCTTGTAAGAATAATGAATCCTCATTTGCATAGACATTTGTATTCAGATTTCCCAGGCTATAAACTTTGGCAGATCAAGCGGAATATTAAGTAGAGGCTTCCCTGGTAAATTGTGGCTCTTGAAATTGCTCAGTACTCTCTCCTGCTCCCTTCCCCCCTCCTCTGGTGCGGCAGGTGAAGTCTTCTTCAGAAATGGATTGGCTCCTTCATCTTTCAGTACATGATGTCAGTGTGAAGCAATAGCAGGGATTCTAGGTGAAGGCATACATATGACCTGTGGCTGGAGCATTAACCCCGGACGCCGGAGAAGCAGGAAAAATGGTGGGATGATTAATCATCATCTATAAATTAATTTTTGCATATTTTCCTTGTATGTTAAAAAGTTGAAATCTGTGTTTAAAATCCTCTAAAGAACATAGGAGAATGAGGGCAGCTCTTTACTCCTTAGGTGGTTGAGTTGTGGCATTCTGCATCATCCTTGCTGACCTGCTCCTGCCATTTCTGAAATGGTTTAAATGTTTAATAGGTCATGGAAGGATTTGTGCAATTCTTTATTTTACTTGGTTCTGAAATTTTTTAAAAAAGGAATAATTATGGCTATTTCTCTCACACTTAACTATGGAAATATGACCTGCAATGTCCTCTCAATACTATCACAAAAAAATGGGGTGAAAAATGTAGATTTTAAATTTGATGTTCAGTCCATTCTCTGTGGTGCCAAGCAAGTGCCAAGAAAGTGAGTAATTGGGAACATTTTCATGACTAAATTTTCATACATGATACCACTGTCTCAGAATCCTGTAAACAGCATCTAGATCGGTGCCCTACTAACAACTTTTCACTAGGCCTCCTTTTGTCCCTGCAGAAACCCATAACTGTGGGGAGCAATTAAGGAGATCAGTCTAGCAACAAACATCTTATCAATGCCTTTTCTTTTTAATTTTGTTTTCAAAAATATACATAATGTAAATGATAATGTACAGACTGGGTTTATCATAAAGGGATTCTTTTGGGGTATATGGTAAGAATTTGGGATTTGCAGAAATTAAGCAACTATTACTTAAAGTACAGGCAGGATTCAATTATATGTGGGGAAAAAAGAGAATATGTACTAAAAGATATTAGATGTTTTTGTAGGTTGGAAAGAACACATTATTAAATATTTTAACTGAAAAAAAGTCATCAAACTCCATAAGCTTATAAAAATAATTTTAGAAACCATTTATGGGAAATATTAGTATCATGTATATTAACTAATTTATCACAACACATTATATTCTAATGCAGTTTTTAGCTATCCTTCATAAGATAACTAGTTTAGCATATAGAAAGAAAAATATAAATCATGACTTTGGAAAAATTATATCTTTGTATTCCACAATCTTACTATTTTAGTGAAAATAAATGATTTGATATTTTGATAAAATTATACATATACTAAAAACTATACTATCATCACTAAGTGTCAAAATAGTGCATATATATTATCTTATGAAAATGTAGATGTGTAATAATTGTCATCAAGTTGCCCACACAGTAATTGTGTGTCCAAGTACATAATATTTGAACAGGCTTCTTCAGGGACCTTAATAAGAGCAGACTGTGATAATGGAGAATCATCAATATCACAACACAGTGCAAGGAAAGGCTACAGGCTCACATATCAAACAAAACATCAATATGTCTTTTCATTCAAATATATTGGATCCTTCATATAGATCAAAAATTCCATTTAATATGCTTTAAGTGGCTTATTTACTAATGTAGAAGGTATTGCGGACACTGTAATTTAAAAAAGGAGTAAGAATATCCACAGTTCAATTCGAGAGCATACATATTTATTGCCTATTCAAATAGGATTTAGAAAGGAACAGATTTATATTTACACATTTCTTCAGCACTGCCCATCAATTTGAATCTGTCTTCTCTAATAAATGCTAATGATTCAGTTGATTGCGCCTGTGTATGTACTTACAATGCAGGTTTGAGAATCAGTCACTGATCAATCTCTAACAAGAAGAGAGAGATTGCACCACTGTCTCATTTGCCTTCTGAACAGCAGGAGTGAGAATTCTTTCCAAAATCATAGTGGCTTTTTCAGTATCTACACAAAAAGTCATGTTCCTTATGTAAATGTCTTAGCACTTATGTGCTATATTCTCATCTTTCTACATAGGAATGTGAGTGGATATATACACTAAACCTGCACTTCTCAACTTGTGGGTCATGATCCTTTTGTGGGTTGCATATCAGGTACCCTGCATGTAAAATATTTACACTATGATTCATAACAGCAGCAAAATTACAGTTATGAAGTAGCAACAAAATAATTTTATGGTTGATAGCACTACTATGGTTGAGAAACTATATTAAATGGGTCCTAGCATTAGAAAGGTTGAGAACCACTGCTCTAAATTATAAACCAAAAAATTAAAACAAAAATCTAAATGACATATATAAGATGAAATTGCTTTTCCAATGTAAGGTAATAAAGCAGAGGGAAACAGTGTCTAGGCATGAATTCAGGCCAACGCTACTGCATTCCATTTCTTCTTTTGAGTAATTTAATAACCATTCAAACTACATATAGCTATCAAGTTTTCCCTACTATAATTAAGCAGCCTACACTCACTAACTAATAAGACTTTTTTTACACAGAAACAATACCCAAAGGAGCAGCAGAGATGCCAGAGCAAGCAAGGTGCTCTAGTGGATAGATTTAGTTAGCAGACCCTATGTTCATGAGTCACTAAAAATGGTGACACTTGTGTTATAATCCTCAGAGGTAACAGGCCTTCATAATGTAATGTTCAAAGTCAGCTTAAGACTTTGACTTCCAATAAGGAGTCAAATAATAACACTGGCTTGATCATAGATTTCCATCTTCTTCTACTGAAATAATAAAGGGGATTTTTAATAACTCTCTCTAATTACTACTGAAATTAAGAAATATGTAATAGTTTCCTGTCAACCCTAAGAAGAGAACAATAGATGATATACAGGTAATGTTTTATAAATAAACAGATGATAGATAATAGGCAGATAGATGATATATATTAAATATCAACATAGATATTTTTTCTCTGATTTAAGACTGTTTAAATTATTTCTGATTAAGAAATATGATCAATTCGTATTTTCAAATTCAATTAAAATATAAAATATCTCTACCCCTCAATGCCATATGTATTTGTGAGCATGTATCAGTTCAAAGCATGCTTTGGCAATATGTGAAAGGCTGTTTGATATAGGAGGAGATCATAAAGGGGAACTATAGAGAAGAGAATAAAAGAGATATAGTGAACTCAATTGGGTTAAAATCAAAGAAAGACTTTAATCCATGCTGTCATTTGATGTTCTGTTTTCTCAATTTAAAATCATGTTTTAATGGTTATATTTAATATTCTGTCTCTTCCTTTTGTAGCTGATTCCCAGCACAGGTCATTCTAAGAGTGAATACAATTACTTACACAGGTTGAAGGATTTTGCTTAAATCAGGAAAGAGTATAACATAGCTTGTGGTTGTGATATCTATAATGACATAATTAAATGAAACCATAGTGCATTTGATTTTCAATCTTGAGTCCTGTTAATATTAATTAATTAAAAGTAAGTTTTGGAAAAAATATGTACTTTATGTTGCCAAATGTTACTTTAAATTCTTTTAAATAATAACTCAAATAGTCTTTTGTAGAGCAACAGCCTCTTGTTTTCTTAAAATATGATCAGTGAAATAACATTAATTAAGATAACCAGGAGACAACAATAAAACTTTCTAATTTGATTTTAAAAAATTGTCACATTTAAATTAAGCTATACTACTTGCAAAATATTTTAGACTTCAGACATAAGGTTACATTGCTCCCTCACCCCATTTTCTTTCAAAGGCTCACCCAAATTTACTTAAGATCGTTTTTCAGAAAATCTCTACAGATTGGATTCTTTCTTATCTTCTGCACATTCCGGTATTAGTAGACAAGCACCATGACTTTCCCAAGGAAATTTTTAAATGACTTGCCAATCGAGATAACAAATGTCCTAAACTTAGTTTTCTTTTCTTCCTTTTTTCTGTCTTTTCTGAACTATATTTGGAGATTATTAATAAATTTTAAGATAGATTTTAAGCACAGGAGTTAAAGGAAAGAAAGGTGTTCAGGAAGAAAGTAGGACACACCCAAAAGTGTGAGTATATGCTTCTCAGAGTCTTGAATTTTCTAACATTTTGAGTGTGATTAACATTCCAAGACAGTCATCTTGATAGTAATTGATTTCTGAGGCACAGGAAGAACTTCCCACCCTAAAGTTTAAAGCTCATTCAAATAACCTCTTAGTTTCTTTGGGGGTTGCTCTTGACTCTTGTTTTCCTCAAAATATTATTCTCTCAGGTGAGGGTTTCACTCGTCAACAAATAACGGTATTCCTTGTTACTCGATCAACTGTTTAAAATGAACATACTATCTTCATTATATTTTGCTTTAAAGATCCATTTCAAACAACAAAAAATATTATCAGCAACTATCATCTTCATCCCAATGACCATGAGATATATTTTTAAAAATCCATTCAATTATTTTGCCAACTCTGTATCTCTCAGTCCCATCTCTGTGCTTGGCACATGGTTGCAGAAGTTGTAAGAAAGTTACAGAAATTTTACAATATGGAAATCCATTCAGGAATAAACAACAACGAAAACTTTTCAGTGAGGCATTCTGTCATTTATCATGGACAAATGAGGAACACTGTAGACTCAATTGGCAATTTGAGATAAGTAGGTACATCAATATAAACAGTATGATATCCTAAGATAGTTTTATTATCAAAATGGGAAAAATATGAGCTGAGTGGTGGTGGCACATGCCTTTAATCCCAGCACTCGGGAGGCAGAGACAGGTGGATCTCTGTGAGTTTGAGACCAGCCTGGTCTACAAGAGCTTGTTCCAGGACAAACTTCAAAACTACAAACCTCATCTGAAAAAGAAAAAAATAAAACAAAAAATGAAAAAATAGGAAAACTACAATTTTGCTACACATTTATTGATTTCTTAAATATGTACTTAATTATAAGGCACTAGACTCTAATCCATTGTTAAATTAGGTCTTGAAATATATTATTTGGACTTATTTTCTGGATTAGGATGAAAATCCATTTTGGCTACAGATATGCAATTGGAAATGGAGGGATATTCTGGTAGATTCTTCCAGTTAATTGATTTTGATATACATCATTTTGATGTAGTTGCTATAAATCATATACATGATTTTGATAGCATATTTTGATATGTATCAAGTGACAACCAATATCCATTTTATAAAAGCTAGATGCATTGTAGAATTTGAAGCAAAATCAATTTTCCCTTATAATCAAAAAATCTATTATTGATCCTGCGTTCCAATAGATCCTTGACTCATGCATAATTTCAGAATATATCACAAATTAGTCTTCCAGAAAATATTGGCTCTCTGAGTCATTTGGACCTCCAAAATTCTATACATTTCATTGTACAATGTGAAAGAGAAAGACAATCATATTAAATAATGTTATTCTCTTATGGGATATGTCTTTAGGTATTGGCAATGTCTGCTCCCTTCCATCTGACACATATATTATTCCAGACTTTCAAATGGGCCTCTCTACAGAAGAGATCTTTTCAGCTGAAGCTCAGTCACAGGATTGCTTTACTTACAAAGCACCATGATAATCTGTATTTTACAAAATTTAAAGAAGCATTTATGAATACTTTTTATTTTGACATACAAAGTTTTAAAAAGTCAGTCAACTAAGAAAAATGTAGCAAAAGTCATTGTATAATTTATTGCTTCTTCTAGAATTAGACTCGTGTGTGTGTGTGTGTGTGTGTGTGTGAGAGAGAGAGAGAGAGAGAGAGAGAGAGAGAGAGAGAGAGAGAACAAATTATATTTTCTAAATACGAGGAATTCAATGATTTCTGGAAGTTCTGTGTACTTGCTTTCTTCAGGTTTAGAGACAGATGTCCATGCTTTTTTGAACTGGATGAAATTTTCAGTTGAATAATTACAATAATAATAACAACTAATAAAAGTATAATTTTAAAATATTTTGTCCTTAAGGATTACATGAAAGAATCTTAGTGTTCCTTAGAGACCTAGGACCATGACTAAGAGATACTAACTTAGGAGAAGCTAAAACAGCTGATCACTCAGGTATTTCATACCACGTAAAGTACTACAAAAATCATGATACGTGATAGTAACACTTAGCATTTCTAAATTATTTTGCAAATCATTATATGAATGCTGTTCAAGAATATTTATATGCAAAATTCTTGTAGCACATATCTTCACTTATAAACATAGGAAGGTAAATAAATAAATAGATAGATAGATAGATAGATAGACAGACAGATAGATAGATAGAATTTATATATTGTTTAATCTTTTCACAATCCAATGTGCTGTCTCTGTTTTTGTAACAGGACAACTTGCAGCAGATCTAACAAATTTTCGAAGGTCACAAGAGCAGTAAATGAGAGAATCCAGTTTTACATCCAGGTTTGCTGATGTTCACTAGCCTCATTTAATTGTAGCTATTCAGCACATATCTTTTATACTGTCTCTGATTTAAGAAATAATGAGCAAGTTGTGTGCCATCACCATGTTAGAAAGTTTCTACTTAAGCAGTTTCTGAACATCATATGCATATGTACAAATCACATATCCATCCCAAATACCTTGGCATGAAGCTTCTTTTTACTTCAGTTTCATCACAATTTCAAACTGCCCTGCTTTTGTAGGCTGTCTATCAACATGCTTAGTTAGCTTCCTTAACTGCTATATTGATTGATAGTTGATTTCATCATTTTATTATCCAAATTTTTCAGTGATCATTTCATGGTCTAGTTATTTTCACCTTCACAATGACCATTTCAATTAAGTCTTGCAACCAAACTGCCTAGAAATCTGCTCCAACTCTACTGACCAAAAGGGAAATTAAACAAATTTCAGGTGGTATAATTATACAGGGAACAAAAGTTTAATAAATAATTTTAAAAATATATCCGGGCTCTTGCATAAGATGGTTTTACTCTATACATTGCTATAATAATTTTTAATTAAAATAAAATTACATCATTTCCTGATGGTCCATATTTTAGTTCTGACACATACATTGCTTTGTTAATCAATGAAACAATATGAAGATTTTATTTTCTTATTCATTTAATATATGACCTCTGATTTTCCTTCTAATTTTCATACTAGAGAATTTTGATATGTACCTTTTCCTTAGCATTTTGATTTTGGCACACCTCCTTAACTTACACTTTTAAAAATAATATGTTTTTATCCATACCAATCTTATTTCATATTTTATACTGATAACTTTAACATGAAATCCATTGTCTAAATTTGCATGTGACATTTTTGTGGACACACCTGCTTTTATGCACTGAAAAGCTCTTTAGGTATGAAGTTCAATAAGCATATATATTACCTCTTTACTTTCACAAAACAACATTTTTAATATTTAAGCTATGATAAAATTAGTGTAGAGTGTATAAACTTGACTCTTTCTCCTAAGGGTGAAGTACCATAAATAGTAACAGGAAAAAACTTTCATGGGGGAAAGAGGGAAGAAAATAGTTATGGTTATTAATATTTTTGCAATAATTGAAATTAAGGCAGAGTTTTCAGTCACAAGTGGAACCACTACTATCAGCCTATACAGAAACGTGTTTACTTCTTCAGTCATGGTCCAGCTAATTACAAGCATCGAAACTCTTTTTATAGAGGTTTGAATTTAACATAATTGCAGTATTTGCTTTGTAATAAAAATATTTATCCCATTCTATCCAATAGTGAAACCATATGCATCCTATTCTTACTGAGAATATGTTTTTAAATCAGAATATGCATTGAAACCAGAGTTTATTAAATGCAAATTTTACCAATCATAACAGGTGTTCCGGTCTTTTTTGAAATCTCTATAGAAACAGTAATGTCTCTGTGCAACTGACAGATTTTGGGCAGCAGCTTCATAATCAATTAATTGTTTTGCGCCCAATGTAGCTTACTCCACATTTTAAAAAATGAAAATTAATGGCTTAAGAAGCACACAGTAAGCAATCAAAAGGTGGAGAGAGGGCTAATGAAAATGTCACCTTCACGTAGAGCAATGTAGAGAAGTGGTTGATGGAAATTGTGAATATAAGCCATTTCATAGTAATTGTTTAAAGATATACATAATATGTGTATCTAACAAAATAACAATGGTGGAAGCCATTAATAATTGGATGATTATTATTGGGGCATTTGTTTAAACAAATTTTCATGCAGCAACACAATATAGTGCAACAAATAATGATGCTATATCCCTGCTTATCTACATTATAGATATATGATGAAATAATTTAGTGTGATTTCCAGCACATGATGAATGAAAAATGAAATATATATACATATGTACAAAAAATTTTATTTGTTAGTAAAGGAAAAGAAATTATAAAATTTGTAGGTAAACTGATAAAACAGGTATATCATATTATTGTATTATTTTATTTTATGGAACACAAAATTTAGGAACTAATAATTTAATCATATTTGGAAAATTTTAATAATAATAATAACAGGTGAACAACACCTTTGTGAACAAAGGAGTCCTCTAAGAACTTTACATGTGTCAGGATTTAACTTATGCTTCAAGTCACTGAGAGCTTTGTAATTACTATTCACACATCATTGATGAAGAAACTGAAATGCAAATGATTTAAAAGATATCTTCAGTGTCCTAATCTGGGCCTTAGATTTGGAGACACCATGGGGAAGCCCTCCACATTGCAGTCCTAACTACTACATCACCATGCAACCAGTTTGTGATCTTAAGTCCTAGAATTAAAAGCGTGTTTCTTAATTGTTTAATTCTACACATTCATGTCTATTTATTTTATTTTCTGATCACCGAGTTTAACCAGATCTCTCTGTGTAACCATGGGTTCGAATTTGTCCATTGGATATTGGTGGGATATTCAGCGCACACACATAAACAAAATGGTTCCCCCTTAGCATTTATCAATAGCCAATAGTTCAGCAGCATGGATTAGGGCCTTCATGAACCCCAAGCTCTTCTATGACTAGGTTTTTAAAAGATTAGTTTTATGAATGATTTAGAATAGATAACTGCAATTGTAAGATCATGATTTCAGTGGTTGTATTGATTTTACTGAATAGCATTTACCATTCTTTGTCCCTACAATACTGACCCTTCAATACTTCTTGTCCCCTCTTCTGCAATGCTCCCTGAGTCTTAGGAGGGTGATGGATGTAAAGGGTATTTCTGGCTAAGCCTTCAACCATAATTTTGTCTCAGAATCCATGGCAGACACTAGTCTGTAAATCTAACATAGTTCATGGCCAAAAGAAGCTCCTCTGATTAAGTCTGATGGTGACGCTTTTCTGTGAATATAAATAAAGAGATAAGAAGAAGATTTTAGTGTTGTAGTATCTTAGTTAAATAATAGTACTGAGTTTTCCATTTGTACATAAAATCTTTTCACACAGAGGTTGTAATTAAGGGTTACAGTACCAGGCATGGTTTTCCCTCCCATGAGCAGCTCTCAAATATTCTCATAGGACAGTTGGTGACTCCCACAACTATCATGCCCACTTTATACAGGTAAGGATGCCTTGCTTGGAAGACTGTTTCTTTGATTTGTATTGCTCACAAACAGGCAAGACCATTAATGTCACTTTTCCCCTAGAGCTAAAGTAACCCTTTGAAAGCTTTTGTAAGTGCCTTTAGCCTAGTTCTAGGATGCTTCCCTATATCCTGCAAAGAAGATTTTGGTATCTTTAGTAATTAAATTGTATTTTCTAGGTTTTTTGTTTATTTACTTGTTCATTTGATGTTATTTGTTTGTTTTGTTGGTGGTTGTAGTGATAACCAAGAAGTCTAACAAGACAATGTTGTTTTAGGGACTTCTGTAGCCACCCTGACCGAGCCTGAGGAAGTACCTTACACCTAGAACTAAGAATTTGATTTAGTATCTCATTTCTTCTGGTACCAGGTTTATACTACCATGCATGTCAACTTTCTTCAGTTTCTCTTTTTAGTTTTCATTGTGTTATGAGATAGTATATTCTATACATACAATTTTTTCAAATACTCTTCACCTACACACACCCCATCCTTTTCTTTCTTTTCCTTTTCTTTTTTTTCTGTTGTTGTTGTTTAGTTTTTTCTGGACAGGGTTACTCTATGTAGGAGCCTGGCTGTCCTAGAACTAGCTCTGTAGACCAAGCTGATATACCTGCCGCTGCCTCTCGAGTGCTGGGATAAAAGGTTTGTGCCACCGCTACTAGCACTCCATCTCTTTACTTTTCTTTGTCTATATTCTATTATCCAACCACCCTGTTTTGTCAGTTTACCTACAAATTTTAAAATTTCACTTCCTTTACTAACAATTAAAATTCTTTTTTTTGTGTGTATATCTATATTTATATGTGTGTATATATGTGTGTGTGCATATATATATATATATATATATATATATATTTTATTTCAGTATTCATTCATCATGTGATGGACAGCTACCCTTTCTATATTTATCAGTAATTAAGAAGAGAATAGAACTAAACAAGGACGTGCTGGTATCCCTATAGCATGATCAGTATCCTTTGGTTACATGTCAGAAGTGCCACAGCAGGGTATACGGTGGTTTCGTTTCTAGCAGTTCTTTTGTTTCTTTGTTTGATTTGTTTGCTTGGTTTTTGGAAACCACCAGACTAATTTTCAAAATAACCACTACTTTTTATACCTGCCCACAATGTAAGTTATATGTTTTGTAACTGTTATTCTTGATGATAGTCATTCTCACTGGAGTTAGATGAAATCTTAAAACAGTAATAATCTTCACTTTCTTGATGACTAAAAGTATCTGACAATTTTTTGAGGTGAAATAATAATTATATAATTTCTTCCATCTCTATTTTCCCTCAAATTGTTCTTATCTCCTTCCTGCTTGCTTTCAAATTCGTGGCCTTGTGTCCATGCATTGTTGCTGCATGCAGAACTAAAATATTTATGTCCAATTTTAATTTCTTCTTTGCGTCTCCATAACAATATATTCTATCTTCCATTTCTTTGAAGATACTCTACTCCCATATAACCTCTGCTTTGCCTGTTTCTTGTTTACTTTTTGATGCCATTGCTTTGCTTTGTTTTTGATTTGGCTTTTAGTGTTTGTGAAGACAGAGAGAAAAGAACAGAAAGTTTGCAGGTACAGATATAGAAAGGATCTGCTAGGACCTGGGGAGTGGAAAACATGCTCAAAACATTCTGTATAAAAATTTTAATCAAACAAAGTTTTTGTTTTGTTTTTTCATAAGTGATCATTATTGTTAGTTATTTCTTCCTGTACTACCTGTTCTACCTTGCCCACAAATCCCTACCCTGTTTATTCCTTCCTGTTTCATTATTACCTTTTACCCTAATCAATGCCTTTGTGTTTTATCTTCCTAGTACTTATTTCAAAGGTACCTAAGTAATCTCCTGACTCCTCTGGGTATCCTAAATGAACAGACATACATGAGGATTCAAAGCTTACAAATCAAAAATGAGAATGCTGGTGTCACTTCTCCTCTGTTAACTGGGTTGTTTCATTCAGGATGATTGTTTCCATTTCTTTCCACTTACTTTCAAATTTAAATTTTTATAGAATTCCATTGTGTAAATGTATTAAAATTTTATTATGCACCCATCAGGTGATTTCTCATAGACTATTTTCATTTTCAGGTCATTGTGAATAAAGTCATTTGAATGAGCAGTGATCTCTGTAGTTGAATATAAAACCCTTTGTGTATATGTCTGAGAGCATGATTACTGGACCCTACAGCAGATCTATGTTCACAGTTTTAAGGAATCCACATATAGTGGTTTTTATCCATTTGCCAATATCTGAATTTTTTGATTAATGAAAGAAAACTAAAAACATAGATATAAATTCACACAACTACAGCCATGGTGTCACTTGATTTTCATCATAAAGTCAAACTGCACACTGAAAAAAAAA
>JAQHUG010000083.1:6299948-6321075 GCA_028555095.1 Dicrostonyx torquatus | reverse complement strand
GTGTGTGTGTGTGTGTGTGTGTGTGTGCACATGAATGCATGTGAGTTCATGTGTTTGTTTTGTTTTCTGATTTTTTGTTTGTTTTACAGCATATTCATGGGATACTGCCTTGTGCCTTGAATCCTTCCCAATCTTTAGTAAAACCTGAATTAAGATGTATCACTGGAATCTCACCTTTCTTCCCATGTCATTTTCTTTCACTCATTTAGTTATAGTTGTGAAGTTGCTTTGATTTTTTTTTTACTTAGGTTTCCCTTTGGTGCTATATTGGAGCTACAGAATTTGAAATAATAAATATTTTGCACTATTTCTTACATGACAAAGATAACAACATTGCCCTATACAATAAATCTTAGTTTATATAAATCTTTCAATTGCTTTAGAAAAAGGAAGTCACTGTGATGACTTGTGCCCAGGGCACACATATTCACTCACTTCTGTGTGGTTGTTTCCTCACACACAGAAGAAAGTCAGTTCCTGGATATGTTGTGGAATAATATTTGAGTACACTGTGATTAGTTCAATAAAAAACTGAGTGGACAACAATTGGGCAGAATTTTCAGGTGCATAAGACACTGGGAAGAAGAAGAGGGGAGTCACCAGCAAGATGATGAGGAAACAGCATGGGCAGTACAGAATAAAGGTAAAAAAGCCGAAACCACAAAAAGATTGGTAAAATGGGCTGATTTAAGTTGTAAGAGCTAGTTGGTAACATTCTTAAGCTATCTACTGAGCTTTTATAATTAATAATAACTCTACGCCATTGTGGGGAACCAGCAGTCCTGATGAAAAGGTCTGATTACAAGAATACTCACTTAAACATATGTCTCCTAAGGGGATGATAACCTAACATATCAATATTTTTAAGAAATATGACTTATCCTGAATTAATGAGCTATGAGAACAAGGCATTTCTACTTTGCCCTTTCTAAATCCATAGTAAATGGGGTTTCTACTGCTTGTTCTTAAACAGTCTATCTGGGAATTAGAAGCCTTGACTTCATATAAATGTCAGAAAATGTTAATTTTTGTCTGTAATTACAAGTTATTGTGTAAGTTTATAACCAGTATAAAAGGTTAATACTTGGCCCAACCTGCCTCTATGGCCATCAACCTTTCCCTTCCTGTCATCAACTGTTTCTCAAGAAAGTAATTTGCATTAGAGTACTACTGGGTGACAAAAAACAATGACATCTTGAATTTTGCATGCAAATGAATGGAATTAGAAAACATTATCCTGAGTGAGGTAACCCAGACCCAAAAGAATGAATATGGTATGAACTCGCTCATAAGTGGATACTGGTTATAAATAAGAGGACATTGAGACTATAGTTCATGATCCTAGAGAAGCTAAGTAATAAGGTGAACCCAAAGAAAAATATATAGAGAAACACCTGGAAATTAGAAACAGACAAGATGACCTGACAAAATTGGGAGCATGGGGGCAGGGGGTTGAAAGAAGGGGAGAAGGGGAAGAGGAGAGAAGGAGAGGGTTGAGGAGAACTTGAGGGAATGGGATAGTTGAGATGGAGAAAGGACAAATATGAGAGCAATGTAAGAGATATCTTGATTGAGGGAGCCATTATGTGGTTAGCGAGAAATCTGGCTCTAGAAAAATTCCCAGGAATCTACAAGTATAACCCCAGCTAAGATCCTAAGCAATAGAGGAGAGGGTGCCTGAACTGGCCTTGCCCTGTAGTCAGACTGATGATTATCTTAAATATCACCATAGAACCTTTGTTGAACAACAGATGAAAATAGAGGCAGAGATCCACATCAGAGCACTGGACTGAGCTCCCAAAGACCAGTTGAAGAGTATAGAAGGAATGAGACTATGAGCAAAGAGGTCAAGACCATGAAAGATTCATCCACTTAAACAGTTTACCTGAGCTAATGGGAGCTCACCAACTCCAGCTGGACTGGGAAGGACCAAGCATAGGACCAAACTAGTCCCTCTGAATGTGGCTGACAGTTGCTTGGCTTGGGCAGACTGAGGGGCCACTGGCAGTGACAGTGGGATATATCTCTACTGCATATACTTGCTTTTTGCGATCCTATTCTCTTTGAGTGTATACCTTGCTCAGTCTAGATGTAGTAGGGAGAGCCTTAGACCTTCCACAAAGCAAAGTGCCTTACCCTCTCTGAGGATTGAAGGGGGGTGGGGTAGAAAGTTGTGTGGAGGGAATCGAAGGAGGGGAGGGAGTGGGAATTTGGATTAGAATTTTTTTAAAAAATATAATAAATTTAAAAAAGTAATTTTCAATCATTAATAAACCACAAAAATTTATTTAAAAGAATGCATACTTTGAATGAAAATATTAACATTAATATAATTATGGAGATAATAGGTATATTCATATTTGTTCTATTAATCAAGGTAAAAAGAGTGATACCTTATGTATCGCTTCCTGATATAAACATTGTAATTTGATTAAAATAAAGCTGGTATTCATGAACAAAGGTATAAGTCTTGGAATAAAAATATTACATACAAAAAACATAGTTTACAATGGTTAGAGCCTTATTCCGTGTTGGTTAGCAAGAAGCATATGGAACCCAGACTGTACATTGTCTCAAACAATTTTTTGACTCCTGTGCCTGAAATTGCCTATTTTTAAAGAGGAAAAAAAAAGATGTATTTTGTTGTTTTTATCTCGGCCATATGCTAGACACTCATTTGGTATAGGACTGAAAGGAAAAGTTCCCTTTTCCTAAATTACTACCTACAAACCGGGTGGGCTGCAGATTCTCTGAGACCAAGAATATACAAACATTTACCCGCTTCTGCTACAGTTTCCATATTTCTGGGCTCAGAGTGATTCCTTTCTCAGAAAAATAACCACTCAAAGTACACAACACCCAGATTCCTTACCACATAAACCTCCTCCTGACTGTCCACAAATTGCTACAAATGACAAAACAAGCAAGCTGAAAACTTAGAGCATCCAAGAAACTGAATAGAAAAGAAAGTGATGTGTCAATGCTGTGGGTTTACCTAGGCAATGGGTGTCTCTCCTTCTTTCTTTTTGTGGGAAGTCATCAGAAGCATAAATGCATAAATTGTGAAATGAAGGAGTTTTAAAATGCATTCATGGCAGAATCATTTTTTAAAATATTGTGACTTCTTTTTATGTGGAATTCTAAATTTAAGTGACTTAAGTTAGCAATAATTTGGGTAGAATTTTTCAGACTTTGCAGGGAGAATTTTTTTGTATTTTTTATTTTGCAGTTTTAAATTATTGCCAGTATTACCATTTTTCATCTTTATGCATGCATACTACTTGATACAGCTATAGCTTATACATATTCATATGCTCATATATCCTTCTGTGTGTAAATAGATGTTTTATCATAGCTTATCCTATGTGGGTCCTGCATTGTAAAATTCACTCTCTATAGCACATAAAATTTTAGCTTAAAATTTCAAACTGAGCTATTTGTAACCAAAAGTCTTAGTGATTGCAATGTCAAAACAACAGGAAGAAAGGTAGCATAAGGGAGGAAGAGTTTACTTCATCCTACATGGTGCAGTACCCCATCCAGAAGCTCGGGCAAGAATTCTAGGCAGAAAACTGGAGGTAGAAGACCTTTCTAAAGTAGAGACCATAATAGAATTTAGATTCCTGGCATTCTCAACTTGTTTTCTTATACAACCCAAGACCAATTGCCCATAGATGGCACTTCCCACAGTGGGTTGGATGCTCTTACACCAATAACTAATCAAGAAGAGTCTCCACAGATATGCCTACAAACCAACCTGATTGAGGAAATTCCTCAACTGAGGTTTCTTCCTCTTATATGACTCTTGTTTATGTCAAGTTGACAAAAGCTTAGCAACATACCAAGTAATCTTAAAAAAAAAAAAGAAGAGTAGCATTGGGCTATTATAGTCATAAGAACAACCTTTCTCCAGCTGTCATGAATTCTATCTGAGCTTATCTGTGTACCTTCTCTATCTTCTTCACACATTTATGTAACATGAATAACGATGAAGCTAATATGTCATGTCTCTTGAATTTAAACAGAGATGACTCTGTGCTCTCCATACTATAGACTGCCTAACAAAAATAGACATTCATTGATCTTCAAAAATGGAGCTTTTAAATTCTGTTCATAGATTTGCTATTAAGAACTGTTACATAAATTTCTACCTTTCATCGCTATACCACATCCCCAGTTTGTCACCATGAGGAGGATCTTAGAGTTCAACAGGGACAAACTTATACAGATATAGACTGTATCATTTTTCCCAATAAGTTCCTATGAACCTAAGCACATGCACACATGTTCTCTTATCAATTTGGTATTCAAATCCAAGAAATCATTTCACCATTAACCAATAAATAGTAGAAAAAAGAATGGAATCTGGACAGAAGCATAAACTCAAATACAGCTAGTATGTAGGAATTGTATGAAAAATGTTAAAATTTTGCAAATCATCCTTCTTTATTGTTCTATAGAGAAACATTATGTTCTGTAGACAATTGTTTGGGGAAAGAAAAAGAAACGTATATTGACCAAGTTTTCTTCTCTTACTTATCTAGGTTTTCACTTTTCAGAATAGTTAGAAACTTGTTGCAGTATTTCTGAATTTACACATCATGTTGTGTGTTAAATATGCTAAGATTAGGGTTTTTCGTAATAAAACTAGAATTTATAAACTGAAGTTTTTTATTTGGAAAGCATCTTCTCTAATTTTGTGCTATGTGTTACAGTATATTGACACCACATCCAATTACTACTTCCTTATAACATCTGAATCAAATATGTCATATCTCTTATTCCCAGGGGAAAAATCCAGTCTATGGGCACTGAGTGTTTTCAGTCATATTTCCTTCACCAATGACCAAAATTACAACAATTCCTGTGTTAGAGACTATACTCAGAGTCACTTCCTAGAGACTTTGTGACTGTGGATTAAAACAACTAATGACATCCAATAAATACGAGGCTGGATTTGACCGAAACTGCATCCTGGCAAAAATTTTATTAAGACTCAGAAACTTAACCATTGGGGAAAGCTCCTTAACTCAGGAAATAATCAGCTCAGAACTGTCAGGAAGTCCTAGAAACTCACCAGCTTTACAATGCCCCTACTCACCCACACACCTTAGCGTTATATAGGAATGAGGACTCTTGAGAGTAGACTCTTCAACCTGTCCTGGTCCAAAGAGCTGCAGAGTTGAAGCTGTTGTGAGTCCTCACCCATACTGGGGTAGATTTCACTAGTGCACTGTTGAGTCATGTCTGTTCCTATAAGTAATCCTTTAATCACACTTCTGTAAATATGTCCATTAAATTCATTGATTCACCAAGTTGATCTTTTGAAAGTATCATTAATTTTACCTACCATTACTTCCACATTGGTGTTGGATTAAAATTTCGTCATGTCTCCCCAGGAAGAGTGTCACACATCATGTGGTAAATAGAAAAAGCTATGAACCATATCCTCTCCACAAGACAATTAACTTTGTATATGAATATGTTATATCATTTTAATTAGAATGAATCCATGATATAAAATAAGAAAATGTTTCCTTTTATTAGAATATGTATAAATGGAATGAGAGAATTAAATAATAGATATTACCAAGAATTAAAAAAAAACAAGTATATGCTATTTTTCAGTATTTTATAGAGATCTCTCAATTTGATAAATCAGGCTATCACTTCATGTAACTCAGATTTCTAATGGAAAAGTGACAATCATGTGTTCTGACCAAACCTGTATTGATATAATGCTACAGGTATCAATACAAAAGAATGGGGGGAAAGATTCCCACCTAAGCCGGGCGGTGGTGGCGCTCACCATTAATCCCAGCACTAGGGAGGCAGAGGCAGGCGGATCTCTGTGAGTTCGAGACCAGCCTGGTCTACAAGAGCTAGTTCCAGGATAGGCTCCAAAGCTACAGAGAAACCCTGTCTCGAAAAACCAAAAAAATAAAAAATAAAAAAAATTAAAAAAAAAGATTGCCCATCTAATGGATTTGAAATCACAGAGAATGTCCACATACTAGGAAATACTAGGAAAGTATTTCCACAGAGGTTTGAGAAAGGAAAGAAGGTTTACCGGGAGTGGAGGTGACACAACTGTATAACTTGGGGTACTGAGCTAATTATGAAGTGCCAGATGAATGCCAGCATTCATCTTGTCTGGTTTCCTAATTGTCAATACACTTTGACCAGCAATCTACTACTCCTGTCACCAAACCTGCCTTGTCAAGCTGTAACCTAAAATGACACTTCTTTCTTTTAGTTGGTTTTTACCAACTATTTTGTTCCATCAGTGGTAAAGTCACTACTATGAATTTTGATGTTGAAAACAAAGGCAGAAATTGAATACCAAAAGAAAAATTATAACTTGTGATTTTTAAATTTTTGACAATTTCATAAATACCAAGCACAACAAACATGTTTTCAAAGTAAAACTGTCCTCGAGTCTTTTGTTTTTACATCTGTGAGGGGATTTTTTTTTTAACAGATTCATTGCATCATTATCAGACATTGAAAACGTTGCAAAGGAATAGCAAAAGCAACCATGTGGTTTAAGAAAAGTAGGAATATCTAGTAATTTGTGGAATGTGTTGATGCTTATAGCACCATTTAATTGTTAAAATATATGGCAAGATAATCTCTCAACATAGTTTTAAAAGTTAAGAAACTAACATGGGGCCACCTAACAATTAAATTGTTAAATGAGTTACCTCAGCTTCTACAGTCATAGTTCCACATTATACAGAAACAAAATACATTACAGAAAATTTGAAGTGCAAATAAATTTCAGAGTACCTAAGGACCGAAACAGGACATGAGTATTTCAGTGAATACAGCAACTGAATCTGAGTCCTGTGCAATGCTGGCTGATGTTTACTCTTTATAGAAATGAAATAGGTTCAACAATCTTGTGGCTTTTTTTGAATTCTCATCCCCATACACCAATCCTCAGTCGCTAGAATGGATTGAATTGGCACAGCTGTAGTTTTTGAGGGCTTGCTGCCTGTTGCGTGATTCCCATTGCGGGGGCGGGGGGGATGCAAAGGCAATGACATAGACTCCTATAGATTCCAATACAGAAGTTCTTTATTGTAAAAAAAGTCGAGGGGTTTAATGGAGTTAAGGAAATTAAGTTGCCACAGAAACGTTTCTGGTTAGTCCTTTTGAAACTGGTGGTCGCTGCTGGTGTGTTGTGATTGGCTAGGGGCGCCGCATTATTAGTCATTGTGCTTTTGGTCCGCTGGCAGGTTGTCTTGGCCAATTTTGCTTATTCATTGTGAGTTTTCATGTGCTTGCTTGTGCTTGTGCTATTGCCTCATACAGCCTCAGAAACAGAAAGCTCAGCTATTTGGAGAGTAGAGGGCAGAAAGGGAGAATGAAGGAAGCTGAGGGAGAAAGTAAGAAAGACTCGGGGTGGAATGGAAGAGAACACTAAAAATTCTTCAGAAATTGCCTGCTATGGTGACTTGAGTATCTAAATACGAGACTCTGAAATTTGAGAGATGACGATCATGAGTTTGAAGACATCCTGGCCCTCTTAACAAAATCCTGTCTAAGACTAAAATAAAACAAAAATAAATCTTTAAATGATCATAGGCTTTTTTTTTGTAACAAGACAAACACATCCATGAAGGACAAATCCTAATGGTACCCTAACTGTGGCAGAGCTAAATGCAAGCCAGAGCTGTCAGCCTTCCATCTGCACAGGCTGCCACCGCTTTAACCAAGACTCAGAGGCTGCATTCTGCCAAGAGGGAAATCAGCAGAAGGAGGAATTCACAGCAGTCCATCTGGTGCTATGAACAGGAAGAAATGAATCGACAGCAATGAATCTCAGACTTTCAGATTTCATGGAACATGGATATTTGAAATAAATATATGTTTCAGCAACAACTTGCCAACATTTTAATCTTGCCAAGAAAAGACATTTAAAAATAAACAAAAGGAAAATAAGTATGAATGATGTTCACACAAAAACAGCCATTCTTGTGCCAAGTTTATAATAGGCTGATGCTATTTTATGAAAAAAATGTACCTTGTTGTGGCTTTCTTTATTTTGCTGAGGACTATTGCACACTGCATTATGGACTAATCTTGGGCTGTTGGCCAATATTTCAGAATTAACAGAATAATCTATAAACCGATGGTCAGAAGATTTTCCTATAGTCTAGGTCAGTCAAAGACTGTACAACATAGGCCAGGTTGTTCTCAGTGCTGGACCCCATTCAAGTTCATTTACAAAAGAAGACCTTCAAACTGCCCCTGGAATCTTCACAACCTTGGAGTTCGGTGAAATGTGTGAAATAGCAATGTTGCAGATGCATCAAAGAACCTTAGGCTTGCACCAAGCTGCTTTGGAGGTCTTGTCCTCCGAAGCCTCAGGAGAAAACTCTGCAGGTGAAGAATGGCAGGTGTCACAGTTGACATCCAACACTTTGCCTAAGTCCATGAGGAATTAGGAAACCAATTGTCATGAATAAAAATGTCAGAATTACCAAGCACCTACAGCAGCTGGAGTCTGTGATGATGTACATGACTGGTGTTGCCACCAAGGGTCATATGGATGCCTGGGTTCCAAGTCACCACCTGTGATCATGCTGGAGTCTAAGGGTCAAGTGGTTACTGGAGTAGAACAACCTCAATGCCCTGTGCTACCACCTGTGGTCATGATGTTGTCTGTTGCTATGTCTGGGTCTACCCCACCAGAGTCAGGGACTGTGTTGAGGTCTAAGACTTGGGTTACCACAAAAGCAATGCAATTGCCTGGGTTCTGGACCTGGCACCAAAAAGCTGGTCCCGGACCTAAGAGGAGAGCTGCCCTCGACCTACTCTTCCCCCACATGATGTGCATGCATGCACACACACACACACACACACACACACACACACTCAGGAATGCTTTTCTCACCTGTCATCATGGGCCTGAGAGAGCTGTATTATGCCTACAAGGAGTGATTCCTGGGGCTGGAAACCTTAACTGCCACCCAGGCACACTTTTGTGCCTTGGAGTTGGCACACCCCAACATTTACCCCATCTTAGATCTGCTGAAGTGTTTAAGTCAGTGATCCTGCAGAACTGGAGGATTTACATGTCTCAGGGCAACAGCAGATTATCTGAAAGGAATGTGAGTGATGTTCCAGGTTTGATGGTGTACCAAAGCCAGAGCCATGAACCTAACCAACAACTCATTATACAATGAAGGTTCCCAAGCAATGCTGCTTCAACAAAAAGCACACTGCATGATGCACGGTGCTCCCCCAAGCCGCCAAGACAAATGAAGAAGCAGGGAAAACAAAGGAACATCTTTTAAAAAATTTTTTAAAAAATTACTGTTTATCACATTTTAATTATTTTTTTTTGCTTCTTTGGGAAATTCACATCATGCACCCCAATTCTGCTCATCTCTCAGTCAGTCCCTATGTATCTGCCCCTCACTCTTAACCAAGCAATGATGGTGCACATTAATACCATCACTCAGGATACAGAGGCAAAAAGATTTCTGAGAGTTCAAGGCCAGCCTGGTGAGTTCCAGGACAAAGCAAGTTCCAGGACAGCCAAGGCTACACAAAGAAACAGTGTCTCAAAAAAAATGAATCTATTATTTAATATTTTATATTCCTTATGTGTACTGAGGTCAAAAAGATGCCAGAGAAAGAGTGGGGCAGAGTCCGGTGCCTATACCACAGCTGTATGAAAGGAGGGACAGAAACAATCCCTGAACATAATTCCTGTGTAAAGTCAACTGGCTCTGGCACTGCCCTGTACAAAAGGTTTTCAATCTTAGAGTCACTGTTGGTGCAGTTGACCTTCTAAGTCCAGAAATTAAAATCATGTAAGTAAAATAATGAAGCAAAACTTTAGGATATATGAAAAGAAGAATATTCTTTGTTTTCCTTGCCTGAGGAGCAGCAGAACGGTGCAGGAAAACCTGCAGTATTTAGTTAAACCTTAACGTGTCATAAGGTAAAATTTGCCCCGTTGGCTTTAGTGGAGTTGAGAAAAGAAACCACAGGAAACGTAGAAAGAAGACAGTGGAAGCAGAATGAACTAAGGCTGCCTTCCCACTGCCTCTTTTAGTCACACCCATAATATAATTATAGCTTAGCATTTGCCTTTAATTATACAGTATGAGAAACACTCTGTATTTTACAGCTAAGCTAAAGCAAACAGTTTTATTGCCAATAGGTTTTGTACTTCAATCCTGAGGAATGAATTTTAAGCAGGCAAACACAAATCTTGACTTAATCAGACAAAATGAAGATGTTTATGGCCTTGCCACACATGAATGTTTTTCCAGGAAAACCGATTCCAAATAAACAAATATTTCAAGTTTGCTTATGCAAATAATAAGTTCTCAATAAGCATCAAGTGTTGTCTTCATTTTCACCTTTACAGGGAACAAAAAAAAATGATTCAAGATTTTTTTATTTGTGCTTCCATGCCAATAAAACAAAAATCTATAGAAAGGTTAATGGGCAACCATCAAGTTCTTTATGAAAAGTAAAATCCACAGTGTTCAGTAGAGTCATATACACCTCTTCTGGTGATATTCCACTTCCGCTTTTACCTCTCCCAAACTTCAGTAGTGTTAAAAATCGGGTATATTTCTTCTTAAGGCTTGATGTTGTGGTACCAACCGCAAGAATTTCTCATGGCTTTAGTGCATAAGTAATTGCTATCATGAAAATTCCTGATTTTTCAAAAATAAATGATGCATAAAAGGCACATAAAAGTCCAGTTAATAAGTCCCAACGCGCTCAAGAACATATTTTAACTCAGCCAATGGAACTGGTTTTTTATTCAGTGGAGACCTCTTAAATGCATTGCCTCAGTGCACAGTAAATCTATTCTTTTAGCAGGTTTATTCCTTTATCTGGTAGTCAATTAAGTGGCCTCTCCTGAAATGTAGCAATGACATATATTTGTGGAGGGAGGTATATTCTTATAACTTGTCTGATTATCTTTGGGCTTGAACATGTATTATTTATGAGTGTTATTTCTTGAGCTGGTTTATGCCTTCATCAAGCAATCATGAACACATTTTAAGTATAAATATGAGTCTATAGAAACTGGAAATAACCACGGTTTTAACAAGGTTCATTCTTGCACAAATACCTCATTCAATTTTGAGGGAATTGTATTTTGAGAATAAAATTTGTTTTGTCATTTCCTTTCCTCACTCTCCAAATTGTAGCACCTAGAGTACAAAGAAAAGCAATCATCACTCGTGCATGCATTCAGCTAAATATTTCCAGATATAGAAATGCCATCAGCTTATTTCATACACCCGAGAACTGAGACAAAGCCTTTAAAATGCAACAACCTCTAAGATAATTCCTCAATGTAGAAAGGAACGTCACAGAATAAATGTCAGAAAAAAATGTATTGATGTATTTCTGAGAGAATGTAATCAGATTTTTAATGCTTGAGGTGGCAGGATTCTGTTGTCCTTGTATTTGTCAGAGTTTCAATGTGTTGAATCTTTTATCCCATTGGAAAACTAAAGAAAATTAAAACCTTTCCTGTTTTCAGTGATTGAATTTTTAATAAACCTTTACACTATTTTTTTCATTCAAAAACTGAAATATCATATGAATCAAAAATCATAACTTTTCTTCTGATCTCATCATTAGGTTAATATATGGCAACCAGTTCATGCTGAATTGGACATTCTGAACATCATTATTTTAGAGATAATGGCAGGAGTCATTGTTTGAATAATATTAAAGACCAATACGAATGTCATTTTTAAGGTAGATCTCCAGCACAACCAGCAGATGAATTAGCTGTTCTTAAATTAAGGAATATTAGGAGCCAGTAATGAGATGACATTCTTTTTTATGGCTTTAGCTTGGGTTATAATGTGACAAGAAAAAAAATGTAATGTTTCTAAAATGACAGCTTTTTAGATTTATGTTGCCTGTGGTAGTTCATCTGAACAATAAACTATAATTTGATTGATAGAAAATTGAAGCGGTTCATTCAATCTGCCATTTTAGCCTAGCATACCTTTGTTTTTGCATTTGTGATGGCATATCACAATTTTAGAGATAATGTTGTTTTTATTATACAGTAGATTTTTTTCTCACATGTACAAATGGAAGGCCTTATTACACAAGAATGTTAAAAATAGCCCATTGATTAGCATGAAATCATATTTGTTGGACTACAGATTTCTAAGTTCAAATATAAGAGACTAAGTGATGCAAATAATACCAAAGACTACAGTACTGCTTGAGTGTAAGCTACTTGGAACCATAAAGTCTTAGGAAGAGTGAAATGTGCAAATTTTCTGAGAAAGGCAAATAGATCTAGCCATTTTGGCTTTATTTTTAAACAAATGATTCCTGACCAAGAGAAAACTTAAAATCACTAGTTCTTTTCCCTTTTCAAATCCAGAGGAGGAAAAAATATACATTCAAATTTATTTCATCACTATAGATCAGAGAATTGAGCCAAGGCCTTGCATATGACAGGCAGGCAATCCTCTACAAAATTACATCTCCAACTCTCTTTCCCCTGTATTTGACATACAGTGTCACTAGCTTTACTAATCTGCCTAAGATAGCTTTAAGCTCCCTTTGTCATCCACACCTATCAACTTCTTTCTGTCTCCAGAGTAACTGGGGAGAAAGGGGCAATTAAGGGCTTTTACCACAGTCCTGGACTGAAACACACACACACACACACAGACACACACACATGTGCACGCGCACTCATGCACACACACACACACACACACACATGCACGCACACTCATGCACACACACACACATGTGCACGCGCACTCATGCACACACACACGTGCACGCATGCACAAGAGGAGGGGCCTGGGAGCAATATACCCTATTGAATAAACGGCACATATGCAAATGTGAGTAACCAACTGACAATCAAAGAACTTGAGACTCTTTATAAATAACTGCTGTATGCTGATGACTTCTCAGACTTAGCCACAGCAAATTGAAATCAAAGTTCTTGAATTAATTTCAGAGCCAAATTATTTAATTTTTTTTTCATTTTACATACCAACCCCAGTTTTCCCCCTTCCCTTTTCCTGCCCCTTAAATCCCCCCATCCCACACTCCAACCACTCCTTGGAGGGAGGTTAAGTCCTCCCTTGGAGAGCCAACCAAGTCTGGCATACCAAGTTGAGGCAAGTCCAGGCACCTTTTTTGTTTGTTTGTTTGTTTTTTGTTTTTTGTTTTTTCAAGATACGGTTTCTCTGTAGCTTTGGAGGATGTCCTGGAACATCTTGTAGACCAGGTTGGCCTCGAACTCACAAAGATCCGCCTGCCTCTCCTCCTGAGTGCTGGGATTAAAGTCGTATGCCACCATGGCCCAGCCTCTGGAGTTAGTTCTTGTAGACAAGATTTGACCTCGAACTCACAGAGATCCACCTGCCTCTGCCTCCCGAGTGCGAATGCTGAGATTAAAGACGTGCACCACCACTGCCTGACCCTTCTCTCTATCTTAACAGAAATAAATAGCATAAAAATTGGACGATAAATACAGTAATACAAGTAATTTACTAACCAGTATTAAATATTTAAGTGTGGTGACAAAGATAATGGAGTCCCCAGAGCCTGAAAGGTTTCTGATCACACACTTTTAAGTGTGGTAATTTAGAGCTTTAGCACTCAATAGTACTGCATAGCAGCTGTATGAATTGGAATTAATTTCAATTTTAATTTGCTTTTTCAAACTTTTATATCCTATTGTTATATCTGGTGAATAAACCTCCATTACTTGATAGTAGTTTCTGGATTTTTAACAATAAAACTATCGTAATACGTCAATAAAATGCACTGGCAATGTTGTCCTGCAAGAAAAATCTTGCAGAAAATTCCTTGATGGATATACCCTAGGCTTCCAGACATAAGTACTGTGAGTGGCACTGCCACACTGAGCAGCAAGGTGGAGTCCAGGGCTGTCTTTCTGGAACACTGTTTTACTTAAGGAAAATAACATGAAACCAAGTATTCTCTTTATGTACAACATGTTGAGTCAGAAGTGTTTTTAGAATACACAGTTACATGCTTTGAAGACTGTGCGTGTAGACTCTTGCACCATCCTATATTTACTAAATATTCACATTTTGTCCCTGGATAGATAATGATGGAAATATTTGTGTAGATTACCCCTATAAAGGACCTTTGCTACATATTGGTACAATATCCCATGTATGCCTAGGTATGTTGGATGAGCTTAGTCAAGATGCCTAGCCCTTTTGTTGTTATTGTTTTTTGTTGTTTCTATTTTTAAGCAACTCATATTCTCTCTTCCTTTATCTCTGTCTCTCTTCTTTTCTTTTTTTTCTTTATTTTTGGTGATATGTGGAATCCAAGGAAAACCTTGCTTTTGTCAAGCAAATAATCTGCTATCAACCACACTCCCAGCTTGGATCAACTTTAATCAACATTTTAAAAATGATGAAACGGTGTGACTCTGAAAGCATACACAGTGCTATAAACTTCAGTATTAGTAGCTTGCCTGTTCTTCACATACACACACAAACACACAAGAGAGAGAGGTGGATTAGAGAAAACAGTTTTCTAAATCAATAAGCTGAGAATTATGAAGGAAATCAAATTAAAAGTGAAAGATTATAAACAAAGACAGTTGAAATGACAGCCCTGTTGTAAGAATGCATGCTGCTCTTTCAGAGAACTAGGATTTAGATCCAAGTGCCCACATGGGTTGAGGACAGCCCCCTGTAGTGTGAGTGCCAGAAATCAAAGATCTTCTACTCGACTATATACTGGGCACACCCACACATGTACACAGACCCACAAACAGACAGCACATGTATAACTACTTAAAAATAAAATAAATCTAAAGCAAATATTACAAAATCCAGCAATTCCATCATTAGGTTTTCTTTGAATATACCTATCTTACTACCAGGAAAAAATGTGAGCATCCTAAATTTCTGAACACTTAATTTTTTAAAAAAAATCATCATGTGCTTATTTAATTAAATCGTGTATAATATTCTGTGCATATTATATATATTTAAATGCATGTAGATCTTTTCTATCTTAGGCAGACACCAATGGATAGTGTCAACTTGACGTTGGCATGGAAACTTCAATAAGGAATCACGCCAGTGGTTTTAATCCTTTAAATACAGAGAGTAACTGAACATCTGGACATTTAAAGGACAGGCCCTGCAAGTTGCTGAGGCCAGGAAGAAGTCCTCTCATTTTTCAGCACAAGTAATACTGACATGATAACATTTGGATAAGCAATTTTTGTTCATTTTAGAAAATGTATTCTCCATAGCAATTTAGAGTGTCTGTGTTTGTTGACGTTACCTTTTAGAGTGACAACCATGACACCATTTTCCAGAACAGATGGATTAATGTCAATTCTTTTTTCAAAAAATTACTTCACCTAGACAGGTGTTTCCTGTGTATGCTTGACATGAAATTAAACATACCTCCAGATGTTCTGTTTGTAGCAAAGCCAGTTAATTTTATTAGAACATTTAATCACAGATCAACAGTGTAATAGAAGGCAGTGAATGTGAAGCGGAGATTTAACAGAACTTCTTAATGAATCATGGATTTGTTTTAATAGTGGAGATCCAGAGGCATGCTGCTGCTGTGTGAATCCTGGAAATGTATCAATTTGAGCTTGTTATTTCTCATGAACTCAGATATTATTCATATTTCAGGCTTTACAAGAACCATAGAGTTGTGTGCTTAGTGTTGGCAATGTTATAATTTTGATACAACCTATCACAAGTGTAGCCATTAGATTTTTGTGAGTCAGTCTTTGTGATGTTTTTACAACAGTGCTCCTCAGCACGGTGTAGGCTGCCCCTCTCCCCGGGGCTTCTGCGGGGCATTAGGGTGTTTCTGATGTTCACAGTGATTTCTCTGTCTGACATACACATAGGCAGGACTTCAGCACAGAGCTCTACTGTGCCAGGCTTAAACATCATTATATGCCTAGTTATTTTTCCTCTAAGATTAGCTATAGATTTCCCATTAATTATAACATCAGGTTGATTCATCATTAATAAAATAAATTTCAGTGAACTGTCACTGATTTCTTGACTAAAATGAAAACAAATGAAGAAAAACCAGATCCTGTCTTTGTTATACTCTTATCAAATTTGTCTTTGTAGCAGCCTGGTCATTCCAGAGTCAGAGCAAAATATTCATAATTTTCTATTTTGAAATATTAGTGTTCTCATATGCACTAATAAAAACTTACAGCCCTGCTATGATTGATGTTTTTTGTTGGCCCGTCACCTCATTGTATAGAAGTTTGTTTTAATGAGTTTCTCTAATGAATATTTTATATTGCTACTTGGATGAATGGCATATGGTAAATGCAAGGTAAATTACAGCTCTTTAAATAAATATTTTTCATAAATTATTTATTTTGTGATGCCTGTATTGGTAAGATGTCATGTTAGATAAAGGTTGGAAAGTATTTACTGTAATACTTATTTGTAACTTGAAGAAGTAAAATTTTTAAATTATTAACAAGCTTCCACCATGCCCATGAAACTTACAGCAAAATTAGCATAAAGTCTATCACTTTACAAATTTGTGTAGACAGAGTCCGTTCTATAATGCATAAATAAGATAATCTCTTATGTTTGCAAGAATTTTTAAGCGGTTCTATGAAAATAAGGGGAAAAACTATTCCAACCTGGGTTTTATGAACCTCAGTAAGAATCTATTTTAGATTTAATATAGAGAATTAGCCATGAAAATCTATAAATCTTTAAAAGCAATGTATATTTATTTTAATTGAATAACAACATATTTTTACAGTTTCTATTGTTTGGGGAAAATATTTACGTCAAACGAGTTTTCATCTAGTAAATATTAAAGGCATTTATTGACTGCTTTATCAACATTGTCTCATTAAAATCTTAGGATTACCATAAAATGTTGCAGCATTATTCCTATTTTTACATACAAGAAAATTAAAACTCTCATGACTAGTAAATAACAAAACTTTGAACCAAAATAGATTCTCTGTAATACCCATGGTTTTGCAAATAAATCTACAAGACTCCAAAATATGCCATCTGCTATGGAAAAAATTTAGACAGGAGAGAAGCAAACACCTTCTCTTCTCGTACTATCTCAGTATGACTTGGGGAGCAGATAATTCTTAAGATGTGCCAGCGCTGTTCCAGCTTCTAAGAACTTCAACCTAAGAACTCCCTGAATTCCTACGGTTGTGTTCAGAGATGAGTAACAACAACCAGAGAACAGATCAAAGGTCAGGATAGACTGATTAGGTAACTCCCCCCACACACACACTCTGACAGCTTGAAAGTTGGAGAGTTAACATTCAGACCCAGGTACATGCCGATGCCAGGGCTCTTAAAAATGAAGGGCACCATGCCAGCAAGCTGGCTTTGTAGGTCAAAGCCTATGCTGCTTACGTATGATGACCTGAGTTCAATCTGCAGATTCCACAAATGTAGAAGAGTATCATTTCCCCCAAATTCTCCTACCGCCTCCATACATTTTTGTTGCACTCATCTTTTGTATGATCATGTGAGTTTGTGTTGCCATTGCTTGGTGATGGTTGATAGGTCAATCTAAAGTATGTTAAGCTATCAGACAGATAGGTTTTGTGATAGTTCACATTTAAAATAAGATAAAATGTTGCTTCTGACCACAAGCATTCTATATAAAATATCGTTATAATATGCCTTTTGGAATAATTAAATATAAAACATAAATAATATAAAATAAGTTATCTAGAATAACTAGAAATGTGAAGCATAATTATTAATTAAACTAGGTAATAAAATCATAATTTTAAGATTCAATCATCAGTTTTACCTAAAAAAAAAGTTTTGGATGTGGTTCCATATAGTACTTAATTGTTTCATTTTTTTATACTATACCTGGATCATCAGTGTAGAATTCAATGAATGCTTTATACTGTTACATTAGCACATTACCAAACTATTCTTTGGGATTCAAAAGGAACTTGAAGACATCACAGTGGCTTTAAAGATGTGACAAACACACAGTTTGGAAAGCCATCATGAGTGCACAATTCAACATTGAGTATTACAAAAACTGCCAATTTGTGAAGGTAGAAACTTCCTTCAAGATACATATTTTAGTATTAACACATAAATTACATGTGCATAATTAAAATTTTACCTTTAAGTCCTTGCAAGTTAATTCAGAAACTCAAATATATGAATAGGTAATCAAAAACATGCAATTTGGCAGCATGTTTTAGGACACATTGATTTCAAATTATTGAGATAAACAAAAGGAAGTCATCCATAAGTTGGGATTTTCACTTCATGTCGATTGAGAATAAATAAAAATAAATATCATAAACAAAAGAGTGTTTTTATTCTATCTATTTGATCTTTATTTTTACCTAAAAACACTGCAGTTTCATGTAGTTGAATCTAATATTTAACTGTCAGCTTTCATACCATACCTGCATTGCCAGTTCAGAATTCAATGAATTAATTGGTTGTTAAACAGTTGGCACATTATCCTTTCTTTTATTTTCAAAAGGAACTTAGAGGCTCAAAAGAGTCAAAAGAAACTTCAGACAACAATAAAACTATAAGATATTATTTATTAATTTAGGTTTAAAATAACAGTCAAGGCAAAAATGACATTGCAATTTCTTTTTTATTCATTTTATTGAGCTATATATTTTCTCTGCTCCCCTCCCTGCCTCTCCCCTCCCCTTTAACTTTCTCCCATGATCCCCATGCTCCCAATTTACTCAGGACATCTTGTCTTTTACTATTTTCCATGTGGATTAGATTTATTTATGTCTCTCTTAGTGTCCTCACTTTTGTCTAGGTTCTCTGGAATTGTGATTTTTTTCGGCTAGTTTTCTTTGCTTTGTGTTTAAAACCCACATAAGAGTGAGTACCTATGATAATTGTCTTTCTATGTTTGGGTTACCTCACTCAATTTGATGTTTCCTAGCTCCATCCATTTGCCGGCAAATTTCAAGATGTCATTGTTTTTTCTATGCTGTGTAGTACTACATTGTGTAAATGTTCCACATTTTCCTTATCCATTCTTTGGTTGAGAGGCATTTGGTTGTTCCAGGTTCTGGCTATGACAAACAATCCTGCTATGAAAATAGTTGAGCACATGTCCTTGTGGTATGATTGAGCATCCTTTAGATATATACCCAAAAGTGGTATTGAGGAAGTTTCCTAGTTTTCTGAGAAATCACCATACTGATATCCAAAGGAGCTGTACCAGCTTGTATTCCCATTAGCAATGCAGGAATATTCCATTTACACCTCAACCTCTCCAACATAAGTTGTTATCAGTGTTTTTGACCTTGGTCATTCTTACAGGTGTAAGATGGAATCTCGGGGACAGATCTATTCTCCAAAATATACAAAGAACTCAAGAATTGGTCATCAAAAGAGCAAATAAACCAATAAAAAATGGAGTACAGACCTAGACAGTGGAATCTAAAATGGCTGAAAGACATTTAAGGAAATGTTCTACATCTTTAGTCATTAGAGAAATGAAAATCAAGACATTGAAATTTCCTATAGCATAGAGTTAGGGAATAAACAAAGGAAGTGAAAGGTAGGCCTTTAGGACCTAAATTTTCACTACTGTTTAGTAGAAATCATGCCAACTAATATGGACTCCAGCTATCTCAAAGAAATCACTTTGAGAATTGCACTCTCCCATTACTGAGAAAAGTTTCAAAAATTATTTCAGTCTTTATTGCAATATGTTACAAAGGACATTTGACTTTTTTAATCATATTTTCCATCATGTGATTTTTTCTAATTGTCTCAATGATCAAATAGCAGGAAAAATATACAGAAATGAGATGATCATTATAGCCTTGCTTTAGATATAGAAGGTTATCAGAATAATTAGATAGTACTTTAAAGAAGTTTTGGTAACTGGATGAAAAGTATTGATTCCCATTGTGTGCAAATATATGTGTCGAAGGTGGCAGTGCATGAGAGAGCACGCAAAAAAACCAAAAAACAAAAAACAAAAAACAGCTGAGGCACCAAACATAACACTGTGTGCTTTTGAGTACAGGAAAAAAGCTGCACAGAAGGAACAAGCCAGAGAAGACACAGAGTTAGGTCTGTCACTCTGTTGCCCTGGTCTTGTATTCCAGTACCATGATCAGCACTCTCTAAAAAAAAAAATATATCCACTCATAATACAACATGATAGGTTTCATCGTAACATTTTCATACACATATTTCATGTACATTTACCACATTAACCCTCACATTATCCACTTGTCTTCCATACCTTATTCTGGTCTCTGTTCTCCTCTCAAATAGCCACCTTACAGTTTCTCATAAATACAGAGAGGTAGATAAATAAATGTAATTTTCCATATTCATATATGCCATACATGAGAGGTGAGATGAGGGAAAATATGTGACATTTGTCTCTCCTGGTATGATTTATTTTGCTTAATTTGTTTTATTTTTAGGTGTAGCCATTTCCCTGAAAATGATACAGCTTTATTTTTCTTTATGGGTAAATAAAACTTCATTTTATACTAACACCATATTTTCTTTTTCCATTCACCTGTTTGTGGACACTTAGGCTTGTTTCATAACTCGACTTTTCAAGTTGTTTTTCTATTCCTAAATGTAAAATGATATCCAAGTACAAGAAACACAGGTGGAAGAGTTTCCAGCAACAGCTGAGCTCAGTAGTCATGGGCATTGGCACAATGTACACTTGTCCACATTTTCTTCAAGCCTCGGTAAAGCAAAATTCTAGGGACGGTCTCCTGCAGCTTTGTACTGCTTTGCCACAGTGGCAGAGGGAAAGACATGAGCATCATTTAAGACACAATTGAGAGTATATGTAATCTGGATCTTAATCACTTATTAATACTGGATCAAGATCAACATTTTAAAACTTGAAAAGTGTAATGTATTTCACAGAGAGAGAGAGAGAGAGGGAGAGAGAGGCTAAATATATCAAAGAAAGTGCTATCTGTGTCATGCTTAGTTTTTTGTTTGTTTATTTTCTTTATTATTATTACAAGAAAAATTTACATTTACTCCCCTTGTTCCCGGCCCTCCCGCTCCCCCACTACCTCACCGCCCTCCCCCTGCTTCCTTAAGATGGGGCAGGATACCCTGCCCTATGGGAA
>JAQHUG010000083.1:6280063-6291017 GCA_028555095.1 Dicrostonyx torquatus | reverse complement strand
AAAAAAAAAAGAAAGATAAAATGGAATACATATACACAAAAAGTCAAAATGCATGAAATAACAAAATTGGAAACCATACAATAGACAAGCAAAGGGCAGGAAGGGCAAAAAATGCCCAAACAAAGCAATAATGGACAAGTCTACAAAAATAGAATTGAATTTGCCCAGTTTAATATGGTGTTGATGATCAAATTCAAGGTTTCCTTCTTGATAGCCAATCACTACCAACTGAAATACATTCCTAGCCAAATAATATTGACTTTCCAAGAGCCATCTTTATTTACCAATGAAAAGATAGTTAGTTCTAATGGAGTATTAACACATAATTTATTTACATGTTGAAACACGAACAGAAAATATTGACAATATATTTGCATATGATTGATAGATGCGAGATAGAAAAATAAAAGATAGGTATGATGATGGATAGATAGATTGAGATAGAGATATGATACGTACACAGAAGATGATAGATATAGAGGGAGGAATATGTACTCTAATTTCTCAGAACTCTTATATCCCCTTTTGTCCTAAATCACAATACAATGAAAACATATATGCTTTGTAAATAGAGAATTCTAAGTGGACACATTGTATGTTTTTCACAAGCATCCATAGCCTATAGTGGTCAATCTTAGGGAGGAGAGGAGAGGAAGAATATAAATCAATGTACCTGGACAATCACTGTTTTTAGATTTCCTAAATTACAGTGTTAGCCAAATTGTAGGGAGGAAAGAGTGATAACAGAATCACATGGGAGCTCATCTCAGATTATAGGCATGCCAGGAGGTCCACACCCACCTATATCATTTCTGCAGGAAATTACTATTAATAAGAAGTATGGCACAAGCCACCCAGGCGTTGGAGGTGGTTAGAGGCAAGGAAATAGGTGTTAACTATGGAGAATCCCTAATATCTCGTGTTGCAAGTTCCAGGGTCTGTTCTTTGCAGGATAAGACCATGGTGAAACTTGGAATCCAAGAGAGGGTTCATTAATTATGACATGGCCATCAATTAGATTTAATGATTTGCTGTTGTAGGGAGACTGTAAAGCACATTAGCATCTCAGTATGCCACACACTTGATTCCAGTAGCTATAATCTCTACCCCATCTAGTTAGTGCAATGGAGAATGTTCCCAGTCTGTGCTGGTAATCCTGAGTAAGATGTGGCTTTGTTGTAAAGATCATCTGCTATTGAGAAGCACTGGGTTAGACAGGATATAAACGAGAGGAATGTTGATTTGAATCAAGCAAGTGATACCTAAAGGAAAACACAGCTGCCATATTTGGACAGCAGGACTTAGTTGTGATACATCCAAACATTTTTAGTGAACTACGTTAGTATATCAAAAAGCCTACAAATACAATGCACTCACAAATGTAGGAGATGTGAGAGAGTGGCTAGGATCTATTAACTGGCAGAAACCATCTTATGAGCTATTTTCTTAAATTGAGATCAGATAAACTACATATGGTTGGATTTTAAGGTACTTTGGTATAATAAAAAGTCCTGAGTCAGACAGAGGCAAAAGAGTCTACTTATCTGCTAGGACTTTTTATTTTAAGTTAAGTTTTATTTGTGCTTTTTAACTGTGTCACTAGCAAGAACACTTCCTTTCCCTCATCAGCTGCATTAATTTATCCCATAACTTTCCAAATATAATTTGTTAGTTACGAATAACTCTCAACAGAACTAATACACTCAGAGGTTAAGTAAATTTCCCAAGGCTTATGTCTAGTAAAACACAGTATTAAACTGGAAACCTGAATCCGCTTGGCTCCAAAGTCACGGCTTTTGTGCAAAACTGTGTATCAGGTGAATATGAATCTATCTTCTGAAATACCAAACCAAGTTAGATAAATTAAAATTTCTAATCACAGTCTGAAGGACCAGAAATGATGGGGGTGGGATGTGGTCAGGTACGAGAGTGCAGTGTGTGCTTAAGGCCAACCACCTAGGTAGTCCTCAGGAATTCTGTGCACTTCTATCTACTGTGAGATGGAATCTTTCATTGATCACTGGTTACTCTAGGCTGGCTGGTTAGCAAACCTTAGTGGTCATCCTGACCCTGCCTTCCCACTGATGGCATTGCTAGCACAGGACAGCATGGCTGGTGTTTTATCTGAGTTCTGCAGCAGAAACTCTGGTCCTCGAGTTTAAGAGACAAGTGTTATACTATTGAGCCTTCCCTAAAGCTTTCTTCTGAGAAATACATAAGCAACACTGAGTATATAGGTATATTTAAAAGTATACAGATTAAACATTTACTGATAATAAATCATAAAAGTTATTCTAAGGCAATCCTTTCATGTACATATAATTTTAAGGTTTATTGAGAAGATAAAAACAAATACATATATTAGTGGAAAGTATGTACTTGTTTATTTCAAAAACTAAATGAATCTTGCCTAAATATTTGATCTTACAGAACAAAGAACAATTTTGATAATTTTCAGAGTGGTTCCATTGTTTACTTTTATGATCAACAATGCCAATGGCACCAGAACACAGAAAAGTCTATTTCAAAATGGCAGAAGTTCAAAATTTTAGGAATTGTTGAAAATATGTCATAATATCAAGTCAAAATTTATTTAATGATTTTTGTTTGTGGAAAACATCAGCAATATAAGTGGCAACTTTTCTTTTCTTTTTTTTTAAGCAGCAACTTTTCAAATCAAACTCACAACATTTTACAACCCAAGGATATACTAATTTAGTACTTACAGCCTGAAGAATAATAAGAGTGTATTATAATTCTGTTTTCCAAAATTAAGCCATTATGCTTCTTAAAAAGCAAAGTATATTGCATATCTTACATGTACATATATTAAGAGAATTCAATAATATATACATATATGTGATAAAAACAAATATGTGCAGTTATAATATATACATATATGTGTATATATGCACATATGTATTCTTGAATCTTAACCAAGATATTTCTGGCAGTCTTCCGTAAAGTACTTGACATGACAATATGCAGAGAGCAATGAATGCTTACTGTGAGTTCAGAACCGAGGAGAAACTGACATCACGGAATGCAACCTGAACAAGCACTACTAGAACCCTCTCAGATTCATTATGCACTTAATTTTGAACTAATTTTAAGTCAATGAATAATCAGAAGCTTCCTGCTAAGGACAAATCTTTTTTGCAACCCCATATTCTGTTGGATCACAACCAAGTATTCATGAAGTTAGAATTCCATTGAATTCTATATAGATCGCTAAAGACCTAATCAACACAAATTTTAATTTTGTCTTGTAATTTCTCAGTGAAATGCCCATAATCACAGTTCACAGCCAGTGAAACTGCTCAGGAAAGAGCTATTAAAATGACTAAAATATTCAAATCCATGTTACCCTTTGCTTATGACTTATACACACAATTCAGCATATATAAGTAGCAATAGACACAGAAAAAATACATAGCACAAAATATAATTTTATGTTATACTTATCTACATTTAGCATTATAAATAATTAAACATATGGAAGAAAAACCAAAGGTATACAATTGATGTTCTATGTTTTTCAGTCAATGAAATATTATTCAATACCATAAAACAGCAGGAACAGTAAGACTAATATTTAAATCAGAAATATTTGTATTTTACTTTTGCATTTCTTTAGGAGTCCTTATAATGAACCAAAAAATGTATAGTGGTAATTTAATATATAACCAGAGTTCAGTCATTGAAGGACTCTTATATCTATCATGTGGTTAGACTATATGTCACAAAAAGAATACAAAAATAATCTATAGTGCACTAAATGAATACTATCTTGACAACAAGAAGTTTTCTTCCTACATGCTATTTGTTCTGTTTTACAAAATTGCATTCAGTTCTCCCTGGAAAGGTTCACATTGGCTATGCAACACTCTGCAATAGCAGCCCTCTATGTACTATCAAATAAAAAGTATCATTAGAAAATTGGATAATTGCATTTAGTAGCTATAAATTGTGGTGTGTGTGTGTGTGTGTGTGTTTTAAGAAATCCCATTTTGTGTCCAACAGCTTTCTTTAATGCCTCTGGACAGTATTTTCAGAACTCATTTGTTTGAGGGTTTTTAAATCTGAGGACATTGAAAAGTTACACCCGCTGTGCTGTCGTCAATCACGCCAGGAGGAAAAACAGTGGCATGATTTGTTATCTGTTATTCCCCTTGCTGTGGTGACTGTCTCCCAGTGCCAGCTCTGTCCTTAAGGCCATCACTTATAGGGACCACTGTCTGTCAAAACCACATCCAACTTTAAGGGCTGCCTTTGTTGGAGCACACAAATGAGTGTGACCTTTAGCAATAAAATAGGCACCTACTGAGAAAGATGAAACAGCGGCTGAAATTAAGAGCGCAATATAGCCCTTTCAAATGCTGACGAAAAGTTAGATGCTGAACTAAAACTTAATTATAAGAGTAAATGTGGGTAGACGTTGTCAATAATGAAACAGACATGGTCAGAGGTATCGATTCAAAGCCTGGACTACAACTTCATCCAGGAATCATCCTACCTTTCATTAATAATGAACGGTATTGATGGAGTTTATTTAAAAGGGGGTAGGGGACTGAATTATAGTCACTAAAGGTTTATCAACTAGTGATATTTTTCCAATGAACACTGAGATATACTATTTGTTTATGAATATTGTAGAAGGGCAAAGGGAAAAACTAGAATCCACTAATGCTTTGATTTACACTAATAGCTACTTCAAGCGATTTACAGCAAAGTGCATCTGGGTGGATAGGTATTGGCTGTGAACTGTCCATTGATATTTTGTAGTGTTTCAAAGCCCAGTGTCAGCGTTCCAGGCATTGCTTTGTGAAGACCGCAGCACAGTTTGTGGTTTAAAAGGCTCTTGTGAGCCAACCTGGCAAGCGGTCAGTGGAGACTACATTTTATGGAGAACACAAATCAATCTTATTGAGCACTTTTCAGTAATATAATATTCTGCTTGTGACAATAATGAAATTAGTCTATGGATTTTATTTTAAATATTGAAATGCCATTTAAATATTTAATGAAATACAAAGCATTATAAATATCTATATTTGCATGCATTTTACAAAAAAATGATCATGGATTTTTTATGAAGAAACCATTGAAAACAATTTCAGAAAAAAAAATTTGAAATGAGTGTTGCTAATTCAGTAATATGCATTGTCAATGGCCCTAGAGTATTTGTGGATTTTCCACACACAATTTTGTCATCTTTTATGCTGCAATTATTTGGATTATTTATCTACATTTCCAATTATCCTCTTTCACCAGTGATAAGCTTAGGAAAGGGAGATTACTGAGCTTCCCTATCCACCTGTCTAAAGAAACACGTGAAAGTGATGCCTTATTTACAAGTGATTGCTTATTATGCAAGCGAGATCCCAAGATGTTTCATCCCATGTCATAGGAACAAAGAGGACAGCCATCTACTTAGAGTCTGACAAACTTGGGTCACTAAAAATGCAAGACAGATGCCTACAGGATGGCCAACATTTTGTGAAAAAAAGCATAAAATATTCACTGAAGACCACTATTTTTATTTGTTACTGCAACGCAAACTTATTCATCTTGACTGGAATAGTTTAACCGTCTTTCTTAAATAATCCAAATGCATATAATACTCCAAGAAACAATGTCACTCTAACTTCTCTTATATTAAGTATTTGTCCATGAATTTATGTTCATATTATTACCTGGCTGTTTTAGATCCTGTATATAGTTTTTCTTCATTCATACTTCATAAATAATTTCTGCATATACTGTGTGAGTTTAATTTCGGTTGGTTTAGTTGATAACTTTGCTAGTCCAAAACGTAATCATAATAACTTCTCAGAAAGAAATGGATCTAAGATCTGAGTTCTAATCCCAGAATTGACTGTACCTATACAATTCTGGGATTTAGAGAATAACCCCTCATTCAAAGGGTAAATCATCAAAAGTTCACAGAATTTTTTATAATAAAAGCTTACTGTAAAAGGCCACGATTTAATAGCTTTGAAGCTTCCATTGTAGCCCACTGTAAAGTAGTAATCCTTTCAACATAGGGTTAAAAGGCTCTGACAAAGCACTGCAGGAGACATTGCCCTCACCTACATTGGACCCAGCTTGGGATGGATGAATTTGCTCTCATTCTCTGCTCTTCCTGACTTCCTCTAGGAACACTAAATTTTAAGAGAAAGAAGCATGAATCCCATATTTCAAGAGAGGTAGAATTAAGCCATTGTTAAGTCCCCTTAAAAAGGATATTTAGTGGACAGTTTCTAATGTCCCTGAGACACCTAAGGTTGCATTAAGTACTTGTGAAAGTGAAAATCCCCCGGGAAGCCCATTCAGTGTTTAAACCTCAGCATGAACAGTAGAGTTCCCAGCAGGGTGCACGTTAACGTCTTTATGGGCACATTTAAAACTTACTGTATGCAGTCCTCTACATTATCACTATTAACCAATAGTTGACCATGGTCTTAAATAAAATAATAACTCCAAGTGTCAGATACCAGATGTTTCTATGATGCCAGAGCAGAAAAGCACACAGCCACCTGAAAGTCTACACATTATATCATTTTAATAATGTTTGCACAGGAAAACATCTACTCTTTAAGCATTTAAAATCTCTGGGTCTCTGACTTCCTACACTACAGGCAAGGAATAATTTTACAATTTTTAAACACACAGTGATATTTTCTTTTGAAAATATTGCTCATATTAAGAAAAAAACACCTCCCTTGGTTAAAATCTTTAGCAATCTACTTCTTGATAGAATTGCATACAATAAATACATGACAACTTTAGAGCACCAAATAATTTAGGATTTATAGAATAAGAAAAATTAAATTATAAACATGTGATTTTAAATTAATATGAAGACGTGTAAATTGATTTTAATGCTGTGTCTAATGGCAGTTAATCTTTACCCAAAATAAAAAAAAAACTCAAGAAACAATGATATGAATTTGCTAGTTGTCCAGATCTTAAGCTTGTGTTTGCGCACTATAACAACTCTTTTCCTGTGAATTTCTTGGAAATATTCATTTCGTGTTGCATTGCTTAGCATATGTGTTTTCTGCTTTAATGTCAGTTTTTAAACAAGGCATCTTGATTGCTGTTTGACAGTGGAAGGTCAAGCCTGAGATATTTCAGATCTTATTAAAATTTTTCAGGTCAAGCAAAGGTGAGGGGAAAATAACCACTACAGGATCTTCATTGTATGTGAGGGGACCACAAATAAACTCTGCTTCCTCACTCCTATATGTCCAGACTTGACTGAAAGCTAAAGGGTGAGCTTATTCTATTGATTTTCACATGTAAGCTAAGAGGTAAAATAACCCTAGCTCATTAGAGATGCCAGTGAGGAGAATATTGGATGCCTTTTATCTTCCGACAATAAAATCAGTTGAATCTCAGTCATTATGGTACAGTTGTTAATGGGAAAAGAGTGCAAACTTGGCGTGCCTTCAACCCGCACCCCACTTTCTTAAGATTCAGTACAGATCCAGTTCTGATTCTTAACGTCTCTGCATTTCCAGTTTTCAACACAGGAGGTTCATTTTGGGTCGTTGTCTTTGAATGGATCATTTTACTGCCAAATAGTCACAGCACTTTCAAAGTTTGGCAAATTAATTTTCTCATTTGGCAAAAAAAAATACATCAACTTGATACAAGCATTTGTAAGAGCCCTGTGACTGGAGAAGGGGAAATACTATGATTTAGTGTTAATAGATCCAGCACTTAGAGAGATTCAGTTTTGGTTCTCCAATGAAAATGGACCATCAAGCAAGCAAATAAGCAAACAAAACTTCTCAATTCCTATGAAGGTAGGTGATAGGGTTTGTTTTTCCACAAGAATCAAATTCAAGTAACACTTTCCCTACATTAGAGACTTCTGAATTTTTTTCTCTGTGGAGTTATTCATTTTTGTATAGAAGTGTCTTTTGCTGTGAGTTAGTTTGTGATACAGTTCAAAGAGAGAATAGTGTCCATGGTTAGATAGAGAAATAATGTCAAAACAATATTTGGATCAAAGAAAATGAGATCCTTGGAATATGCAAAGCCCCTACCACACATTACTTTAAATTCTTAAAGACATGTTAAAATGCAATATTGTGTTTATCTCTCAGCCATGGATTATCTTCTTTAAAGATATGCAAAGTGTGTATGTGCATATGTGTGTATTAAATATTAATCTCCAAGTTCTGCAACATAGAATTGCCAAAGAAAACTCTTTTAAGATTTCATTTACTTCTGAGACTTCATAATTCCTACTCCCATTTTTAGCTTATATTTTCCACATATCTTGAAGTTTTTCTCTTTCATTATCTTACACTTGAATCAATGCATTCACACACACACTTTCAAAACATGATTGACATACAGATGTCGACAGCTATGGCAAAAGGTATACATGACCATACTCAAAGCCTAACTTAGAATAATAAGTAACTTATGCTATGAAAAATAAGTCAAAGAGATTTTTCAATGAAATAAAACCTAGATTAGTTTAATAATGGTGAGAACACCCACCTTAAATATGGGAGACACTGTTCTTTGGGCAGCTGACCCTGCCTCAGTGAAAAAAGACAATTTGAGTATAAGAATAAGAAGAATCTCTCTTCTTCCTGATTCCTGGAGTCCTAGACAGATTTCAACATAATTTGAGGACTTTCTGCCTTTCTATCCCTTCTCACTCATTCCAAACAATAAATATTTGTCCAAATAATATGATCCTCACTTATCATAAGGTGAAAGACATTTGTCTGTCTTATTTTTTGTTGTAGAGAGTTCCTGGTAAAAGAATGAGATCTGTGATGGAGTCTGCTCCTTACTCATTCCATTCTTACCAAGTACTTAGTGTTACAATATCTCCAATCTCTGAAACATGTTCCACTTAATGACAAAATTGGTTAATTTTCCCACTTTTTGACAAAATACCTGAGAAAAGCAACTTATTTGGGCTTACAGTGAAGGGAACCCAATTTGCAGGGCAGGGGAAGACTGGAGGCATGAATTCTAGAAAGCTAATCCTTGCATGCACAACTAGGAAGTGGAAAGAACAGTCAATGCTTATTGTCAAATTGTCTTCTTCTTTTTATTTAGTCAGGGACAGCAATAAAAGGAGTGATGTTTCCTACATATAGTGTGGATCTTTCCACCTCAATCTATTACATGTTCAACTCCCTTACAGACATGGTGAGAGTTTTGTTTCCATGGTGATTGTAAGTGCCATTAATTTGACAATCTAGATTAATCGCCACAATGACTTATGCTTAAAGCAGATTGCATTTATATATTTATAAATATGTATATAATGTGTATATTCATATGTATATGTAACAATAATTAAAGAAAAAGAGTTCAGGAATTTGAAAGAGAGCAAGATGAGGAGTGGAAGGAGAGAGGAAAGGCAAGGAGGAAACTAATAATTATATTATAAAATTAAAATATTATTTAAAAATATGTTAGATAATAAAATAATCTCAAGGATACTATTAACATCACTATCATGTCAAGGCAATACAGAGAAACAAATAGAATGATATTGATATAATGGGACTATTACTGCAACCATTGGACATTACCAGACTTAGTCTTTCTCATCAATGACTTGAATGGTCAGTTAAACAGAAAAATGCCACATATTTTTAAATATATACATTGATTCATAGGTTATAAAGATATTGACTTAGTATAGTAATTAGAATTATTCAATATGTGTGTAAATTGTTAGTAATTGAGAGCACCTTATATAATTGGATTCTAAACAACTTTTATCCAGTTATTTCCAAATCCTGCCTGAAAGCTAAAACCAGAAGCAAAGAGTACAATTTCATTTTATTTTGGTCATTTTTGATAAACTGTAATTCTTAAATTGGTCTCTTTACTTAGTTTTACAAAACACTATGATAAGGTTAGCTTTAAAAATACAGACATTGGAACATTAAGGAAACCTGAACTGCATCTATGTACAGGAAACACAGCGTCGGGGTCACACATGCATCTTCAGTTAAAACAACAATAATGAAGGAAAAAGAGCAGATTCTTTCATCGCCTTCTTTGACTTTAGGTTCCTAGCATGTTTCAGGAGATGCTGTAAACTTTTCACTGGGTGTTTAGGGGGAACTTAACTGCCGGTCAAATATGTTCCTCTTCTGAAAACCTGGAAAACAAGCTGTTTACAAACGTGAATGAAGCTGAAGCACCCTTTGCCAATATAATTATTTTATTCCAGTAGATTTAATAAACCTGCTTCTGTCCAGGTGAGACTTTAGTTGGCATTTTGCTGTAATAACTTGGGGAAAGGGAGTTGGCAGCAGGTTTCACTGAGAAACTGGTGAATTGAACATTGTGTAGCTGTGTTCATGCAGCTGTATACACACGCAAACACACACGCCAGAAAAATTTAAAAGTCTATCCTTTTCTAAATTAGATTGCTTAACTTTACATTGATGACCAGAAAAAGTTTTTAAAACCACACAACATAGAGCTGGAGATGTGGCTCGGTGGTTAGAAGCGCTTACTGCTCTTCTAGAAGGCCCAGGTTTGATTCTCAGCACCCACCCAGCCATTTATAACTCTCCATCATTTCATTTCTAGGTGAACAAATGCCATTTTCTAGCCTCTGAGGTTATCTGGTACACAGGTGATGCACACACACATGCAGGAAAAACGCTTGTACTTATAAAATAAAATATGACTCCAGCATATTTGTGGTGATAGAATTAATTCTGTAACTTAATAAGATCAACTCAAAAAAATCAGTAGCCCTCCTATATACTAAGGATAAAGACACAGAGAGGGAAATCAGAGAAACATCAACTTTCACGATAGCCACAAATAGCATAAAGTATCTTGGGGCAACACTAACCAAGGAAGTAAAAGAACTATTTGACAAGAACTTTAAGTCCTTGAAGAAAGAAATCAAAGAGGATACCAGAAAATGGAAGGATCTCCCATGCTC